>CM046437.1:43150363-43540164 GCA_025506505.1 Flaveria sonorensis | reverse complement strand
CATAACATGCAAGCTGATAGGATGGGTTAGAGGATCCAGCTAAGGTGCTTAAAGAGTTCAAAAGAATATCAAGCTATATAAACAGAGGCTGGAAGGGAAACTATTAATCAACTGGATATTGAGGCAGACCATAAGATTAGCTTCGAAGGGGAAACCTAAGTTGAAGGCCTAACAGTAGAATTTATGAACCTTTAGACTAGAACTTCTTCGGTACCAAGTACCCTCAGTTGGCACAGCTAGTGGGGTCTAGGAACTACAACATTGATGAATTTATTTCTCTTCCCTTGGATGAGTTGAATTAACTGGCTGACACTGAAGTATCAAAAGAGAGGAAAGAGGCTGAGGCTGTAGAATTGCTCCTCAAGATTAAGAAAGAAAGAAAAAGGAAAAGATTGTATAAAGCTCATGTCCTCTCTCTAATTCAAGAACCTAAAGAAGAGACTGTGGCAGTTGAACAAGAACCCTAGGTAGGCATGGAACAAGATAGACAAAAGATATTAACCTACCTGAGTGCCATAGTCCTCTATCAGACAGCAGCCTTACTCCCTCTATCATATGAGTATATAGAGTTTGAGTAGCTCAAGCAGCCATACCAAGAAGTTCTAAAAAAAGAAAGATACTATGAGTAAGATGAGCGAAGAGGCAGCTAAGTCACGAGCCAACATCAGAGTCAATCAGAAGAAGTCTACTGACAGAATGAAGATGGTGAGCTTCTTGAAGCTGTATGGGTTCTCAGGAAGAAGACTTGGACCAATGTCTCTATCCATAATAGATGAGCACATTAGAGTGATCAAGAAAAAGATTAATAAGGGTGAGCTGGTAGACTTTTATTCTCCACTAGGTCAGGCTGCACTTGAACCTGAGGTCAAGGTTGAACCCTAAGAGACAACACAACCTGGGCCAAGTGCTGAATCACAGCCAGCTTCATCTTCTGACCCATAGCACAGTCTTGAACCTTCTCTTTTTAAACATATGAAGGAAAGGACCTAATTGAAAAGGATAAAAAAGGAACATCTGGTACTCAAGACCAACCTTTTCAATTGAAATATAAAAAGAGGAAGAGGATGGCCATAAGAGGGGACAAGAAGAAGAAGAAAAGAAGAAGTCCAAGGCATCCACCTCTATACCTCAGGATGAGTCAGAACATCCTGAGGGTGAACAAGAAGAGGTTGCTTAACTAACTCCAGTTCAAGTAGAGCCTCTTCCTGTTTAGAGACCCATCCTGTCCTGGTCTTTCTCTACAAACCTAGACAGATTGTATGTCATAAGAGATCAAGGGGTCAAAACATATACTTTTGGCAAAATATGCTTGACCTTCCTCTACATATCTCTTTGACAAGAGGAGGTAATTTAAGAGTCTAAGGAATCCAGACCAACTGATGAAGAAGGGAATGGTCCTGATTCTGATAAGGACTGTCAATAAATGAATATCAAGGCTTAAAGTCATCCTTAAGTTTTGGTAGCATCAGCCTAGGGGGAGTTTGTTAGAGTTTCCTTAAAGGCTGATGCAAACCAAATAGCTCTCAGTAAGCTTTCAGAAGTACAAGGAAGTTACTTCGAAAGATTTGACAAAAGCACTAAGAAATTCCTAAGTTTCAAATCATCCGAAGCCAAAGACCATTTCTTCTGAAGCCAAAGATGAAGTTTTCAAAGCTTCAAGACAAAATCTTCCAAAGCCAAGAGACTGATTTCTTCAGAAAACAGAGAAGACATTCTTTCTCTAACATGCTTTTGACAAAAGCTGAACCAATTTCTGCTTGCATCTCTGAAGACTCACCAACTAATATCTCCATACTTTTGTTAACTATGGATTAAGGTCTTAGAGTCTGTAACTTTCAACTTTGTACTTTTATCTTTTTTTGTAATAGATAGGATGTGAGCTATGGCATGTCATAGTTACTAGTTAAAAGGCAATCTGGCTTTTGACTTTATATTGATCTTGTTTTCTAGATTAGTGTTACAGCTGGCCTTCAGAATATGGCCAGTTGTAGGATGTAGTATAAAGTATCGCAAGTACCAGTCTTTAGGACTACACAATTGTAACAATTGTAAGACATTTGAGAGCAATATACATCATTTTTAAAAACCAAATACTCGTGTTCTGCTTGTGCTCTTACCTTTGTTTTTTGTTTCATCTGCCGATTCCCTATTTGATTTGTTAAGTGTTTAGTCTCTCCAACCTTGTGAAACTGTTGCATCACTCTTAACCGGTCATGCAGTAACATTTTCCTAATATATATACACGTTAAAGAAAAATCGAATTTATATGTTTTATATCTTTCCTTTCAACAACCAATTGAAAATTTTGTTTTCTCAAGTTCGAATATTAAATACTCTAATATTTTAATCAAGAATTATTTAGTGATTTAAAGTTATGTGATAAGATGAGAAATGAGAAACAAACGAGTGATAATTTCCATAGTTTTATGATTATAATACAATTTTGGTAAATATTTTAAATAATACTTTTTTTGGTAAATAAGTTTTGAAAGTACACCACTGTAAGAAAAAAAAAAAAGGACAAAAGTCCTGACCGGCCTATCGAAGATTTACCGACAATATCGTCAGGAACATAGGATAAAAATAATTAAAACCAAATTTTGATGGTTCCATTGATGACTGCCATAACTAATCTCCGACGAGACTAGTCCGTCACTAATCATCCGTTTTCATTGTTTAATATTGTACGTTTTGTTGGCTTAAACACTACTTTTTACTCTCTGTTTTAATTAAATAATATTTTTTTATATATTGATTATTATTTTCTTTCTCACCTTCTTTTACAATCACTTTAAAAAATATTATAAAATTTATGGGGTTGTACCGTATTTTCACAAATACGAGGAATTACGATACAATCCTCATAAATTCTCTCTATCTTTCACTAACAATCCCTTATAACAATTTCTCAAAATATAAGTATAAACTAACATTAAAATGGAGCACCTACTAATGACCCCTTAGAAGGTATTCTTAAGATGGAGTCCAACTAAATCCTTCCAAGTCTGTAATTAGAGATTTAAATCTTATACGCACTCGGTTTATTAATTTCTTACTTCATGTTTCTTTTTCTTTAGCAGTAAATTTTTTTCTCCTAAATCCTTCCAAGTCTCTAAAACTTTTGTTATTATGACGTCACCTTTTATTTATGCTACTTTTTTTTATCTGGCTTAATGTGTGCAATTAATTCACAAACATTTAGCTTATGTATGATAATAATTTTGCTTTTATTAAATATTTATTACAGTCATCTATCTTATCATGCTGCATCTTTGTACTATAAAATTTTTAAGCCATTTATCATTTACAAACCACAAAAACGGTTCATGTAAAATTATTATCAACGATTACATACGGGAATTAATACAATATTATCTTTAAAAGAACAATACATTTAGTTATTATTTCAAAGTCGGGACATTGCAAGGATTTTGTCTTGATCATGTAGTTCATCTTGGTGATACCGAATTTGATCGAAATTGCTTTCCTTTTCAATTCTTTTGTTGTTTGTAGATGTGTTTTCAGTGATTTGTAGGGTTTTTGCTATGTTCCTGAGCACTACCTTTTGCACTTTTCCTGTTCCTGTTTTTGGTAACTCTTTCACAAATTCTACCTTCTTTGGTACCATATACTTTGACATATTTTTCCTGCAATATGCCAAGATTTCTGCTTCCGTCGTGCTTGTGTTTTTCAAGACGACGAAAGCGCAAGGGCTTTCGCCCCATCGTGGGTGAGGCATGGCCACCACTGCTGCTTCGAGTACGGCAGGGTGTTGGAATAAAATATTCTCGAGTTCCACGCTACTTATGTTTTCTCCGCCTGAGATGATTACATCTTTCGACCTGTCTTTGATCTCAAGGTAGCCGTCGGGGTGGATGACTCCAACGTCTCCAGTGAAAAACCATCCGTTCTTGAAGGCGTTTGCGGTCGCCTTCTCATCTTTTAAGTACCCTTTCATGATGCTACTTCCACGGAGGACGATCTCTCCCATAGTCATCCCGTCATGTGGAACACTCTCCATCGTGTCCTTGTTCTTGACATCTACGTCCGCGAGGGTGGTATACCGACACCTTGGCGCGCCTTGAGTCTAGCTTGTTGATCTTGAGGAAGAAGATTCCACTTTGTTTGCCACTCGCAAACAAGTGCAGGTCCCGTGGCCTCAGTGAGGCCATAGGCATGCATTATGTGGAATCCAAGGTTTTTCATTTTCTCTAGGAGGGCCGCAGGTGGAGGTGCCCCTCCTGTGAGTATGTTAACCTTGGATTTCATTTCACGATGCTCATGTGGTTTAGCCTCCAAAAGGATGGTAAACACCACAGGGGCGCAACACATGTGAGTCACCTTGTGCTTAGAGATGCACTTATACATCTCATCAGCAGTTGTGTTGCGTATGCACACGTTGGTCCCACCTCGTGCCGCCACGCCCCAGGTGAATGTCCACCCGTTGCAGTGGAACATGGGCAGCGACCACAGGTACACCGCCTCGGTCCCCATCTCCCAGCCTTGAATCAAGCTCATCGTGCTCAGAAACGCACCACGGTGGCTGTACACCACACCCTTCGGAGCCGAGGTGGTTCCCGATGTGTAGTTCAAAGCAATAGCATCCCACTCATCCTCAACATCTTCACCATGGTAATGAGGATTACCATGCTGAACAAGTTGCTCATACTCCAAATTCCCAAGACGGACACCTGTGGGCTTATCAAGATCATCTATCACGATGACCAAAGGCATCGCGTATTGACCCGAAGGACCGTCTTTCGAACCCGCCACCAGCAGCCTTAGCGCCTCGGATGCTAACGGAACATACTGATAATCAACAAAGAACACCTTCGCTTCGGAATGAAGGAGAATTGTGGCAATATTCTTAGCATCAAGCCTCGTATTAATCGCATTAAGCACAGCTCCAGCCATTGGCACCGCAAAATGCATCTCATACAAAGCTGGTACATTCGGGGCAAGCACCGACACCTATTAAATGAATTAAAACCAAATATCAGAATCAAGAAACCTTAACACACTGCACAATCATTTCCAAAAGACTCAAGAAACTAAAACGATGCTTACCACGTCGTTCTTGACAACATTAAGCGATCGAAGGGAGTATGCGAGGCGACAGCATCGCTCATAAGTCTGGCGCCAAGTGAAGCTAACTCCGGCGTATATGACCGAAGTTCGATTCGAATAAACCATTGAAGCTCTCTTGATGAAGGTGAGAGGAGTGAGAGGCACATAGTTTGCAGGACATTTTGCAAGTCTGTCCATTATTATTATTATTATTGGTTTAGATAGTTGCAGAATATATATGTGAATCAAGTAGGGTTTATTGAAGAAAATGTTTGTGAGTTTGAGGTTGAAGATGTTAAGTGTTTATATACAGGTGTTGAGCAGCCCATTGAGGTGGGAGTGTTGGGTCAGGGGTAGTGGGAATGGGCCCTTTGTGTCTAACGAAAATTGTTGAGAATATTCTTGGATATTGCATAGAGCACATTACACATGTAACCACTATTTGTGTGTGTGTGTCACATTGGTGTGTGTTTGAACACAGCCGTTTGACTTTCAAAGTTTGAAACTCCCACTGTGTGTGAACAACAGCCCTATACAGTTATCTATATAAAAATTAGCGAGTTACTATTCTTTATTTATATAACTATTAAATGGTTGATACTCTTTTAGTTTGGATAGTTAGGAATATTTTTTCTTAATTTAATTATTTAACTTGTTTAGTTTAATATATATACCAGATACAACTTAACGTTAGTTTAGGGGGGCATTAAATTGTGTGGGTTTAAATGCTTCACAATATTATAGTTAGAATAAACAGTTAAGTAAGTTTCATGCGTAAGATTCATGCCAATGATATTGTTTCCATATTCATAACTAGGGTATAACCCCCTATTGTTTCCAATGATATCGTATTATATGGGTTGAATAAGAAAATATTTTAACATTTATTAATAAACAGTTAGTAACTATAATACGTTATTTTGATATAAGAGATATAATTTAAATTACGTATTAGTAAGTATTTTGATTAATCGATAAAATATTTTTATTATTTCTAAAACCTTCGTTTTAAAAAGTTATTGCTTTGATAAAGATTCATTTTTTATCAAAATTTTGTTCTTTAAAATCTCAGGATTTGTTTCGTAAATTTTTTATATATAAAACTTTTATTTTATAAAAAGAATGATTTTAAAATAATTTCATTACTTAAAAAAGTTTCGCTGTCTTAGAAAAAGATCATAGTTTTAAAAAATTTTGTTTTTCAAAAAATGTATTTTTTAATTAAAATACTTAGTTAAAGAAGAGTGTCTTTTTATTATTATTGAAAAAGAAAAACTTAGATTTATAATATAGAGAGCGAAAGGGAACGATTTGATAATTAGTTTTTTAATTTTTTAAAATTAAGTAAATAGTTAGTGAATATAAGAATGACATGTGTCAAATTAAAATTATAAATGATTATAAGATACATAGTCAAATACTTATCAAATTTTAGAATAAAGTAGACTAAGGATTGATGTGATTTAAATGTAAAGCATATGAGTTTATGAGTGTGAGAGTTGTTATTTTAAAAATAATAAGTATAATAATAATTTCATATGGCCCTCTGGCCTAATGATAGAGATGATTATTCCATACAAAAATAATATGTGTATAAATACTTATACTTATAAGTGTATGGTTATACAGTATTTATGAGTTAAAATCTATTGTTAAAAAGGTAATTAAGTTTAATAAATTTTAATTCAGTCAATAGTTATCAATTGAAATTAAATATTGTATTATAAGTTTTTCAAAATGACGACAATAACATTAAAAAAAACTAAGAACACGTTAAAATTAGTCGTTATAAATACAATAAAAAACAGATAATAAAGAAGTTGCAAATACCGGCTATACTTTAATGAATGGGAGCTTCATTTCTACGACCACCTAGTTATATTTATAGCTAATAACGTTTTGTCTGTTTAAAAACATATAAAAGGTGCTTATTAGATATTGATCAAATTAAATGCTAATTTTAATGAACGGAAAATGTGGATCAAGCTTTTTGGTTTAGTGTTAATAAAAAATATCCATATATAATTGTTTATATAGATATACTGTCAATTAATTATACAACATAAGCATTTAATAGATGAGAAACATATAATTTTAAATTTCACTTAACAAATTTTAGTCCCCAATGGGACATCCCGGTATAGATGGTGTGCTCATAATCAAAGGATTAGAAGTCCAAACCCTTTAAGATGCAGGTTGTGTTAGTGTTGTTGTGATAAAAAATAAATGAATTGCTGTTAGAAAGACTTAAAAAAGTTCAGATAGTGTTATTTTTCTCCTTTATAAAACGAACACAATTTTAATATTATCTAAGTCATAAGTTTTTGTTTGAAAATAATGATAATAGAAATAAGATGATATATACTTGATAAATTATTATTATTTATAGGAGAAAATAAAATAATACAAAGTACCGGCTAAGTATAAGTGGATAACCATATGATCAACAAATTCCTTTACGAGAAAAAGGTACATTATTTGTTAAAAAAGTTGATAGGCTGCTTGACTACTTGACATCTCATCAATTGTGGTCATCAAATTTACCTTTATCCCAATTAAAAGTTTTTTGATGCATTAATAACATGAAATCAAGCTTTAGTTTGTGTGAAAGAAAACACATACCATATAGCAATTCTACTGTTTAACATATTAAGATTGGTGGTCTAGAGAAAAAATCATCTAAAGTTTCAGGTTCAAAGTCTTGCTAAAAATAAAATTTACCATCGAGGTAAATAAAATAATAAAAAAGACAACTAAGTTTTCTTTCGATTAAGAAGTGAATTCATGATGCATTCAATTAGTAAAAATTATACTTTCGAAGTATTATAAAATGCAACCAAGATGGATTAACAAAAATTATCGGATGTTAAGTGTACTTTTGAATGGCGGAATTTGTTAAGCAAAATAAACAAAGAATACAAAAAGTAGGAATTAAATTACAATATTTCAGATATTGAAATCGCACCCTCTCTTCCATCTTAATCTTTATTTTTTTATACTTTTACCATTATGTCTTGTTGAATATCTTTACAAAATACTTAATCCTTTGATTCACAAGCTCAAAATATATTAAATACTTAGTAAAGACGTTGAACAAGAAACAAAATATAAGTAATAAAAATGAAGATTGAGAAAATACAAAATTTTACATTAGTTAATACTGAGGCAATAGTATGGAAAATGCGTTTTTCTTATTCGTTTCTATAGTAATTGCTTGGTCATTACCGACAAATTTTTGCTTATAAGATTTGTTCTATCCTTTTCAGTCTTTGTGAGGTAAGTTTAATTTTTCGACCAACATTCGTAAGTGATATGTTACAGATTGTGAAGTTAATTTGAAAAAAGATTTACTCCAATGCTTTTCAAAAATTATCAAGGAATAACTTTTTCCAACAGAGGTTAATCACTAAGAAAGCACACATACGAGCCCGGGCAGCAATACTAGTTAATTTATTAATTACAAACCTCACAATAAAGCTTTGTTGTTTTCACTTATCCTATTAGATAATTTAATCAAACCATACACGATGGTGGCAGATGGATATATGTAGTTCGGAGAGACAAGTTGATAATGATGGTAAAATGTACTTTCATATTACAATAAGAATATTAATATAAGTAGAGTTAAGGGTTTTTTCGTCATTTGTTTTCGTAAAAAAGAATTACGTTTGAATACAAATGTTTAAATATTAACAATTGCATCCAAAGATTTAATAAATATTACCATTTGAATCTATATGCTACACCTAATTTGCACCGATAACATTTTAAGTTAATTCTTCCCACTTAAGGGATACTCTAATTAAAACAATTACAAAATTAAAATACAATTTTAAGTGAAGGGTTTTATGTAACATCCGACCCATTTTCAAACTATAAACCTAAACCCGAACCCATTTTGAATTTTCATACAATGAAAAATTCATTATTAAATTATTTTATCTATTTTAATGAATCAAATGAATTAAATGTGTAATTTAACCAATATTGTGAATTGTTTTATTCAATTTTCATTTATTAAATCATTTAAACAATTTATAATAATTTTATGATTTATAAAATAAATTTTTATAAAGTTGTAAAGTTTTATTTGCTATTAATGTGTTCTAGTTATTAAATTACTATAAATAATTAAATTGAAAAGTCTTATCAAAATTTATAATGTTTTATAAAGATTTATATAAAATAAATTGATTTATTATTTAAATTAGGTCTTATTAAGTTTAGGGTCAAATATATATTTTACAAAACCTATTGTAAATGCTTTTACATAAAATCATAATCAAATGAATATACAGGGACCTAACTGTAAATATTTTAAAATAACCCAAACCACCCCCCTTCCCGTCGACTTCCCTGTTCCGGCCAACATCCGGCCAAGTTCCTGCGAGGCCCAAACATCCGATTTCGATCCATTCAACTCAATTAAATCGCCCCATCATTATTGCAATTCTGTTTCGATCCCAAGGCCAATGTTTTAACTCGTTCAAGGGTGCTATTATGATGAATTCAACCTAAAACCGAACATCCCATTCAACGGATTCTGTTTTTTCTACAATTATCAATCAGTTGACTAAATCAAACATACAGAAACGTATCTAAGTACACTGCGAATTCACACACATCAATATTAGATATTAAAGCTGCTTAATCGTCTTCAATTTGAATCAAGAAACGTATAAACCTATATTATACTTATTGGAATCAAAACTATAATAAAAGTTGTTATATGATCGAGTGAAAACACCTTGGGTGAATCCTCTTAACCCTATGAACACCCAATTGCAATTAAAAACCACCTATAACACGAATTTGATTACCCGCATTCATCGCAAACGCCACTCAGTCGTTCATCATCTTCCACTCATTCTATTTGAAATTAATAGAGGGTTATCATTGACTACCATTCTAGTAAGCTTCTTGTGTTGTCAATTTAGGTTACCATGATCATCCTCCTTCGAATTAGATGCTTCCCCTATCGCGACTGTTTCCTCTCATAAACCTCGGTCTAGGTTTTGTTTCAGGTAATTAATCCAATCTATACACTCGTTTATATGTGTTAAACAATAGCCCTAAACTTACTTCAGTTATCGTCATCGAATTGGGATTCAATTTGATGGAAATCAAAAACTAGGGTTCTTAATAATTGGGGCTTTTTTTAATTAATTTATTTAAATTTAATTGGATATGGAATAGATTCTGGCCTCTAGCCCACCGGTTAACACCATGTACATATGAACAAGAGGTCTCGGGTTCTACCCTAGGCACCCTGAAACTGTTTTTATCAATTTTTTTAATAGGACTATATTTCAGAATATAACTAAAATGTTATTAAATTGATATAAAAATTATTTTATTCATTAATACTAACTCAAAGTTTATTTATTAATTTCTGAAATATTCTAGAAATTATAATTTGATGTTTCTTGATTTTTAAAATGAAGTAAAATCATATAAAACCATTTAAAAGGTTTAAATTGTATAAGAATTATTTTTTAATCATAATTATTTTATAATTCTCTATTTAATTTCTGAAAGTTTTAAACCATATAATTTTTCTAGTTTTTTCAAAAGTTTTAATATTATAAAACCATTATAAAATTAGTTTAAATTTTTATAAACTTTATAAAATATTTTATCTCAAATTATTTTGCAATTCATTTAAATAAGTAATTATTCAATTAATTTTTTTGACAAAGTTTTACAATTACAATTAATTACTAAATTAATTACCTAAATATTCAAGCACTGGTTAATCAATTATTATATATTAAATATTTAAATAATAATTAATAATATAATTTCACTAATTAGTTATTATCATTATCAATCTTAGTTATTTAATTAATTTATTCCAATTTTAAAGACGTTATATTTTTTTAAATTAATTATTAAAACCCTCAAATCCCAAATTGAAACCCTAATTTAAATCTAGTCCTTTGATCATATCATTATTTTAACCATAAGACACGTTTCCTTAGGTTAAAACCATAAGGAATCCATTGGTGTTTAATCTAACATTATTCTTATTCAAAATACTTTCAATTATCAAAGTGAGTATTCATCGCCTTTTTATGTGTTTTATATATTGGAAAAATCATGTGATTTAACATTCAATCATTGATATTCATTGTTATTCTATTTCATTCTAAATTCAATCAAAGACATGCTATGTTATAACTTGCAATTATATGTTCATAGTTAGATAAACTTGATGATAACACAATTATGAATTCATTAAACCACGGTAACAATGATAGATCTACTGGTTTGACAAACCCACCCTATTTGTTTAGTCGTGTGGTGATTGGAACCGAAATCAATCATTCTATAAGGCTCAGTCTATTAACCGAGTCAATTCTGTCATTAGGTTTGATTGTGTTGGTTTGTCTTCTATGTACACTATTGCATTATAAGTCTTGACATTGTCATGTGAATTAAATTGTTTTTGTAGGACTGTGAAGGGTGGTCCATGCAACAGTTTCACAAGGTGGAGAGATATGAAACACTTATCAGATCAAATAGGAAATAGACTAGGGATGAAACAATGAACACAAGTAAAAAAACAAGAACAAGAACACTCAAATATGGTTTTCAAGAATGACATATATTGCCCTCAAGTTCTTACAAGTATTACAAAGCATGAAAGAAGATACAAGTACTTGAGACACTATATACTACATCCTACAGCTGGGCATACTTTGAAGGCTAGCTGGAAACACTAATCTAAAGAACAAGATCAATATAGGGTCAAAGCTTTTTGACTAGTGACTATGACATGCCATAGCTCACATCCTTATCTATTACAAAAAATGATAAAAGTACATAGTTGGAAAGTTACAGACAAAAGACTTTCATCTACAGTTGACAAAAACATGGACTTTTCACCAACTCATATAAGTTGGTGAGTCTTCAGAAGTGGAAGCGGAGAGTGCAGAACCGGTGAAGGGTGGTCAATGCAATAGTTTTACAAGGTGCAGAGATATGAAACACTTAGCAGATCAAATAGAAAACCAGTTAGTGATGATATAAAGAACACAAGTAAAAGAACAAGAACAAGAACACTCAAATACGATTTTCAAGAATGATGCATATTTCTCTCAAGTTCTTACAAGTGTTACAAAGCATACATAAAAAGATACAAGTACTTGAGATACTTTATACTACATCCTACAGCCGGCCATACTTTGAAGGCCAGCTGAAAACACTAATCTAGACAACAAGATCAATGTAGAGTCAAAAGGAAGATTGCCTTTTGACTTGTGACTATGACATGCCATAGCTCACATCCTAATATATTACAAAAAGGATTAAAGTACATAGTTGGAAAGTTATAGACAAAAGACCTTAATCTACAGTTGACAAAAGCATGAACTTTTCACCAACTCATCTAAGTTGGTGAGTCTTAATAGTGGCAGCGAAAAGTGGTTCCGCTTTTGTCAAAAGGTGATTCAGAGAAAGCATGTCTTCTCTGTCTTGGGAAGAAATAAGTCTTTGGCTTCGGAAGACTTTGTCCTTGAAGCTTCGGAATACTTCATCTTTGGCTTCGAAAGATATGGTCTTTTGGCTTCAAAAGATTTGACACTTAGCATAATTCACTGAGTTGTATCAAATCTTCTGAAGTAACTTCCTTGTACTTTATTTCTACATATTGAGAGCCTTGGTTGATCTTTGGTTGCATCAGCCTTTAAGTGTAGTCCTTAAAAACTCTCCCTAGGCTGATGCTACCAAAACTAAAGAGATCTTTGATTCTTGATCTTCATCTATTGTCAGTCCTCATCAAAATTAAGACCATTCCTTGGATCATCAGCTGGTCAGGATTCCTCAGACTCTCAAAGTATCTCCTCATGTCACAGAGATCATGCAAATAGAGGTCAAGTATGTTTTGCTAGAAGCATAAGTCTTAAACTCCTTGATCTCTAGTAACATACCATCTATCTAGATTGGTGGCAAACATCCAAGACATAATGGGTATATCAGCAGCAAGATGCTCTACTTGAATAGGAGTTGGATGAGCAGCCTTTTCTTGATCAGCCTAAGGATGTTCAGACCCATCCTGAGGTGTAGAGGTGGATGGCTTGGACTTCTTCCTCTTCTTCTTCTTGTCCCTTTTGATGGCCATCCTTTTCCTCTTTCTGTATTTTAACTGAGTAGACTAGCCTGCAGTACCAAATTGCTCTTGTTTGTCTTCCTCAGTTGGGTCCTTGTCCTTCACATGTTTAGATGGAGAAGGGTCAGGACCTTGCTGTGGATCAGAAGATGAAGCTGCCTATGATGTAACACTAGGTCTAGGTTGTGTTGTCTCTTGTGGTTCAACCTTGACCTTAGCTTCAGGTGCAACTTAACTTGGTGGAGAATGCAAGTCAATAAGCTCACCCCTCTTGATCTTCTGCTTGATCACTTGAATGTGCTCATTCATGGTGGATAGAGACATTGGACCAAGTCTCCTTTCTGAGAATCCATATAGCTTCAAAAAGCTCACTATCTTCTGTCTATCAGTAGATTTCTTTAAGTTTGCTTTGATGGTGGCTCTTGACTTTGCAGCCTATTCCCTTATCTTTCTATTAGCAGCTTTTTATTCTTTTGGTACTTGTTGCTCGAGCTGCTTGAGGTATTCAAATTCAATGTACTTGTATGGAAAGGAAAGAAGGTATGCTGCCTGATAGAGGCCTGTGGCACTCAGGTAGGTGATCATATTTTGTCTGTCTTGTTCCCTACTTTCCTGAGTTTGTTGTTCAGCAACCATAGGGTCTGTCTCAGGGCTTTCATAAATTAGGGAGAGGGAAGGATCTTTGTAAAGTCTTTTTCTTCTTCTTTCTTCTTTGATCTTGATGAGCAATTCTACATCCTCAGCTTCCTTCCTCTCCTTTGACAATTCTTTATCAGCCAGTTCATTCAATTCCTCAAAGCGAAGAGAGATGAGTTCATCAATGTTGTAGTTCCTGGACCACAGGTAATTTAATATAGCTGCCCTTAACTCATCATCTTGAGTGCTTGGCCTAGGGGCAGCTCTGATTATAGCTTCCATAAAGCCAGGGGTCCTGCTTGAACTCTCTCCCCTTGTCTTCCTCTTCCCATCTCTCTTCTCCTCCTCTATCTCCTCAGGAGTCATCTTCCTTTTACATTGTCACTCACAGGCATGTGTGACTCAGGTTGGAGAGAGCTTTGGCCGTCATTGCTTGGTTTTTCACTTAGGCTCTGGTAAGAGAGAGGCTGTGAGACACCTTCACCAGCTGGTGCCTCACTGAGGGTGGTTGGTGTAGAGGGTGCTAAAGCAGCTCATGTCTCAAGGTTCACAGGTTCAACTGCTGGGTCTTCAGCCATGGTTTCTCCATTGAAGCTAATCTTAAGGTCCACCTCAACATCCAGTTAACTAACAGTCTTACCTGCTAGCCTCTATCTATATAATCTTATTCTCAGCTTAAACTCTTTAAACACCCTTTGTCGAATCCTATCAGCCAACCTTGCAGCTTGCCTATTTTGACTTGGGTTGGCAAGCGCGAGGTCAACTAGATATGTGCTATCATAGTATCTCAAGTTGTAGAAGTTGAAAATTTCATGTTGACCCTGAGACCTAGAGATTACCAGGGCTCTCCTTTGATCATCATACCTCTATCCCACTATTGGGTTTTCAGCAGGGCTAGATGGAGTAGGCATAGCCCTTGGTATACCCTCCTCAAACAAACTTTGAATGAGAGAGTTCACATCAATGTGAACTTGAGGAGGTTGTTGAGTATGGACAACTGCAAGTGAGGATGGTGGATCCTCCATGTCCATACTTTGAGAGGAACTCCCAGGTTTTGTGATTGTAATTAAGACTTTCTCCCCTTTTTTGGTAGCCTCACCCTCTTGCATAGGGGAGCTAAGAGTTAGGTCCATCACATCTACAGGTTCTTATGGGCCTGGTTGAGTCCTCTGGATGGGTCTCTCAGCTAACTTGTCCTTAAGATCGGTGATCTCAAGTTGCTGGTCATTGACCCTTCCCTGTAAGGTAGTCACCTAATATTCTAGGTGACTAACCTCTGAAACTAAATAGGTTCAAAGTTTAGTCAATTTGTTCACCTTTAGTTGCATACTCCCCTCACCTTCATCAGAAGCATCACGGGGATATGAGATAGTAGGACCAAAGTCTTCTTCCTCATCACCAGCTTCAGTTTCTTGGCTACTGGTTTTCCCTTGCATATTGACAGCTTCAAAAGAAGTGTCAATGGGATGAGTTGCCATGGTTGAGGTTTGAATGATGTAATCACTTACAAAAGTGAGAGCCTCTTCCATATGGGCCTCCTGAACAGGTTTAGGGAGGTCCACCTCAATTATGGGTGGATGATGTGGGCTAGACATATGTGATGCAGGAGTACTCATCTCTCTTTGAGCAGGGGTGGAGAAGAGAGATTCATGATACTCACTGAATCCTATATTCTCATCATTATAGAATTCAAGGTTAGGACTTGGTTAGTTAAGATCAAGCGGCTGTGGATGGTAACTTTCCCCTGAAGGTTGATCACTAGAGTTTTGAGACTCTAAGTAAAGGCTTAAGGTTGGGGTAGTGAGCTCATCAGGCTAAGCATGAGGAACCTCAACACTGTTCATAGAAAGAATGAGACTGGTTTGCTCCTCAGGAGAAGTGGGAGCTCAAGTGTCCACTTCCTTCTGTACGGTTGGTGATTTGGGGACCTGCTCAACCTGAGTAGACTGAGTAGGGGTTTGTTTGGATTTTCTTTGTTAGGTGATGGTGATTTGTAGCTGTGTGGGGGTTAAAGATGTAGAAGGTGTGGGTTCAACATTGGCTGGTGCTGCCAATTTGTCACCTTGAGCAAGGAGCTCTAACATTTTTGGGACTAGGGCTGTTTCTACCCCTAAGAAAGCAACAGTTGGCTTTCTTAATGTCTTGAAGATTCCGAGCTTCATCTTTCCCAATTTAAGAACATTACCTATTCCACTTAACTATATGCCCAGTTTACAGTTAAGAATGTACTGGACATATCTAAGGGACATATAATATTATAAGGAGTCCAAGTTTGCAAGTAAACTAGTATATACAAATTGAGAATACCTGAACTTGACCCCTTGAACCATTCCATAGACTATATAGGAAAGGTCTTTAGGAATTTGGTCCCATCCTCTATGCTTGTTTGAAAGGGAGTAGATGACCATATGAAGGAGGTACTTCCACTTG
Source organism: Flaveria sonorensis (assembly GCA_025506505.1). NCBI lineage: Eukaryota > Viridiplantae > Streptophyta > Magnoliopsida > Asterales > Asteraceae > Flaveria > Flaveria sonorensis. Next base: position 43,523,921 of record CM046437.1, on the reverse strand, counting down.
TATGAGACCTTCCCTTACTGAGTAGTCCCCTTTATAGCCTATCTGCCAGAATGAGTCATTAACAATAGATTTAGGAAAGGACAAGTCACCCTCTTCATTATCCAGTCTTAGATGGGTGTTGATGGTGGCTGAAGTGATGAAAACTATCCTCCCCTGCACTGCGGCAGACAATGCATTCCCACCGTCCAAGATGACCACTTGGTAGGTCCTCTAAAACTCCAAAAGTTGATCTTCATATAGTGGAGGGTTGATAGTGAGTCCGGTGAGGGGTGGTCAATGCAATAGTTTCACAAGGTGGAGAAATATGAAACACTTAGCAGATCAAATAGGGAACATGTTAGAGACAAGAAGTGGCAAACATCTGAGAAACCAGGATCTTTCTCAATGATAACAAAGAAACTTAATTATGTTGCCCGTGTAAGTGCTTGGCAAAATCTAGTTGGTTTCGGGGATCAGCGTTGGCCATTTTAAGTAGTTTTATTATAAGGAATGTAAGAACAAGGTCGGTTTGTGGGTGAACTTAAGTTTTGAATCTTATAGATGAAGGAGAATAGTGAAAGAGGGAAAACCGTTGTACAAATATATATGATATGGATTTGAGACAAAGTTAATGTAAACGGATAAACTTTGAAATCCGAATGTTGGTCCCACCTCTTAAAAAGTGCCCAAAAAGGTAGTTTTTTTGTAAGTCTAAATCTTCCGAAGGTAATTTGTCTTCGGAAGGTTTTAGAAAACTTCTGAAGCCAAATTGGCTTCGGAAGATATTCCTTAGTTTTCTATGAATTTTGCTTCGGAAAAAAATACTTAGAGTACTTTTACTTCCTAGATAGATTTTGCTTTGGAAGATATCAAATATTAAAAATCTTATTCAATGAGAGAATAAATCTTCCGAGGCTTAATTTCTTTCGGAAAAAAATAGTCCTTTAATACATATAAGTACTTGGTAACAAATATAAGCTTTGGAAGATATAGTCAAATTACTTCCGAAGGTTAAATTCTTAGAAGTAGTTATTTGTTTTAAAAACATATTTTTTTTCTGAAGACGACTTGATGTCTTCGGAAGGAAAATATGTCCAAAATTCTCAAAATTTTAAGGGATATCATTTTAAAAAGTTACTTCCAAAGTAAACTGGGCTTATATGATGATGATATAGACAACTTAAGACACACATATTATTAAAAATAATCTTGAGTTTAGTTTAAGAAAAATCTACTCAAAGTTAATCATCCTAATCGCTGATACTAGATACTTAAATCTCTGCTCATCAAAAGCTTTTGTGAATAGATCAGCATATTATTCATTTGTGTTAACTTTGACTAGTTTTATCAATCTCTTTTCAAAATTATCTCTAATTAAATAATACCTGATATTGATGTGCTTTGTTTTTTAGTGCTGAACTGGATTCTTTGTGATAGAGATAGCATTGTTGTTGTCTATATGGATGGGAGTCTCCTTGAAGTTGAATTCATAGTCTAGCATCTGATTCTGAATCCAAAGCACTTGAGCATAGCAGCTTACAGCAGCAATGTATTCAGCTTCAGCAGTTGATGCAGATACACAAGATTGTTTCTTGCATTACCATGAGACAATCCTTCCACCAAGAAATTGACATCCCCCACATGTTGACTTTACAGTCATATTGCAGCCACCATAGTCACTATCTGAATATGCATACAGATTGAAGTCAGAATTCTTTGGATACCAAAGGCCTAATTTTGGAGCACCCTTGAGATATCTGAGGATTCTCTTGACAGCAACCAGGTGTGACATCCTGTGGTTTGCTTGATATCTTGCATAAATACATGTAGCAAACATGATTTCAAGCCTGCTGGATGTGAGGTACATAAGTGACCTAATCATAGCCCTGTATAGATGTTCACCAACACACTCCCCCATAAGATCTGGTCCAAGAGAGTGGTTTCTGGCTATGGGTGTATTAGCAACCTTGCACTCAATCATGTGAAACCTGGTAAGTATGTCTGGCACATACTTTGACTAATTTATAAAGGTGCCATTGTCAACCTGCTTCACTTGAATTCCTAAAAAGAAATTGAGTTCCCCTATGGCACTCATTTCAAATCTATACTTCATCAGCTTCTCAAAGTCTTTGCAAAGTTTTAAATTAGTTGACCTAAAGATAATGTCATCTACATAAACTTGAACCAAGATCAAGTCATTTCCTATTCCTTTTATGAAGAGTGTTTCATCAATATACCTCTCTTGTATCTGTGCTTATAGAGATACTATGATAGTGTCTCATACCATTTCCTTGGAGCTTGATGCAGCCCATAGAGAGCTTTTCAAGCTTGTAGAGATAATCAGGATGATCTGGGTATGCAAAGCTAGATGGTTGTTTCACTTACACCTCCTCATCAATCACCAAATATAAGAAGGCACACTTGACATCAAGTTGGTAGATTTTGAAATCCTTGGATGTAGCAAAAGCCAAGAATATCCTAACAACTTCAAGTCTTGCTATAGGAGCCAAAACATCTATGTAGCCAATCCCTTCTTCTTATGTGTATCCTTGAATAACTAGTCTTTCCTTGTTCTTGATGACAAGTCCTCTATCATCCTTCTTATTCCTAAAAACCCACTTGGTACCTATGGTAGTCTTCCCTTGAGGCAGAGGACATAGATTCCAAACCTTCTGTCTCTTGGATTGAAGCAGCTCCTCCTACATTGCTTCAACCCAACTTCCATCTTTCAAAGCCTCTTAAATCTATATAGGCTTTATCTGGGACAAGAAACAAGAGTGAAAACAAACATTTTAATCATGGGTTTGTCCTCTTGTTCTCAACCCAGTTTCAACATCTCCAATGATGTTTGTGGTGGGATGGGACTTATGGATTCTTAGCTAAGGAATCATAACAAGTTGTTTGGACAGATCTAAATTTATGAAATTCAGATCTGGTGCTTGAGAATCATCCAGCACATCAACACACTTATCAAGTGAAACTTGATCCAATGAGCATGTTACATCGTTGATGTTGTCTTCTATGGAGTGGTTATTAGCATCAAGAAACTCCATTCTCCTCCTACATTGGAAATTCCTTCATCTGAGTTTTATGTCTCTATGCTGGAATTAATAGGCACCTCAGATGTGTCAGCTTAAGAATTTGTCTTGGTTGTGCTAACAGGATTTTCAACTTCAAGGCTAGTTACAACTGGAGCAGAAGTAGTTTGTATACTTGGTCTTCTCAGCTCAAATCTTGGATCAAAATCTCCTATTGATAATATACCTGTAGATCCTAAAACATGCTCACAAGATTTGTTAAAATAGTTAGTAACTAAATGTGGATCAAACAACCAATCAGGACCAGAACTTTTCACACTGGGTGTGTGCTTATTAAAGGTCACATTGGTTGACTCCTCAAGTACTCTAGTTCTAAGATTGTATACTCTATAAGACTTGGCTTGGGAAGAGTATCCAATGAGGTATCCATCATCCAATTTCTTTGAAAATTTGGCTATTTTATCTTTGGTATTCAAGATAGTGCAAGGACATCCAAATGTTTTGGGAAAACCAATGAAATGTCTCCTTTTGTGTCACAGTTCATAAGGAGTCTTACCATGAGTCTTAACTACTAAAAATCTGTTCTGTACGTAGCTAGCAGTGTTGACTGCCTCTGCCCAGAAGGTGATGGGCAGTTTAGAGTCAGACAACATGGTTCTTGTAGCTTCAATAAGTGTTATGTTTCTCCTCTCAGCAACACCGTTTTTCTGAGGAGTCTTGAGAGCATTATAATGTCTTGTAATACCCTTTTCATCACAAAATGCATCAAGGATTTGGTTTTTAAAATCGGTTCCTTGATCACATCTTATGATCTTGACCCTGTGATCACATTGATTCTTAATTTTTAGAATGAAACTCTTTAAGATCTCAGGAGTCTCATCCTTAGTTCTAAGAAAGAAGACCCAAGTGTATCTTGTGAAGTCATCTATGATCACCAAATAATAAGAACTCCTTCTTAAACTCATTACACTGGTGGGGCAAAAGAGATCCATATGTAATAAGTGTAGGGGTGTAGTGATGGAGTTCATTTCCTTTGTCTTGTGAGATGCCTTGTGTTGCTTCCCTTTCAAGAATGCAACACAATGATCATCACTTGTAAACTCTTTCTTTGGCATTCCAGTAACCAAACCATTCTTAATTAATTAATTCGTGTTTTTAAAGTTTACATGGCACATTCTTTTATGCTAAAGGAAAGACTCATCACTATTGGCCTTAGATAGAAAGCAAGAAACTTCTCCTAAAGGGGATGTTTCCTGCAAGTCCATCTTGTATATGTTCCCTTTCCTGGGGGCTCTGAGCAGTATATGCTCTTGCAGAATGACCACCCCGGGCTTGAGAACAATGCACTCATGCTTAGTAAAGAGCATGTTGTGTCTCTGATCACAAAATTAGGATACACTCAGAAGATTGTACCCAAGCTCCTTGACAAATTTTACATTTTCAATGCTGAGCTTACCATTTGTGACCCTTCCCCTTCCAGTAAGGTAACCACCAGATTCTCCTTCAAAAGCAAATGGCCCTCCATTAATTCTTTCAAAGTTTTGAAGCAAAGAGCCATTGCCTATCATATGCATGGAACATCCACTGTCAATGATTCATACATTTCCTTTAGTCTTTAGTTGTTCCTGTATAAAAAGAGATGGTTAGTTACATTTGGAAATGTAATACCCGGATATTTTAAGTGATGCAAAGTGAAGCATAAAAGCAGATAAAAAGAAAGAAACACAATTTAACCCAAGTTGAGGGGCTAAATGTGTCAAAAGGACAAAAAGTATAAAAAGTTGGTACAAAAGTGGGCATGGCCGCCCACTCTATCTGCACACCACTTTTTATTCGGATTGTAGAGAAAGAAAGCAGAAAAGAGCTTCGGATTGTGCAGAAGGAAGAAGAAGAATTCGAATTCAAGGTAAGAATTCTTGGTTTTAAGTTGTTCTTGGCCGGCCTATGCCTCGGTTGTATGCTTATGTGCGTTCAGGTTGTGTGTTTTTGGTGGGTTTCTAGGTGTTTGAACTTATTTGCAGATGGGTTTGAAGGAAGTCATACTCGAAGGCTGTTAAGGTGAGTTCTAGATCCCCGGTTTCTATGTTTTAAACCTGTTTTGGGGCTGGAAATGCATGTATCTAACTTTTTAATATGTCTAGTATTTTGTACCTTAAGTTTGGCCCTGTTCTTTTAGTGGGTGTGTTAGGGCCTGCATGTTTTGCTCGGTTTATGTGGTTGTATGCTTGTTCTAAGAGATTAGCATGCTAGATCGGTGCGATGAATGTATAAGAATAAGGATTGGGAACTGATTATAGTGTAAGATGCGGTTTCAGGTTAGTTGATCATCCGCATTAAGTTTGAATATTTGCGTAAGTGTTGTTCGTCCGCATTTGTTGTATATTCATCCGCATTTGTTGTATGTTCATCCGCATTTGTTTTGTTCATGCGCATTAGTTTCAGTCATCCGCATTTGGTTCATGCGCATTTCTTTGGGACACTTGGAATATTTTTCTGTGGTGTTCATCCGCATTTGGTTACTCATCCACATTTGTCTGTTCATCCGTATTTGTTTGCTCATCCGCATTTGTTTGCTCATCCGCATTTCTTTAAGGAGACAGAATTTTTTGAGATTTTGGGATGTAGAGCTTAAGTGTTAAGAAAGGAGGTTTTATGGGGGACTGTGCCTGTTTTCGATTTGCATGCTTTGTATGCTGTTGTGATGATGTTGTTCCCTGTTATGTTTATGTCGTCACCTTACGTGGTGTGACGTATGTATATGCTTATGTAAAGTATTACTTAACGAAAGTGGAAGATAACTAAGTGAAGTAAGAAAGAATGAATGCATGCATTAATGAACGATCGGAAGTAAGAAAAGTCTTGCAAGCACTGTAAGGAGGTTCACACCCAATGAAGGGTGTATGCTCAACGGTGTGCGGGTTAGCTACCCCAGAAGGATGCACACTGGGGTCTAGTCTTTGTGACTGACCATACGTATGGGACCATTGTCGCTTACCCCGGTGCTGGGCCCGCCTAGTGCATGATGTTTGAAGTCCATTTATAGTCTTCGGCCCAGTACCCGCCTTGTGCATGATGTTTGGGGTATAGCACATGGCATTGGTCCAAATGATGATACCCCGGTGCTGGGCCCGCCTCGGGCATGATGTTTGAAGTCTATTTATAGTCTTCGGTCCAATACCCGCCTTGTGCATGATATTTGGGGTATAGCTCGAGGCATTAGCCTGGAGCATAGAGAAGTGAAAGTAATAATGAATGAATGAATGTAAGTTGACGATGATGAAAGATAATAATGAGATTATCTATTTGTACGTATGATGTATGATCGCTTACGAAAGTAAAGTACGGTTTTAAACGAAAGAAAAGTATTTTATTTATAAAACTAGAACTCACTCAGCAAAGCTGTCTTTTATGTATTTTCCAGTTGGCAGGTAATGTTGCTGAGGATGGCACGGGGCTGCTACTTGGCGTTTTTAGGATGGCATCCATTGTTTAAATTATGATGTTTTTGCATTGTAATGCGAATAAACAATATTTTATAACGATCATGAATGTTGTATTATTTTGCTAAAGCATTGAATCAAAATGATTTTAAATTATTCCGCTGCGTTGTCTTAGTACACCTAAATATATGTGTTATATTTTATGTACAATGATTGACCAGCTGTAAGCATCCCGGGAACGGGGCCTTACAGGAAACCCAAGCCTTATTGGTCTTAGGCTTGTCAAAGTGGATAGAAGATAATGCAATAGTAATTGATCCTATATGCAAGTTCTAAGGATCATTTTCAATTATTGATGAAGAACTTGCAGTCACATGGCCTTCCTTCATCTTTCATAACATCTTTGGAAAACTAGACTTGGCCTTCAACACTTTGGAAGTTTTAATAACTTTGAATGTTTTGGAGACTAGACTTTCGGAAGCTTTTGCATCCACTGCAGCAGACTTCAGTACTTCAGAAGCATTCCTTTCCTCCGAGACCAAAATTTCTTCCAAAGGTAAGTTTTCACTTATCTTCTTCTTCACATTGGAGCTTATGAAAGTAAGAGATTTTCCTTCTGAAGCTATTTTCTTCTTCTTCTCAAAAGTTTTCTTCTTGTTCATATGAATAGTACTTTTAGGATTGTAGATGCAATCCTTAGCAAAGTGAGAAGTACTACCACACATGATGCATTCAGTTGGCATACTTATAAGAATATTCTTTTGAGAGGGAGGCTGAGACTGATCTTTCTCTACTTCCTTCTTCATCTTCTCAGATGATGCAACAGGCTTCTTGGGATGAGGCTTGCTCTTAAAACTAGAAGGTTCAAGCTGTGCAACAGTGGTGCATATTTTATCATCCTTCTTATTTAAATCAAGATGACTTGGACATAAACTAGAACTCCTAGTACTAGAGTCCATGGTTGTGTCCTCAGTTTTTACCACTTCAAATCCAGTAGAGATGAAAACTTGTTTTTGCTTGGATTTGAAGGTGGCCTTGATCTCTTGGGCTTTGTTGGACTTTCTCTTGGTTGCCTTGATCAAGTTCTTCTTTGCAGACTTGGTCATCCTGGATTCATTCTTCTCTTTAGGAGAATAGTGTCCCTTCTCAGGATAACCCTTGTCATTCTCCTCGGGTTCATCCTTCACTACCTCCTTATCTTCATCCTCTTCTTGAGTGGGATCTATGGAGGGCAACTCATCTTGAAAAGTTCCACACCTTAAAGAATTACAGATAACAATGTGTGTGGATGAGCTATCTCACTTGAACCCAATCCTTGCCTGTTCTGATAAAAATCATTGCATGCATGGATGAAGATATTATGTTCTTGAAGGTTTCCTCTTTAAGAACACATTTTTCTGCCTTAGCTTTGCTAATCACAAGCTCAGCTTAGCATTTAGTTAATTTGATAATGAGATCCTTGATCTGAGTCCTGTAATTTGTGTGCTCATGCTTAAGAGTTGAAATGGTTTTCTCTAGATCTTTTATTTTAAGTTTATAATCATTTCCAGCTCTTTTAAAGTCGGCTTTTAAGATGTTCAAAGACTCAAGATTAGATCTCACTTCCAAATTATAGGACCAATACATGTTAACTTTAGCAATGCATTTAGGGGTATAGAGATGTTCCAATACCTAGGCTTCTTCATGATCAGCCATCTGTGCTTGGTTGGGAGAAGCATCTTCCACCTTAAAGCTCTAGTCAAAGCCTCATTCTTCAACAGCAACAACAGCATGTTGTTTGGGCTAGATTGTTTTCTCAGTTCTTGGAGCTGCATCAGTGTAGTTAGGCATGGGGCTGTGCTTGGCCACTATTTGTTCTTGGTGCTTTACACTATCTAGCAAAGTGGTCCATCTGGTTACAGTTATAACACTTCATTTTTCTTTTGTCCAGTCCAAACTTTCCAGTGTCCATATTACTGGGAAACTTTCTCCCTATCCTCTTGTAGAACTTCTTGGCCCTGTGTGTGAGATAAGCCATCTGTTGGACTATCTCCATGTACTCCAGATCATTTAGATGGATGCAGTCCAAGTCTTCAAGAGCAAAAAGAAAGTTACCATAACTTTCATCAGTAGACACTAAGGCTTGTGCAAAGCTTGTCTTTTGGAATGGGCTTCCTTGGATGTTGCTCTCCCTTGGTGTCTCGGGAAGGTGATGAAAGGACCCTTTTTGTGAGTTTTCAAGGAAGCATATGAGATGATGATATGGTTCTATGCTATCCCTTTCAACCACATGAAGGGCTGAACTCTGCTGCTTGTTGGAAGAGCTGTTGGATGGAGTTTGCAAGTTCATCTCCATCTGGTACCCACTAAGGATACCATACAGCTCTGTGAGAGTAAGAGTATAGTGGTTCTTAGTTCTTTTAATGGCCACATAGTAGTGAGTTCATTTTCTGGGAAGAGGGAACATGAACTTCCTCAATATGTCCCTGTTCTGAAGCTTTACATCAACATCAGTCAGAGTATCCACAATCTCAACATACCTGCAGTATTGTTGAGTCATGGTTTCACCTATCTTGTAGGTGAAGTTTTCAAACTGTTACTTCATGATATCTTTCTTATTCTCTATGGCTTCATCAGACCCCTCATACATCAGCTTCACTGCATCCCAGAGCTGCTTAGCAGTCTTGCACTTCTTAAAGTTTTTGTATATGGAATTAGGAAGAGTAGTTTGAAGAGCGTTCATGGCCTTTTGATCAATATCTATTCTTTTCCAGTCTTCTTTAGAATAGTCAGCCATTTCCTTTGGAATCATGCCACCTCTAGTAGTGGCTGAAGTGGTGCATGGGATGTGAGGTCCTTCGACAACAGATCTACACATCCTGCTGTATTAAGACTTGATGAACCCTTCCATATGTTGGACCAAGTATCAAATTCATCAAGAGTGATCAGTGGAGACTTTGTCATAGTACCGGTTTCCATATCAGCTTTAGCAAGAGCTGTCATTTGAGTTGTTAAGTGTTCTGTGAAACTGAAGTGATCAAAGATGGTGAGATCTTACAATCAAGAGCCTGAAATGCTCTGATACTAATGGTAGGACTAGTGAAAGGTGGTCAATGCAATAGTTTCACAAGGTGGAGAGATATGAAACACTGAGCAGATCAAATAGGGAACCGGTTAGTGATGATACAAAAAACACAAGTAAAAGAACAAGAACAAGAACACTTAAAAATGGTTTTCAAGAATGATGTATATTGCTCTCAAGTTCTTATAAGTGTTACAAAGCATACATAAAAAGATAGAAGTATTTGAGAAACTTTATACTACATCCTATAGCTGGCCATACTTTGAAGGCCAGCTGGAAACACTAATCTAAACAACAAGATCAATGTAGAGTCAAAAGGCAGATTGCCTTTTGACTTGTGACTATGACATGCCATAGCTCACATCCTAATATATTACAAAAAGGATAAAAGTACATAATTGGAAAGTTATAGACAAAAGACCTTAATCTACAGTTGACCAAAGCATGAACTTTTCACCAACTCATCTAAGTTGGTGAGTCTTAAGAGTGGCAGCGAAAAGTGGTTCTGCTTTTGTCAAAAGGTGATTCAGAGAAAGCATGTCTTCTCTGTCTTGGGAAGAAATAAGTCTTTGGCTTCGGAAGACTTTGTCCTTGAAGCTTCGGAAGACTTCATCTTTGGCTTCGGAAGATATGGTCTTTTGGCTTCAGAAGATTTGACACTTAGCATAATTCACTGAGTTGTATCAAATCTTCTGAATTAACTTCCTTGTACTTCATTTCTGCATGCTGAGAGCCTTGGTTGATCTTTGGTTGCATCAGCCTCTAAGTGTAGTCCTTACAGAAAGTGGTTCAGCTTTTGTCAAAAGGTGATTCAAAGAAAGCATGTCTTCTCTGTCTTCAGAAAAAATCAATCTTTGGCTTCAAAAGACTTTGTCCTTGAAGCTTCGGAAGACTTCATCTTTGTCTTTGTAATATATGGTCTTTTGGCTTTGGAAGATTTGATACTTAGCATAATTCTCTGAGTTATATCAAATTTTCCGAAGTAACTTTCTTGTACTTCATTGTGCATGCTGAGAGCTCTTGGTTGTTCTTTGGTTGCATCAGCCTTTAAGTGTATTACTTACAGTTTTCAATGATTTAATTAATCTCTATATGTATTTAGACCTGTGTTTACTCACCGGCTAATTCGTTAGCTGACTCGTTACTTTGTCACATAATTTTAGGAATGCTGATTAGTGGAATTCTTCATGCTCGTTTAGGACTTAGACCTAGTTTAATGAAAGGGTTTTGTTATATTTGGATTGTTGTTTAATTATAATGTATCATTTGATTAGTATTCAATGAAAATGACATTTAATATTATTTCAACGTATTTACTACCATGTGCTATGAGCAATCGATTCACATTCGTCTGCCCCGATGATTCCACCGTCCGTATGGGTGTGACAAATTGGTATCAGAGCCATGTTTTTAGGGAATTAGGTGATTAGAGATAGAATGACCTAGACTATAACTAAGTACCTCACACATGAGTCCTCTCATGTATTTATTATGCTTAGATAAGATTTTATGTGCCTTATATGCTTAGACATGATTATGTGATTATATATGCCTACATGATATTTCCTTATACCTTGATTCTTATCAATGGACACATGATTCTCAAATCATGTTTGAAGGCATTGTGTGCCTAAATCAAATGGTTTTCAATTTTTGAGTTTTGAATTGTCATTCATGGTTTTCAAATCTTGTCAAAGTCTGTGTCACATGACTGAAAACATGCAATGCTGGAAGAGTGGGATACCTGTATCTTGAGGGGTTCTCTCTAGGCTAGGTATTCATATAAATCCAAATCAACAGATGGATCCGTTTACCTTACCTGGGAACCCTTGAGGTGAGTGTCCGCTTATAAGTACCCATGTCTTCATTAAGGTTGTAGTTGACCTAATACTTTGATAAGTCAACGTATCTGCTTTGGTTTGCAAACCGAATATTTACACTCAGAACATCTCATTGTTATTCTAAATCATCTTATCATCGATTTTTATCTTTTTGAAATTATAACAACCATTATACGATTCTCCTAAAAGTTTTCCATAATCTTTCAGCATGTCTTCCCATCAAATCTGCTCTCATTTTGAAAACCCATCATAATTGATTCCATTATTCCTAATTATACATTTAATCTTAACAAGCAAGATTTTCCTATCGACCTTACACTGACGCAACATGGAAAAATCCCGATGTCATGAATTTGTTATCTAAGAATCACGTCGAAGTTGTCTGCATTGAGAAATTCATCTGGATTTCTCTTTCATCTTAAAAGTATCTTAAACATCTTTCTCATGTTCGTCAAGTCGAGGCTTGTATTGATCTTGTGCTTGGTGCTTCACTCATGATAAAATCTCCTTATCGTCTTTTACCATCTGAAATGCAAAAGCTTGTTAGCCAACCTCAAAAGTCAAATCTCAAGAAATGCCTTGTCGATGAAAACTTCCACATTCCACTCAATGATATCAAATTGAGGATTCTATGTACCTTGTCAAGAAACCTATGAAATTATGAATTATGAAAACTCAATCGTAGTCAAATAGTAATAGTCTAAACGTGCCTAGAGTTCACTTTGGAACATGAAATGTAATCCAAGTTTCCTTATATCTCGAGAAAAGCCTCCTCGTGAATTAAATTTCGGGACGAAATTTCCTAAAGTAGAGGAGCCTATAACATCTGACCCACTTTCAAACTATAAACCCAAATCCAAACCCATTTTGAATTTTCATACGATGGAAAATTCATTATTAAATTATTTTAGCTATTTTAATGAATCAAATATATTAAACGTGTAACTTAACCAATATTGTGAATTGATGTATTCAGTTTTCATTTATTAAATTATTTAAACAATTTATAAGAATTTATGATTTATAAAATAAATTTTTATAAAGTTGTAAAGTTTTTTTGCTATTTATGTGTTCTAGTTTTTAAATTACAATAAATAATTAAATTAAAAAGTCTTACTAAAATTTATAAAGATTTATATAAAATAATTTAATATATTATTTAAATTAGGTTTATTAAGTTCAGGGTCAAAAATGTAATTTACAAAACCTCTTTTAAATACTTTTCACTTAAAATCATAATCAAATGAATCTATAGGGACCTAACTGTAAATATTTTAAAATAACTTGAACCACCCCCCTTCCCGTCGACTTCCCTGTTCCGGCCAACATCCGGCCAAGTTTCCGCGAGGCCCAAAATTCCGATTTCGATCCATTTAACTCAATTAAATCGCCCCATCATTATCGCAATTCTGTTTTGATCCCAAGGCCAACGTTTCAACTTGTTCAAGGGTGCTATTATGATGAATTCAACCTAAAACCAAACATCCCATTCAACGGATTCCATTTTTTCTGCAATTATCAATCAGTTGACTAAATCAAACGTATAGAAACGTATATAAGTACATTGTGAATTCACACACATCAATATTCGATATTAAAGCTTCTTAATCTATTTCAATTTAATCAAGAAACATATAAACTTGCATTAAACTTATTGGAATCAAAACTGTAATAATCGTTGGTATATAATCGAGTGAAAACACCTTGGGTGAATCCTCTTAACCCTCTAAACACCCAATTACAATTAGAACCCACTTGCAAAACGAATTTTATTACCAGCATTCATCGCAACCGCCACTCAGCCGTTCATCATCTTCCACTCAATTCTAATCGAAATTAATAGAGGGTTATCATTCACTACCATTCTAGTAAGCTTCTTGAGTTGTCAATTTGGGTTACCATCATCCTCCTCCTTCGAATTAGATGCTTCCCCAGTCGAGACTGTTTTCTCTCATAAACCTCGGTCTAGATTTTCATTCAGGTAATTAATCCTATCTATACACTTGCGTATATGTGTTAAACAATAGCCCTAAACTTATTTCAGTTATCATCATCGAATTAGGATTCAATTTGATGGAAATCAAAAACTAGGGTTCTTGATAATTGGGGCTTCTTCTAATTAATGTTTTGAAAATTGTTTGGTGGATCTGGAACAGATTCGGGCCTCTAGCCAACCGGTTAACACCATGTACATACAAACAAGAGGTCCCGGGTTCGGACCCGGGCACCTTCAAATTGTTTTTATCAATTTTTCTTAATAGAACTATATTCCAGAAAATAACTAAAATGTTATTAAATTGATATAAAAATCATTTTATTAATTAATACAAATTCAGAGTTTATTTATTAATTTCTAACATATTTTAGAAATTATAATTTGATATTTCTTTATTTTTAAAATGAAGTAAAATCATATAAAATCCATTTACAAGGTTTAAATTGTATATGAATTATTTCTTTAATCATATATTTTATAATTCTCTATTTAATTTCTGAAAGTTTTAAACCATATAATTTTTTATTTTTTTTCAATGGTTTTTGTTGGACTCAAAAAGTGCATTAAAAGGATAATACTTGCCATAATCAAACATAATGTGTTCTAACATTCAAACAATCATTAACTAACACATTAGTATCATTAACATTCATAACTTTCACTAATCTTTGTTTAATTTTTTTAATCAGTATTGTAGATAAAAGGAATTTTTGCAAGTGTTGGCAGCGGATGAACAACTGTCTACAGCGGATGCACAAAAGTCACAGCGGATGAAGTCTGAAGAAGTCCAAGTACACACAGCGGATGAAGAATTTCAGAGCTGATTAACAAGTTTCAGAATGGATGAACAAGTTCCCACAGCGGATGAACACATCCACAGCGGACACCAACAAGACAAACATTTACCATGTCCATAACGGATGACTAACATACATAGCGGACAACTCGTTCATCATCCATAGCGGACGTTGATGCATCCACAGCGGACATGTGATCATCCACAGCGGACAACACATAAACTTAGGATTATTTATGTAATTTTGTTTTACATAAGGTATTTTAGTAACTGTACATAGCGTATTGTATAGGCTATAAAAAACACTATACCCTAATCATTTGTAAGCTTTTGAACAATCAATACAAGCAAGAATTTTTGATATTCTTCTGTGCATTCAATGACTTTCAATCACACACACACATACACTGATATCATATCTTTAATCATGGGTTTTTGCATCATGATTATTGATTGTTGAATACAGTATAACAATCTGTTGCTAGATTTGTTGAGAGATTTGAAAAGATCCTTAGGGGAATCCAACTGTTTATGTTCTTATTCATAAGTTCATAATTAGCTTGTTTGGATTTCATCAAGTGATATCAGAGCCTTTGCTTAAATCAAACATTGATTTTCGATCCTCTCATTCAACAACATGATATTTGTGGTTCATTAGCTTTATATCATACATTTAGAGCTGGAAAACAATAAAAATCCTTCTTCTACACTATACATTCAACAAATGTTCAAAAACATGAGTTAATCATCTGTTTTCATTCATTTTGAAGAAGATTCTGTGTTTTTGTTGCTAACAAAGCTCTCAAAATCATTCACACACGGTTTTGAAACATAAACATCACAAAAATCAATGAAACCTCATTGGTTTCTAAGGATTTTCGATAAAACAATATACGGATATTGTCCTATCAAGTTTTCATCAAACAAACATCATATTTGAGTTATTCTATACTCAAATCAGGCAATTTATCATCTTCAAACAACAAACCGATTGTTGTTTTGTTGAAGTTGTTACAGCCGCCAACAAACCCTAGTATAAACCCTTGTTTTTGTTCAATCACAAAGCTTTATAATATCCGGTGATTGTGTTGATTCATCATCAAAATCGAAGAAGAAACATAAGCTTCTTTTGAATTTCTGAAAAAGTCACTTTTTAATTCAAAAAGTTAACTTTTTAAAACAAAATATTTGTTTTTAGGGTTTTGACTTTTATTGACCTTATATCATTTACGGGTTTTAACTGATTGACATTCCCCAACTAGAATATTCCCTTTGCTTATTGTGTTTTAACAGTGACTTTACCTAGGACATTAATTAATTAAAATTAATTAATTCCTTTTATTCGATAAATCAAATTAAAATGTGACATCATTAACAAACAAATCCTAGTAACCTTAGGAAAATTTCAATTTAGCACCGTGCTAAATCAACAAACAAATTTTAAACTTAACTGTTTAAGTTAAATCAATTTTAAAATTTAACTCAAATGTCTGACGAAATTTCAGGATCAAGCAGTGGTCTCAAACCACCAAGACTCGAGAACAAAGCAGATTTTAAACAATGGAAAATTATGTTCAGAAATTGGATTATTTTCCAAGACCTGGACCTAAGGACATCCATAACCGAGGGACCATACATACCATTAACTCTTGGGCTAAACTATAATATACAAAAGCCAGTAAGCTTAAAAAGTGTAGCTGGTGATGACCTCAAGAAGGTCAAAACAAACATGAAAGCATACAACATATTGGCAATGACCCTACTAATTGAAATTTTGACAAGAGTTGAAAATTTCAAAACAGCTCATGAACTCTAGAAGGTACTTCACACCATGTGTGAAGGAAGTGAGGAGATAAAGGAAATCAAAAAGGAGAAATTAAGGACCCAATATGAAACTTTCCATCATGTTTAAGGAGAATCAATACCACAACAACTTCACAGATTTGTTCAACTGGTCAATGAGATGATAGTCTATGGTCTCAAATATGAATTTATGGAGATCAATAAAAAGATGTTGCACACACTACCCGAGAGCTGAACTCAATCAGTCTCTTTGATGAAAGCAACATTGGATCTTGGAGCATTATCTCTAGATGCACTAGTGGTCAAAGTAGAGGCACTAGAACTAGATGAAGGATCTAGTAATAACAGTACAATCAGACATGTGGAATCATACAAGTTCAAGGAACTTCAACAAATAGACAGTGCATTCTTGACCTGCACTGGTGAAGAAGAGGATGAGGAGTTTCTAGATTTAAGTGAAACTTCATTCTTCTGTGCTCCTGAATCATCCAACAATAAACAAAAGTCCAAGAAGACTGGTGTTCATGCTTCCCATGAAGCAACACCCCAAAGCAAACAACATCCTTACACTTCCAGCTCCAGCAAACAACACCCGGCAAAGACTCAAAACATTCATAAATTTGAGAAACCAATGGATGCATTAACAATCATATTGCAAAGTTAGGAGCAAACGGCAACTTTTGCAGCCTTTTCAACAAGCTTTGAAGCCTACCTAGGAGCTAACCTCACACCATCACAAATCATACAACAAGACTTGGATTAATTGCCTCCTGATATAGTTAAAGAAATGGATCTTCAATGGTCAATGGCATTGATTGCATACAGATCCAAGAAGTTCCTACAAAGGAATAGGGGGTTAAGCATGGATAAGAAAACCAAAATTGGTTTTGACAAGACAAAGGTGAGATGCTATAACTGCCAACTGTATGGACATTTCTCAAGAGAATGCCATCAAACAAGAGTTGAAAGAAACAACAACCAACACAAGCATCAAGCAGCTACCACTCAAACAGGCAATTCCCACCTCCTATCAGTATTCCTGTTGCACCAACCCCACCTCAAATCACACTGTATAGCCCAAATCAACACTCAAAATCATCTGCCATCATTATCAAACAAGATGGTGAGTGTGATTGGAGTATGTACGAGGCTGAGATCCAATCTCCTGATCATGCCCTCATGGCAAACATAAAAGATAAGATTTTAGAAATCCCAAAAGAGGTAAGGGAAAACCTCTGTACACAAGCATGCATTGACGAAGTCAATAGATACAGAGAACATGCAGACAAACTTTCCATGAAAGTAATTGAAACAAACATTTTAAATGAAAGTCTTAAATCAAAACAAAAACAATATGGGACTAAAATTCTCTCATTACAAAATGATTTAGACAAATTGATGTCTGGAAAATTAACACTTGCAGCTCAAGTAGAGAAACTCTCTGAATCATTGACTCAGACAAAAACATTACAGGCTGAAACTGAAGTGAAACATTAGAAGTTTCAGGTGAGCAACAAGAAGTTTGAGGAACTTCTTGTTCAGCAAAGGGCATTTAAAGACCCTTTAGGTTTAGGATATAATAAGGTCAACCCACCTTATAATGATAATTATATTCCACTACCTTGTAAGGCCCTGTTCCCGGAACGCTTACAGCTGGTCAATCATTGCACACAAAGCATAAAACATACATTAACTTTACTAAAAATATTGCAGCGGAATTCTTTGAAACAAACCATTTCATACATATAATTGCCTTTGCAAAATAATACATCGTTGACAGATTACAAAATATTACTCGTTGCATTACATCACAAAAACATTATAGTTTAAACAATGGATGCCATCCAAAAATGCCAAGTAGCTGCCCCGTGCCATCCTTAGCAACCTTACCTGCCAACTGGAAACATATAAAGTCAGCGTTGCTGAGTGAGTTCTAGTTTTATAAATGAAAATACTTTTCTTTCGTTTAAAACCGTACTTTACTTTCGTAAGCGATCATCCATCATAGGTACAAATAGATAATCTCATTATTATCTTTCATCATCGTCAACTTACATTCATTCATTCATTATTACTTTCACTTCTCTATGCTCCAGGCTAATGCCTCGAGCTATACCCCAAACATCATGCACAAGGCGGGTACTGGACCGAAGACTATAAATAGGCTTCAAACATCATGCCCGAGGCGGGCCTAGCACCGGGGTATCATCATTTGGACCAATGCCATGTGCTATACCCCAAACATCATGCACAAGGAGGGTACTGGACCGAAGACTATAAATAGACTTCAAACATCATGCACTAGGCGGGCCCAGCACCGGGGTAAGCGACAATGGTCCCATACGTATGGTCAGTCACATAGACTAGACCCCAGTGTGCATCCTATTGGGGTAGCTAACCCGCACACCGTTGAGCTAACACCCTTCATTGGGTGTGAAACTTCTTACAGTGCTTGCAAGACTTTTCTTACTTCCGATCGTTCATTAATGCATGCATTCATTCATTCTTACTTCACTTTAGTTATCTTCCACTTTCGTTAAGTAACACTTTACATAAGCATATACATACGTCACACCACGTAAGGTCACGACATAAACATAACAAGGAACAACATCATCACAACAGCATACAAAGCATGCAAAATGTAAACAGGCACAGTTCCCCATAAAACCTCCTTTCTTAACACTTAAGCTCTACATCCCAAAATCTCAGAAAATTCTCTCCTTAAAGAAATGCGGATTAGCAAACAAATGCGGATGAACAGAAAAATGCGGATGAGTAACCAAATGCGGATGAATAGACAAATGCGGATGAGTAACCAAATGCAGATGAACACCTCAGAAAAATATTCCAAGTGTCCCAAAGAAATGCGCATGAACCAAATACGGATGACTGAAACTTATGCGCATGAACAAAACAAATGCGGATGAACATACAACAAATGCGGATGAATATACAACAAATGCGGATGAATATACAACAAATGCGGACGAACAACACTTATGCAAATATTCAAACTTAATGCGGATGATCAACTAACCTGAAACCGCATCTTACACTATAATCAGTTCCCAATCCTCATTCTTATACATTCATCGCACCGATCTAGCATGCTAATCTCTTAGAACAAGCATACAACCACATAAACCGAGCAAAACAAGCAGGCCCTAACACACCCACTAAAAGAACAGGGCCAAACTTACGGTACAAAATACTGGTCATATTAAAAAGTTAGATACATGCATTTCCAGCCCCAAAACAGGTTTAAAACATAGAAACCGGGGATCTAGAACTCACCTTAGCAGCCTTCGAGTATGACTTCCTTTAAACCTGTTTGCAAAATGAGTTCAAACACCTAGAAACCCAACAAAAAAACACAATCTGAATGCACATAAGCATACAACCAAGGCATAGGACGGCCAAGAACAACTTAAAACCAAGAATTCTTACCTTGAATTCGAATTCTCCTTCTTCCTTCTGCACAATCCGAAGCTCTTCTCTGCTTTCTCTCTCTACAATCCGAATGAAAAGTGTTGTGCAGATAGAGTGGGTGGCCATGCCCACTTTTGTACCAACTTTTTATACTTTTTTTCCTTTTGACACATTTAGCCCCTCAACTTGGGTTAAATTGTGTTTCTTCCTTTATATATGCTTTTATGCTTCACTTTGCATCACTTAAAATATCCGGGTGTTACAAGTCCACCCCCCTTATATAGGTTTCGTCCCCGAAACCTGTCATTCCTCAAACAAATGTGGGTAATGCTGCCTCATCTCTTCTTCAGTCTCCCACGTAGACTCGGATCCCTTCCTATGCTTCCACTGTACATGCACAAGAGGAACCATTTTATTCCTTAACCATTTCCCCTTACGGTCAATGAAATCCACTGGTTGCTCCACATAATTGAGCCTTTCATCAACTTCAATGTCTTACAATAGTACAACCATATCTTTGTCAGCTAAACACTTCTGCAGATGAGATAAATGGAATGTAGGGTGAATTCCACTTAACTCATCGTGTAACTCCAACCTATAGGCCACCTCTCCTACTCGAGCAATGATTCAGAAAGGCCCTATGTATCTCGGGCTCAACTTGCCCTGCTTCCTGAACCGAATGATACCTTTTCAAGGTGAGACTTTCAACATAAAGGCTTATCAGTCTACTTCTCTTATCGGCATACGACTTCTGCCTATCTTTGGCTGCCTTCATAAAGGCTTTGATCTTTTCAAGCTTCTCAGTCATAGCCTCAATCACCTCAATACTTCCTAACTCCTTCTGACCAATATCACCCCAACAAACGGGTTTTCTACATCTCCTACCATATAACATCTCATAAGGGGGCATACCAATACTGGCATGATAACTGTTATTATATGAGAACTCAGCTAACGGTAAGTGGTCATCCCAACTTCCTCCAAAGTTGATGACGCATGCCCGAAGCATATCTTCTAGCGTCTGAATAGTTCTCTCCGACTGACCATCCGTCTGTGGATGATAAGCCGTGCTGATGTGTAACCTCGTCCCCATTACATCATGAAATCTCTTCCAGAACTTAGATGTAAACCGAGTGTCACGATCAGAAACAATAGACACCGGCACACCGCGACGAGTTACAATCTCCCTGATGAATAGATCCGCTAACTTCTCAGATGAATACGTCTCTCGGATGGTAGGAAGTGAGCACTCTTCGTCAGACGGTCGACTATCACCCATATTGCATCGTACCCCTTCATGGTACGCGGTAGCTTCATGATAAAGTCCATGGTGATATGCTCCCACTTCCACTCGGGTATATCCAAAGGTTGGATCTTACCGTATGGCTTCTGATGCTCGGCCTTCACTTGCAAGCAAGTAAGACACTTACTCACATACTCCGCTACATCGCGCTTCATACCCGGCCACCAATAATCTTTCTTCATATCTTGATACATCTTTGTGGCACCGGGATGAATGGAGTATCGAGTCTTATGAGCTTCATCCATAATCCTCCCACGTAAATCCCCGTAACGAGGGATCCACATCCGTCCAAATCGGGTTCTAACACCGAGAGTGTTTTCACCCAATTTCGTGACTAGACCTCTCATCCTTTCAGAGTTAAGATGATCTTCCTTTAACGCCTCATCTTGAAACTCCTTGACCTTCTTCATCACATCGGAGGTCAAAATGAATTGGTAAGCCTTCACCCGGATTGGTTCAGGCCTCTCCTTTCGGCTAAGGGCATCCGCCACTACGTTGGCTTTTCCCGGATGGTAATGTATTTCACAATCATAATCCTTTATCAGTTCCAACCGTCTCCTTTGCCTCATCTTCAAATCCTTCTGCTCGAAGAAGTACTTCAAGCTCTTATGGTCGGTGAAGATGGTGCACCTCATCCCGTACAGGTAGTGCCTCCAAATTTTTAACGCAAAGACCACAGCTGCTAGCTCCAAATCATGAGTAGGGTAATTAACCTCATGAACCTTCAATTGTCGGGATGCGTAAGCTATAACCTTTCCTCGCTGCATCAGTACGCAACCCAATCCCGAGTAAGAAGCATCTGAAAAAACCACCAAATCCTCGCTCCCATCGGGTAATGATAAGACAGGAGTTTGAGTCAACCTCGTCTTCAACTCTTCGAAAGCCTTCTCTTGCTCTTGACCCTAAACAAACTTCACATCCTTACAGGTCAACTTGGTCAGTGGAGAAGCTATCATAGAGAAGTCTTGGATGAATCTCCTATAATAACCCGCCAACCCCAAGAAACTACGGATCTCGGATGGCGTCCTTGGAGACTTCCATTGCATCACAGTTTCCACTTTTTCCGGGTCTACCATAATCCCCTCGGGATTCACCACATGACCCAAAAACTGAAACTCGCGCAACCAGAACGCGCACTTGGAGAACTTAGCATACAACTTCTCCCTTCTCAACGTCTTTAATACCTCTCGAATGTGACAGGCATGTTCCACCTCGCTCTTCGAATAAATCAAGATATCATCGATGAACACAATCACTGATTTATCCAACATCGACTGACACACCCGATTCATCAGATCCATAAAAGTAGCTGGCGCGTTGGTTAAACCGAAAGACATAACGAGGAACTCGTAGTGTCCATAACACGTACGAAAAGCTGTTTTAGGAATATCCTACTCCTTCACCTTCAACTGATGGTAACCAGATCGGAGATCTATTCTCGAAAACCAACTGGCACCTTGGAGCTGATCAAACAGGTCATCAATCCTCGACAATGGATACCGATTCTTCACCGTCAACTTGTTCAGGTCGCGGTAGTCATTACACATCCTCATACTACCGTCCTTCTTCTTTAAAAACAAAACCGGGGCACCCCATGGAGAGATACTTGGTCTAATGAACCCCTTATCAAGCAACTCTTGCAGTTGCTCCATCAATTCCTTTAGCTTAGAGGAGGCTAACCGATACGGTGCCTTAGCAATAGGTTGGGCACCGGGTATCATGTCGATCTGAAACTCAATCTCACAGTCCAGCTGTACACCTGGTAAATCTTCTGAGACCACATCTGGGATGTCACACACAACCGGTACATCAGACAATTATGGTGTTGGCATATCAACATCTTTTATGTAGGCCAAGTAGGGACTACATCCACGCCTCATACACTTTCCCGCCACCGCCATTAAAATCACCTTCGGAATCGTAGTAACTCGATCACCGTAAATCATCACCGAACTCCCGTCAGGCGCTGTCAGTCCAATCATCTTCTTGCGACATATGATATTCACCTCGTAGGCCGCTAACCAGTCCATTCCCAGGACTACATCGAAACCGCCTAAGGTCATCACGAATGGTCTAACAGGAAATTTATGACCTTCTACTTCTATGACACAGCCTTCCATCATCTCAGAAATCCTGGTAGACTTACCTATGGCAGTTTCTACATCGAAGGGCTCGTCAATACCCCTACTCCTTAAAGGCAACTTAGCACAAAAGGCAGCAGAAATGAAGCTCTTACTAGCACCCGAATCAAATAACATGGAAGCAAGAGTTTGGTTTACTAGGAACGTACCTGACACAACATCGGGGTCCGTCCTAGCCTCCTCCTGGGTCATCGTGTATGCTCTGGCGGTTGCTTTCTGCCCTTCGGTTTCGGTCGTCTTCTTCGCTTCGGAAATCTTAGCCCTTGGCTTCTTGCATTCCCTACTCATATGAGCCTCTCCACCACAGTTAAAACATTTGGCCATACGACAATCCTTTGCTATATACCCTGTCATCCCACACAAGAAGCATACATTCAATCCCCGCCTACATTCTCCAAAATGCTCCTTTCCACATTTGCCACACCTCTTCGACCCCACACCAGATGTGACCACACGGCGGTCATCCACCCGTGCACGCTTGTTGTTTGTCAGGGCACCACCCCTACCAAACCTCTTCCCGTTCCAGTTCCAGTTACCACCACCTTTCTTACTCACCTCAGCCACCACCACTTCTCGTTCATCATACAGCCTCCCTGCCAGATCAACCACTGACCTAAACATGCTCGGTCGGGTGGTGATCATGTGCCTACGGATGTCCACCGGCAAGCCCTGAATGCATCTCTTAATCTTTCGTGACAAGGGTGTCACCTGATCCGGAACCAGCCATGCCATCTCATTGAATTTGGTGGTATATTGCTAATGTGTCATGGTTCCAGCCTCCAGCTATAGGAACTCCCTCTCAACCTTGTCGAGCTCTCGGTGAGGACAAAACTCCTCGATCACCAGTTTCTTCAACTCATTCCACCTCATCCTGCCAATCGCTCTACTACCCTCGGCCCTGACAATATTGTCCCACCAACATAGGGCCGAGTCCACAAATGAGTGGGTGGCAAACTTCACCTTCTGATCTTCCCTGCACTCGCTGATATCTAGAACAGCTTCCATCTCTCTCACCCACCGGTGAGCAGCAGCCGTAGTGCCATTTCCGTCAAAAGTCGGGGGCTTGCATCTTTGAAATGCCCCATAGTTACAACCTCGTGCCATCTCCTGCACAGGCTCTTCTCCTTCTTTCATCACTGGAGTAAACCGTCTCAGTCTCCGGTTGCTCCCTTTCCTCCGCGAGTCTCCTCCTTTCCTTCCTTTCTCCTTCTCGTACAGCCTTAATCACTTCGGTCACCACAAACGGTAGGATCGTCTGCATGACCTGGTGAACCTCTTCCACCACCGCCTCCTTCACTAAGGCCCTTAAATTGGCACTCTCATCACTACCCTCCGGATGAGGGGTCTCGGGCTCTTCGTGAGCCACCTCTTCAGCCCTAGGCCTTCCTCTCGTGACCCGTGGTCCAGCACCACGTCCACCACGGCCTCCACCTCGAGAAGCCTTCGAAGATCTTCTACCGGCCATCCTCTAACACGCTATAAGATTCAAACACCAACACGGTCATTCAAGGTAACAACTCAGTTTATGTCAAGTATAATAAGTCCCTAATTACAGTGGCGAGTTGTGATTAGCTACTTACTTTACTCTTCATACCCCAAGCATTTCCTATCCCGACTTCATCAGTATCTAAATCTACTAAGAAGCACATAAATCACATAACATGCACATGTAATACCGGTTAACATTAAGAAAATACCTGATGGCATGTGGCTACTCGGACTCGCATCCCTTCCCTTAGTCCCATTCTCAGTTTAAGTTTAGGTTTCTTTTGAAAATATTTACCCATTTCACTTAAACTTTGGCTCTGATACCAACTTGTAAGGCCCCATTCCTGGAACGCTTACAGCTTGTCAATCATTGCACACAAAGCATAAAACATACATTAACTTTACTAAAAATATTGCAGCGGAATTCTTTTAAACAAACCATTTCATATATATAATTGCCTTTGTAAAATAATACATCGTTGACAGATTACAAAATATTACTCATTGCATTACATCACAAAAACTTTATTGTTTAAACAACGGATGCCATCCAAAAATGCCAAGTAGCTACCCCGTACCATCCTCAGCAACCTTACCTACCAACTGGAAACACATAAAGTCAGCGTTGCTGAGTGAGTTCTAGTTTTATAAATGAAAATACTTTTCTTTCGTTTAAAACTGTACTTTACTTTCGTAAGCGATCATACATCATACGTACAAATAGATAATCTCTTTATTATCTTTCATCATCGTCAACTTACATTCATTCATTCATTATTACTTTCACTTCTCTATACTCCAGGCTAATGCCTCGAGCTATACCCCAAACATCATGCACAAGGCGGGTACTGGACCGAAGACTATAAATAGACATCAAACATCATGCCCGAGGCGTGCCCAGCACCAGGGTATCATCATTTGGACCAATGCCATGTGCTATACCCCAAACATCATGCACAAGGCGGGTACTGGGCCGAAGACTATAAATGGACTTCAAACATCATGCACTAGGCGGGCCCAGCATAGGGGTAAGCGACAATGGTCCCATACGTATGGTCAGTCACAAAGACTAGACCCCAGTGTGCATCCTTCTGGGGTAGCTAACCCGCATACCGTTGAGCTAATACCCTTCATTGGGTGTCAACCTCCTTACAGTGCTTGCAAGACTTTTCTTACTTCCGATCGTTCATTAATGCATGCATTCATTCATTCTTACTTCACTTTAGTTATCTTCCACTTTCGTTAAGTAATACTTTACATAAGCATATACATACATCACACCACGTAAGGTCACGACATAAACATAACAAGGAACAACATCATCACAACAGCATACAAAGCATGCAAAACGTAAACAGGCACAGTCCCCCATAAAACCTCCTTTATTAACACTTAAGCTCTACATTCCAAAATCTCAGAAAATTCTCTCGTTAAAGAAATTCGGATGAGCAAAAAAATGCGGATGAACAGACAAATGCGGATGAGTAACCAAATGCGGATGAACACCACAGAAAAATATTCCAAGTGTCCCAAAGAAATGCGCATGAACCAAATGCGGATGACTGAAACTAATGCGCATGAACAAATCAAATGCGGATGAATATACAACAAATGCGGATGAATATACAACAAATGCGGATGAATATACAATAAATGCGGATGAATATACAACAAATGAGGACGAACAACACTTATGAAAATATTCAAACTTAATGCGGGTTAATGCGGATGATCAACTAACCTGAAACCGCATCTTACACTATAATCAGTTCCCAATCCTCATTCTTATACATTCATCGCACCGATCTAGCATGCTAATCTCTTAGAACAAGCATACAACCACATAAACCGAGCAAAACATGCAGGCCCTAACACACCTACTAAAAGAACAGGGCCATACTTACGGTACAAAATACTGGTCATATTAAAAAGTTAGATATATGCATTTCCAGCCCCAAAACAGGTTTAAAACATAGAAACCGGGGATCTAGAACTCACCTTAGCAGCCTTCGAGTATGACTTCCTTCAAACACGTTTGCAAAATGAGTTCAAACACCTAGAAACCCACCAAAAACACACAATCCGAATGCACATAAGCATACAACCTAGGCATAGGCCGGCCAAGAACAACTTAAAACCAAGAATTCTTACCTTGAATTCGAATTCTCCTTCTTCCTTCTGCACAATCCGAAGCTCTTCTCTGCTTTCTCTCTCTACAATCTGAATTAAAAGTGGTGTGCAGATAGAGTAGGCGGCCATGCCCACTTTTTTACCAACTTTTTATACTTTTTGTCCTTTTGACACATTTAGCCCCTCAACTTGGGTTAAATTGTGTTTCTTCCTTTATATCTGCTTTTATGCTTCACTTTGCATCACTTAAAATATCCGGGTGTTACATACCTAATTCCATGACCAAGAAACAGGGTGAGTCTTCCACATGACAGGACTACAGACTCAAAACAATCATTATCATCATCATCAAAATCATCACTAATATCAAAAACACCTTTGATAAAATTTGTTAAGAGTCAAGCACCTCCACAAATAAAATCAACAGATTTTTATCAAGGAGAAAATAAGGAGTTTGATGAACAAACAACTGATGAAGATGATGTTGATCTTTTGGATGATGAGTCAGATCAACCAATTACTAAAACTATAAAAGTTTCAAGTGTGGTTGATACACCAACTAAACAAACAAAGCAGACACAAGGTTTTGACATCTGCTTTGGTGGAAGAAAAATTTGATCTTCCACTGCCTCTCCTAAACAAACAAACAAAGTAAAAGGCAATGCTCCCATTCAGCCAAAACAAACAACAGTAACTTTTGATGTACCTTTAAAATCAAATTTAAAATCCAAAGTCATTAACAAGCATGGCAATGAAAATTTACCATAATGCGAGTGGTGTGAACAATACACTCACACCATAGAAAAATGCAAATATGGTAAATACTGCAAGTACTGTAACATGAACAAACACAGTACTGAATCTTGCCATTTTCACAATTATTGTTCAATTTGTGAAAGAAAAAATCATAGCACTGCAAATTGTTTTTTCAATAAGAAAAACAAGAAGCAAAACAAACAGCCTCAAGTTGAGAAATCAACTGAGAAACAGACAGTTGTTCCTAACAAGAACAAAGGAGGAGTACCACCATAAAGTCCTCATCAAAAAGTTATTTTAAATAATGATAAAACCTTTTATGACAACTTTAAACAATCAAACAGGAGACATAAGTCTCATAATAAACAACAAACAAACATTAGCACTCAAAGGAGAAGAGGTCAAAGAACTTCACTTGACAGAGCTAAAACCATTCGAAGGAAATCTAGTGTGACTAGAATTCCTAAACCATCATACAATGCCATATTAGGAGAAATATGTATTATGGGAAAAGACGGAAAACCCAAGACCATCTTGGTTTGGGTTGCACCATCTAACTGATTTCTTTGTTTTTACAGGGACATCAAAGAAGGCCTGACAACATCTGGTATGTTGTCATTAGATGTTCCGGACACATGACTGGAAATTGTTCCCTCCTTCGGGATTTTAAAAGCAAACATGGAGGAAATGTAGCCTTTTGAGGAGATAAGACAGGTGAAAAGATAACTGGTGTAGGAACAGTATCAAATGGGTTGATCAGCTTTGAAAATGTCAACTACTGCTCCAACCTACAGTTCAATCTTCTCAGCATATCCCAAATCTATCATAAAGGATATGCCACCTTATTTGACTCCAAGAACTGCTACATTCTCAAGATGGGTTTTCAAATACCTGAAGATTATATCCTTTTGAAAACACCCTATCATAACAACACAACTGTCTCAGCATCAACCCCTGAAACATTTTTACTATCAAAAGCATCAGAAGATGTTTCCGAATTATGGCACAGACGTTTAGGACACTCAAATTATAACAGAATGAATCAACTTGTAGAAGGTGACTTAGTAATAGGTTTACCATAAAAATAATTCTTCTGTACAGACCACTGCACTGCATGTCTGAAAGGCAAACAACACAGAGTGTCTCATAAGTCTAAATTGGTAAACTCTAACAACACACCACTCAAATTGCTTCACATGGACCTTTTCTGCCCAAAAAACATCCTAAGCATAGGAAAGAAGCAATTTTGTCTTGTTATAGTAGATGATTACTTAAGATTCACATAGGTTTTCTTTCTACTACAGAAGTTAGAAACATTAGAAATCATCAAATCCTTTATCACTAAAATTAAGAATCACTTAGATCTTAAAGTAAAATCTTTAAGAAGTGATAATGGTATTGAATTTAAAAATGACACTATTTCTTCTTTTTGTGCAGAAAAAGGAATTAGTCATCAATTTAGTGTAGCAAGAACTCCTTAGCAAAATGGATTTACTGAAAGGAGGAACAAAACATTAATAGAAGCTGCTAGATCTATGCTAGCTGACTCTCTATTACCCATGATCGACACAGCTTGCTACATTCAAAACAGAACATTAATAATCAAAGAACATTCCAAAACTCCATATGAATTAATGT
Organism: Flaveria sonorensis; assembly: GCA_025506505.1. Classification (NCBI taxonomy): domain Eukaryota; kingdom Viridiplantae; phylum Streptophyta; class Magnoliopsida; order Asterales; family Asteraceae; genus Flaveria; species Flaveria sonorensis. The sequence continues at coordinate 43,495,079 of CM046437.1, read as the reverse complement.
TTAAAAGAAAACCTTTTATTGGATTTCTTAAAGATTTTGGATTTTCTGTTTTAATATTAAACACCAGAGAACAATTATCTAAATTTGCTTCAAAAACAGATGACGGATTTTTTGTTGGATACTCCGGAAGCTCAAAAGCTTACCGAGTATACAATCAAAGACTGAACATAGTGGAAGAAACAACAGATGTTGTTTTTAATGAACATTCATTCACTAAGAAAATCATTGGATCAGATTAGTTGTTTGATATTGACACATTAACAAAACCATTTGATACGTCTTACTTTGATGTTACATGTACCCAAGATGACAATGAGTATCCAATGGTTCCACCAACAACCATTGATGTTTCATTAACTCCTGATCCTCCAAGGAGAACAAACATCACTCCTTCCAGTACCACAGTTTCAACTCCTCCAGAACAAACTAACACATCAAAAGGAACATCATCAGACACATCATCTTCATCAACTCCTGTGACCGCCCAACCATAACCAAATAACCAAACAAAGTCACATCAACCCATCATAGTTGAAGAGGATGATGATTATCATTCATTACGCGATACACATCATGAAGATGAAATCTTAGATTTGTTTCATGATTCACCACAAACATTCAATGAACCCTCATAGCCAAATTATCAAACAACAACAAATACCCTTGCTCATCCATCAACACCCAACCAAAACAATCACCAATCTTGATTCAAGCATCCCTGCTGATCAGATTGCAACAACCGAAGTTCATAAAGCTCATCCTTTAGAAAACATCATAGGTGACCTCAATACCATATTGACACAAAGTCAATCTAATACAGCAAACATTTGCTTTATTCCTGCTTCTTATCTCTAACTGTACCTAAAAACATCTCAGAAGCACTCAAAGACAACAATTGGATAGAAGCAATGCAAGAGGAATTATAGTAATTTAGAAAGCAAGAGGTATGGAAGTTGGTTGACCTACCTGAAGGTTAATACGCCATTGGCACAAGATGGCTATTCAGAAACAAAGTAGATGACAAAGGGATTGTCATCAGAAACAAAGCAAGGCTAATTGTCTAAGGATATACTCAAGAGGAAGACATTGATTATGATGATGTCCTTGCTCTAGTAGCTAGACTAGAAGCCATCTGAGTGTTCCTTGCATATGCCTCATCCAAAAACTTCACTATCTTCTAAATGGATGTCAAGTGTGCATTCATCTATGGAAAGATAGATGAAGAGGTATATGTTGCTCAACCACCAGGGTTTGAAGACCCAGAATTCCCTCACAAAGTCTAGAAGTTAAATAAAGCTCTGTACGGTCTTCATCAGACACTGTTGGTCCATTTGATCAAATATCAGTACACTTGTGCGGTTGATTCGTTCGATATCAACAATTATGCCAAACAACAAACACAATGATAAAGAAAAATAATCAAAAGTATTCAATCATAAAGCAATAATGAACCAATACATTAAAAGGTAACAAAGCTCAATATATTTCTGTGAAGAACCAGCTTACAAAGAGACTTGCAACAATGATAAACGTTTAGGGTTTTTGCAAGGATTGCCAACAAAGAACAAGATCAAACAATATATATAGTAGGTATAGTTTCGCTGACAGTTTTGCTGTCAGCGAAACTATTCTGCCACTGACACAGTTTCGCCCGGCAGAGCCTGACAGTTTCGCTGGGTGAAACTAGAAGCTTGCTATGAGCGAAACTATAGTTTCGCTCATAGTTTCGCTGGACAGGAAAACATAACAAACTTACAAAAGGAAACTAACATTAAACCTATTACAATTAAACATAAATAATATCTAATCTATGGTGAGTCCATCCTATACTTGATCTTCAATACTCCCCCTAGGTTGGATCTCACCGTCTTGATCAATCTTCATTTATCTTTTCAGATCTGGTATCTTCCACCGCGTCAGATCTTTCTTCGTTACCTCTTACGGCTTCATCCTCTGCACGTGCACTTGCCTGAGCAAATTGTCTTGTTAAGTCCCTCACGTCCATCCTCAACACATCTTCTTGCCAAACCTTCTGGGCTAGCTCCCTCACTTCAGTTCTAATACCCCTTACCTTGTTAGCAACCGTCATAAACAAGCTTGCTTCTTTGTGCGTCTCAGCTCCAGCCCCAGCTTTAATGTGATTTTCACACAACATCACCAGATCTTCATCAGAAAACGAAAATATCTCCATTGGATCAAAAAGTCTTATTTCAGCTCCATCCTTTACACGAATCACTGCCTCCCCCGTGTTGTTATCATAAAACAATTTTTCAAACTTCTCAAGCCTTTTGGCAAGGGGGTCAGGTAACCTCACTCAATTCACTGTCTTCGGGGGCTTCACTCTCAACACAATCCGACCCTTTCCCGTCTCCTAATCCTTATCCTTATTTGACCTCCGCCTCTCTGCCTTCATAAATCCGAAACCCTCGAAGTTATCATTCAGCCCTTTCTTTATTTCTTCCTCCAACATCTTAGCCCTCTCACTCAAATCGGAATCTATCAAAGGAATTGCAGCTAATCTCCTCAGATCCCATTTAGGTAAGGTCTTGAATGCCTTCCTTTTATGCAGGTAAGAGATGCCTCCCCCTCTTCTCTTAATCATGAACATTTTGAGTCCAGGGTTGTATTTCTAGCTAATGATTTTCTTATCCGCCTCCTTCTTGCTGGGCCCCTGAACATTTTCAAATAATGGGGTTATTTCCTCAGTCTCCTTCTCCCTAATAAACCACTCATCCTTATCCATTTCAAGCACATCATATTCATCCGAGCCCTTCTTGGCCACATACGTCAATGGTCGTTCATCCACCTCATGATAATCAGGTTCTGAATCATAGTCAACCAGCTGCTCATCCTCTACCTCCTCATCTATCAAACTCTTGTCAGCCCTTTCCACTGGATTATCTGTCACAACCTCCTCTCCTACCAGTTCCTTCTCTATATCAAAGTCCAAATTCACAAACCCAGCCTCAATCACCTCTTCTACATCCTCAGACCTCCCGGTCACATTCTCAGTCTCAAGATCCTTTCTCACACCTGAACCTCCTACTGTCTTAGCTTCTGCACCACTAGTGCCCTCTCCTGCCCTCAATGATGTACCCATATTTAGAAATGGGTACTTAGATAGATCAGTCATATCATCTAACTCAATTTGAGTTAGCTGATTGGGCAGGCCAGCTACAGCCTTCAGCTCATTCACATCCACCAACAGTTTCTTTATTAACTTCTGCTGATCCACCAGCATCTTGGACATCCCTTCTAACATCTCATCCTTTCTTTTCTCCCTCAGCTCTTGATTGGTCAACTTAGTTTTAATCATGCTTAACTCATTGGCTAAAGAGGTGTTGAGATTCCTGATAATGTCCTCATCCAGCCCTGCCCTCTCATCCCTTCTCTGGGGCTCAGAGAATGCTTGATGCTTATGCTTTGTTCTCCTCTCCAACTCCCCCTCCTCAGCCTTTTTCTTTGTTCTTCTTTCTTTTTCTGCTCTCACCTCCTGCTCAGCCTCATGAATATCTTCTTCAAAGTCATACTCTTTTTCCTTTGCATATCTCTTCCTTTTCTTTATAGATTCAACCTGCGTATGTATCGTCTCCTCAGCCCTCTTATCCTCTGACTTAACCACCCTTCGAATATAATTCCATCTTTCAGGAGGGTACATATTTTCCAACAGATGTGTAATCTTCCCACTGAAATCGTGCCTTATTGCGCAGCAGTCGGCAAAAATGTGAGAGTTCATCTGCGCTAATCTCTTTATCTCCCCATGCCTCGGAACATTAGGAATAAGATCATCAATAATCATCTGTAGAAATCGAGGATACAACAGCCATTTATCTTTCTTTAAGGACATTACGTTCTCCGCTATGCAATCAAAGATGTTGGGCTATATTGGCCTTTTGCCCTCTACAAAATATAACCACAGCTTTGGCCCAGTCAAGATTTAGCCCATCGGATCCACCTTTTCGGTGATCTAAGCACATGATGAAGACATGAGCGATATATCTCCACTCTTTGGATAGAAAGGACTTCTTGATCTCCTTTCTAGTGCCGAAAGGAGGGCCCTCATAACCAAAACTCCTGAATGCATCAACCTCCTGGTCTGTCAACACGACCTCATCCCCCCTATCCTCTTGAAGTCTTAACACGCGTGAAATGATCTCAGCAGTAATAACAATGTCGTTCTCCAGTACTCTCGCAACAATCCTTTGAGGATTGGCTCTTGTGTCGTACTCAGCAGTACGCCAGAAATCTCTGATGTGTAGATCGTAGATGGTGGGAGAATGAGTGACAGCATATGCAATGGGAGAACCCTGAAGCCAACGGATACAGTCTCGAAATCCCGCAGCTTTGGGATGTGTATCATCCAAGATGGCCGTGATGTTATTCCTCTCATCAAACTTTAGATTAGCCATTTAATCTGAAAAACAGATGAAACGTATTAGTAAGATATATTAAAATGAATAATAAAGAAAAATAATTAAAAAGAATAAAAAATAAGAAAAAGCAATTTAAATTTTATTGAAATTCGCTAGGCGAAAGTATAGTTTCGCTAGCCGAAACAGTAGTTTCGGCAGGCGAAAATATAATTTCGGCAGCCAGCAAGAAGCAGTTTCGGGATGACGGAGCGCGTGCCGAAACTATAAATTCGGCAAAGCGAAACTGAAACAAGACCAGCGAAACTGTGAAGTTCGCTCGGACAGCATGACTTTACAGTCTCGCTGAAAAACCTTTGAACTTTCATTCAGTTTCGCAGGACTATCAGTACTTTCGCAGTAAGAACTGCGAAGGCACCGAAGAGTCATAGTCCAATCGGTCCAAAAAAAATGGTTAAAACCTAGATTAAACTACAACCGAGGGTTCGAAACTCACAACAGAAGAGAAAAAGACCACCAAACAATGAAAACACGCTCAGAACCACAGATTCGCACAAGATAGACACGGTATACACACGATGACCTAAAACCCGATGGTGCGAAAATGAAGTCTTAATTTCGCAAGGTGCGATATATAGTATGTAGTTTCGCTGGGAGCGAAACTATAGTTTCGCCCGTAAATGTTTTGATCAAAATGACACTGATAAGAGCGAAAGAGCCGGCGAACCTACAATTTCACCCTGCGAAACTATCAGCGAAAGTATAATTTTGCAGAAAACCAAATTTATTTATTTATTTTTTTTTTAAGTAACAAAATAGAAGAAAACAAAAAAGGATTTGCCCCAACAAGCCCTTACCAGACTTCACAAAATTTTAACATAATAAAAGAGGAATTAAAATAAAGGTAGATAAGAACGAGAAGCAGAAGAGATCTTCAGGAGAGTCATAGTTTGGTGAAATTGCTAATATATTTGTCCTTTTAAGTCCATGCATTCTTCTTTTCTACAAATAAACTGCAGCTACAGTTATCATGTTTTGGTTCGATTGAAGAACACTGAATGACTCAGTTCCCACAGACATTTGGCAAAGAGACTTATCCTGTCCTCATGATATATTGAACAAATGACATTCCCTGATAGATTATTTCCCTTTAAAAAGAAACAAAGATCCTTTTTACAAGAGAAGCACATTCCTTAAAGACATCAAATGATGAGAGCTCCAGGTCTATACTCACGTATAACAGAGGAGATAATCAATTGAGTCTTTCAGATGAGAGCTTCAGGTCTATACTTACGTATAACAGAGAAGATCATCAAATGGTGTCGATGAGAGCTCCAGGTCAGTACTATCGTATAGCAAAGGAGATCATCACTCCAGGTCAATGTTCACACATAGCAGAGGAGATAAGCACGAGGAAATATACAGTAAGGAGCTTCTTAGAAACAAAGACGAACAACCATATAGCTATTGTCAAAGACAGGAAACAACAAATACATCAATGCAGAGATGTCATGTTCTCAACCCTTTTTGAACAAGGACTTATAACTTTGTGAAGGCCAAAAATGTCAAGGGAATAATCCGAATCATCCAGTATCTTATACTGTTAGTTTAGCCACAAGATTACTGTCTACTTCGCTTTCAGGCTGAACCTATCAAGCGTATCCCAGCCGAAAACTATAGACTTCCTTCACATCATCCAGGCAAGACAATTTTTATTAAGGAGAATACTGCAAAAGGTAACAAGAGAGACAGTTATTATTCTCCCCCGAAATTTCTACAAATCAGCGAGATAGAAGAAATTTCAAAAAAAAGATTTCAATGAAAGTATATAATATTTTTTTTTATTTAATATGAAAAGATAAAGGGATAAGGGGAAAATTAAACAGATGAAATAGAGAAACAAAAGAATAAACAAAATTCATAAGACCTAGGATAAAGAAAGGAAAAGATTTAAAAAGATATTAAACCTAGCATAGAGATCAGTTCATAAAAACGAGGTTTGTCAAAAGTTTTAGTGAAAAGATCTGCTTTTTGATTTTTAGTGTCAATGGGAATAATATCAATAAAACCCTTTTCCTGAGCATCACGGATTGCATGAATCCGTGTCTCGATGTGCTTGGTTCGGGAATGATGAATAGGATTCTTTACGATGCCAATGGCTGCTTCGTTGTCACAGAACAACGGGGTATGGAGGAAGTTGATGCCATAGTCAATCATCTGATGTTGTATCCAGAGCACTTGGGAGCAGCAGCTTGAAGCAGCAATATACTCTGCCTCCCCCGTGGAAAGAGAGACAGTAGTTTGTTTCTTGCTCTGCCATGATACAAGACAATCTCCTAGGTACTGACAGCCTCCGGTAACCGATTTTCTGTTAAGCCTGCAACCATTTGAATCACTGTCAGAATAAGCATGTAAGTCAAAATTCCCACCATAAGGATACCAAAGCCCTAAACAAGAAGAGCCTTTAAGATAACGAAAGATCCATTTGACTTCCTTTTCATGAGACTCTTTCGGGGCAGATTGGTACCGAGCACAGTATCCTACAGCAAAGGTTATGTCAGGACGGCTTGCTGAAGATACATAAGGGAACCGATCATAGATCTGTAAAGATGAGGATCAACAGGTTTCCCATTCTCGTCTGGAGTGAAGCAAGTTTGAGCAGTGAATGGAGTGAGTTCGGGAGAGGCATCATCCATCTTGAATTTCTTCAGAATATCTTTAATAAACTTCTCCTGATGAATGAGAATTCCCTCTGGTTTTTGTTCAACCTGTAACCCAAGGAAAAAGCACATCTCCCCCATCATACTAATTTCAAAATGGTTACGCATGATTTCCTCAAACTCCTGACACAGATTTGGATTGGTTGAGCCAAAAATAATATCATCCATGTAGACTTGCACAATTAGCATCTCACCATTCACTTCCTTCATGAATAACGTCATATCAATGGTGCCGTGAGAAAAACCATTGCTTAACAGATATTGTGTTAGAGTCTCGTACCAGATCCGAGGGGCTTGATGGAGGCCATAAAGGGATTTATCAAGCTTGTAGACTTTGTCGGGAAAGACGGGATCCTCAAACCCTGGAGGCTGACACACGTATATCTCTTCGTCAATGTATCCATAGAGAAATGCACATTTGACATCCATTAGATAGACTTTGAACTGCTTGTTGGTGGCATGAGCCAGAAAAATCCTAATAGCTTTAAGACGAGCTACGGGAGCAAAGACTTCCGTGTAGTCAATGCCTTCTTCTTGAGCAAATCCCTGAACAACCAATCTTGACTTGTTTCTAACCACAATACCACGGTCATCGGGTTTGTTTTTGAACACCCATTTCGTGCCTATTGGGTATTTGTTTGGTGGAAGATCAACCAAGGTCCAAACCTTGAGCTTCTTGAATTGTTGCAGCTCCAATTGCATCGATTCAACCCAACAAGGATCCTGAAGGGCTGCATGAACATTTTTCGGTATGATTTGGGATATAAACAAAGAGAATAGACATACATTAATCAGACCAGACTGACTCCGCGTCCGTACTCCATCGGTAATGGAACCGATAATGTTATCATATGGGTGATCTTTCAAGGTTTTAAAATCGGTGGTTAGAGGTAGGGTATTGAAAGATGGTTGGTTAGAGTCAACAGGTGATGAGGATGGAACAGGCTGAGATGAGGTAGATGTAGGTGACGAGGGAATAGAAGCAGAAACAGGTGGAGGTGGAATATCAAAGGATGATGAAGAAGATGCAATGTCAACAGATGTAGCATTATCAGCAGGTGAATTAGGAATGGGTTGATTAATGGAGTTAACAATGGGTAAGGAGTCCAGAGGGATGATGTTAGTTTGAATAGTTGAAGTGGACGCATCATCATCAAGAACTAGAAGATTGAATAAATTGAAAACCGTATTGGAGTCAAAGAACCATGCAGGCTCGGATCGGACATCAGAAGAATTAGATTCCTGCCAATCAATATAGAAAGATTCTTGAACAATACGGGTCTCTTGTTATACACCCGATAAGCTTTCTGAGAGGATGAATAGCCAACAAAGTAACATTCATCAGACACAGCACCGAATTTCGTCTTCTGAGCCTGGGTATTGAGTAAAGTGCACGAGCATCCGAAAGGCCAAAAGAAATCATCAAAGGCTTCCTCTTATGAAACAGTTCATATGGATTCTTCATTTTGTCTTTGACAATCAACACTTGTTAAGAACATATGAAGCATAATTCACCGCCTCAGCCCAGAAAATGATGGGTAAGGAGGACTCAATCAGCATAGTACGAGCAGCTTCAATAAGAGTGCGGTTCTTTCTTTCAGCTACACCATTTTGTTGAGGTGTTCTTGCAGCACTGAACTGTCTCAAAATCCCTTTATTAGCACAAAATGAATCAAAAATTTGATTTCTGAATTCGGTACCATTGTCACTTCGAATCGCCATAACCTTCCTCTTGCTTATCATTTCAATAGAAAGAATCAACTTCTGCAGCTCATCAGCCACCTCTCCTTTATGGGCAAGAAATCTCACCCATGAATACCTGGAAAAATCATCTGTAACAACAAGACAAAAGGATTTCTTAGCAATTGATTTAACACTTATTGGGCCAAACAAATCAGTATGTAACAACTCGAGGGGATTAGATATACTATTTTCAAGTTTGGATTTATGTGGTTTCTTATGTTGTTTTCCTTTGGCACATGCCATACATTTTTTAACCACTGAAAAGTCTTTTGAAGGTAATCCCCTAACAAGATTGTTTTTAACTAATTTGTTTATAGTTTTAAAATTAACGTGGCCCAGTCTGCGATGCCATAAGAAGGATTCTGATGAAGAAGCTTTTGATAGAAGACAGGTGACGTTAGACGTTGATTCTCTTGAATCCATGTCAAGAAGATATGTGTCATTCTTTCTCGGAGCCCGCATAAGCACCATCTCCTCTGGAATGTCAATCTCCGAATTCAGAAAGATACATTGATTAGATTTGAACAAGATCGGAATATCCTTATCACAAATCTGAGAGACACCCAATAGATTGAAAGCTAGTTCTTGCACATAATTCACTTCTCCAAGGTGAGAGACCCGTTGGAAACATCTCCTTGACCAATCATTTTGCCACCCTTTTTGTCGCCAGCAAACGCGACATAACCTCCATTAATAATTCGGTAGTTTGTTAATAGATCCTTCAACCCCGTCATGTGTCTGGAGCATCCACTATCAACATGCCATACACTATTTATCGCTTTAGTGGATGTCTCCTGCACGAATACAAAGAACAGATTATCCTGGTGAAACAGGAACCCATGAATGAAAAATTTTGGGTCGTGGAGTAGTTGATTTCTTGCAAAAGAAATTATTAACCAAATGAGTTAATCTACTACCAAACAAATTCTTGCTCCCATGTTTATGATGAAGCTCGGGACAATGTTTAACGACATGATCATCTTTACCACATCTAAAACAGTGTGATTTTAATCTAGGATTGTTATGCAATAAAGTGGGAATTTTATCAATGATTATCTCCTCATCGCATTCAGACAGTCTCGAATCAACATCACTATAGGTCACGTACATGTCTTTGGGTCTATTTTTATATGGAAAAGAGTGGTTATTTACATTAGATGATGAGTTTTCATCTGAAGCACGAATGGTACTAGTGCCACTTGTACTTGCATGAGATGATGACGTTACCCTTTCATTTGATGAAAAAATATTAGTTGGGGTAAAAGATGGGATGGGATGAGAAAAGAATTTTTCAAAACAATTACTTTTAATTTATTCTTTACTCTGCACAGTAGAATCATTCTCAACATCAACACAAACAACAGAGACATCATCATTACAGTGCAAATTATCTAAAGAGGAAATAGAACATCACTAGAACAAGATGAAACATTGTCTGAAACAGATTGTTTTGAAACAAAAACAGAACTTAAGCTAGATTTATTATCTAAAACAGAATGCTGAGATTGAGGTGTACTAAGGTCCATAACCATAGTCTTCACGTACATGCTTAGTGTTCACACCTTCTAAACCTGCAGACATATTGTTAGTGTCTATTTTGATCAAATCATTAGAAGGATGCGAAACAGGCATAGGTGAATAACAGTAAGTGCTGGGAGGAGGATAAACCTTAGCATCATCGTATCCTAAACCGGTTTTAATCCTAGACCCCTTTTGAGATTTGCATAAATCATCATGTTTCATCCCAGATATTGTCCATTTATCAAGCTTTGACTGAAGTTTGCTTGTCTCAAATTCAGCAAGTGCGACCCTTTCAGTCAAAGTGTTAATTTCAACATTTCTTTCCAAAACAATTCTTTTTAATGATCATTTTCTTTTAAAGCTTCATTTAATTTAACAAAATATTTTGACTTGTTTATTTTAAGCTCTTCATTAATTCGATTATCGATTAACAGACGATTTGCTTATAGACACCAAATAATCTTATTTGCATGCTGAGGAACACATATCCTGAATTACCTCGTTTGGAAGTCCCATTATCACCTTTTCTGCAGCCAAAGCTTTCTCACATTGACACACCGGAGTACCCAGCTTGTTTTCCTCGACAGTGGTTGCAGCATCATCTTTCTCGTTCCTTTGCTCTGTAGTCTGGCTTCCAATTCTCAACCCCTTCTTCTCTTCACCCTCTATCATAACCTCAGCTTTCAAGTCTTCATCTTGAACTATCTTTACATACTTCTGACTATCCCCAGGCACTTCAGCTTCACTTCTAAATTCTTTGAATGGATCAAACTTTTCCTCATAGTTCACCTTCTCCTTTTCTTCAACAATCTCAGCCACCAACGCTTGATTAATTTCTTCTTTCGTCTCTTCTACTTTTGCACTCCAATCAAAGCTGTCTCTTTCTTCTGTTTCATTTCTTCTTTATCTCCACTTGAGGTCAATCTTGGGATTCCTGAATTGCTTTGATCAGTGACAATTGGCAATGGACATTCTCGTTTGAAGTGCCCTAACTATTTGCAATTAAAGCACCTCAGTTTGGATTTATCAAATCCTAATTTGGAGTTAGAGCCTTGACCTCCAAAATTCTTTCTACCAGTTCTCTCCATAAATCTTCGAGCTCTGAGAGTCAACATCACCATTTGCCACTGAATGTCAGTCTCTTCTAGATCATCAGGATCCACCTGATACATATCCTCTATTGTCATTCCTCTTCCTTTCAACTCTCCAGCCACTAATGCCTCATAACTCTAAACGAACATGCCAAATAGAGCCATCGTTTCAGATGGAATTGACGTTCCAGCATTTGCTATTGAGTTGGCTTGATCTCTACTACCATTAACACTACCACCAGAATGATCACCATTATTCACTCCTTCTTGTCGTGATGTGTGCACTGGAGAGCTTGCAGCGGAAGAAAGTAGTGCAGCATTCTGAGTGAAACCAGGTGAAGGCATCAAGGTCTGATTGAACTCCCTTCGTTTCATGTCCAATTCAAATGATTTAAGCTTATCAATGATGTCCATAAGCTTATAGTCAGTGAAACCTCTTTCTTGCTTTAACATTCGCACCTGTAAACTCCACTGAGGTGGGAGAGAGTCTAATAACCTGTTCACCTGCTTACTATTTGAAAGTTTCTCATCATATTTCTTCAGTGTGCTCGAAACTATCAGAAAATGGTTTGTAAGATCTGTGAGACTCTCATTCTTGTATCCCACAAAAGAGTTGAACTCCTTTTCAGCTTGAATACTCTTATCTTTCACCAACTCATCATTTCCATCATAAAACTCACAGAGAGCATCAAAAAGAGACTTAGCATTCTTGTGTTCAGCAAAACGATTGTAGATGTCTGGTGCTAGGCATAGAGTTAAGGCTCCAAAGGCTTTCTGATCTCTGTCAATCAACTTTAGATCTCTTTCATTGAAGGTAGCTGGGTCCTTGTTCTGAGATACAACATCACCAACAGTAACGGTTGGTATGTGTGGACCATAGATGATTGATTCCCATTGATTGTGATCCGTGTAGAAGAAAAAGGCCTTGAGACATCTCTTCCAATCTTCAAAATTGTCTCCGTTGATGAGTCTCGGTGGCCTGTTGGGTGCCACACTTTCAAGATCAGCAAGAGTGAGAGTAGTCATCTTAGCCATGATAGTTTCGTAGAAGAAAAGTGCAGTTTCTCTGGATAGAACTAGTTTCGCAGGAAGACAAATGCAATTACACTAGAGTAATCTAGTTTCGCAGAAGAGACACTAGTTTCACTGCAGCAATTTTGGCAGACAGTTTCGCTGGAAATTTCGGCAGCAGTTTCGCTAGCCAAATCCCTGAAAATGCTTAGTTTCGGCGATAGTTTCACAAGAAACAAGCATGAACTTTCGTTCAGAGATAATTTCGGCGGCAATTTCGCATGAAAGTTGAACACTAGCACCACTGAACTTTCGTTCAAAAATTGTATTTTCGCTGAGAGGCTCAAAACTAACACAAGATGTAAAACACTTGTAGTTTCGCTGGATGAAGCTGATAGTTTCGCTGGAAGAACACTAGTTTCGCCCTTGAATCTGAAAAACTTTTTGAACACGAAATCAATCTGAAATCACCCAAATCTCGATGAACTTGAGATCTGATGATTACCAAGGCTTTCCCAACCAAGAACAAACAATTTCAAACAAATTCCAAGACAAAAACACCTATATTTGACCCCAAATGATGAAATATTGATTTTGAACAAAAACAACCAAAAAAAAAACTTCAAACAATCAAGAGCACTAAGGCTCTGATACCATTTTGTTGGTCCATTTGATCGAATATCAGTACACTTGTGTGGTTGATTCGTTCGATATCAACAATTATGCCAAACAACAAACACAATGATGAAGAAGAACAACCAAAAGTATTCAATCATAAAGCAATAATGATCCAATACATTAAAAGGTAACAAACTCAATATATTCTGTGAAGAACCAGCTTACAAAGAGACTTGCAACAATGATAAACGTTTAGGGTTTTGCAATGATTGCCAACAAAGAACAAGATCAAACAATATATAGTAGGTATAGTTTCGCTGATAGTTTCGCTGTCAGCGAAACTATCTGCCACTGATACAGTTTCGCCCGGCAGAGCCTGACAGTTTCGCTGGTGAAACTAGCAGCTTGCTATGAGCAAAACTACAGTTTCGCTCATAGTTTCGCTGGACAGGAAAACATAACAAACTTACAAAAGGAAACTAACATTAAACCTATTACAATAAACATAAATAATATCTAATCTATGGTGAGTCCAACCTATACTTGATCTTCAGACACCTAGGAAGTGGTATGAAACTTTATCTAAGTTTCTCTTACAGACATTGTTGTTATAGAGAAAAGAACAAGACTTGTTAGTGGTTCAAGTCTATGTGGATGACATAACTTTTGGCTCCACCAACACCCAACTTTGCAGAGACTTTGAAACTCTTATGCAATCAAAATTCCAAATGAGCTCAATACGAGAACTTACCTTTTTCCTTGCTCTTCAAGTTCAACAATCCGCTGAAGATATTTTTATCAATTAGAGCAAGTATGTGAATCAGATATTAAAGAAATAAGACATGTCAAATTGCACATCCAGCAAAACACCATTTGCAACTGGATTAAAACTTGGCCCCGATCTAGAAGGAACATCAGTTGATCAGAAGCTTTATAGATCAATGATAGGCTCTTTGATGTATCTAACAGCAAGTAGACCAGACATCATGTATGCAGTTTGCATGTGTGCTAGATAACAAGCCGATTCAAAAGAATCACACATAAATGCTATAAAGAGAATCTTCGGATACTTAAAAGGCAAACCAGCACTTGGCCTATGGTATCCAAAAGATGGAGATTTCTCTTTATATGCATACATAGACAGTGATTATGGGGGATGCAACAGCAACAGGAAATCCACTACTAGAGGTTGTCAGTTTCTTGGATCAAGATTGATCTCCTGGCAGTGCAAGAAATAAACAAATGGCTCTGTTTCAATATCTAAAGCAGAATACATAGCTGTTTTTGCATGCTATTCTTAAGTGCTTTGAATTCAAAACAAAATACTTGATTATGGCTTTAATTTTATTAAAACACCAATACACATTGACAGTTATGCTGCCATGTTTATCACTAACAATCCAGTTTAACATTCAAAAACAAAACACATATATATCAAATATCACTTTCTGAGAGATTGCTTAGAAAAGGGTCTGATAAAGTTGATCAAAGTCCATACAGACAAGCTTATTTTGTCAAAGTCTAAGTTTAACACCAATCAAGCATCTTTTAAAAACAAGTTATCAAACAAAAATTCTTGTTTTTAGTTGACAAACAATTTGAATCACACTTAACCATTCATGAGAAATGATAGTACACTACATTATTTCTTCACTTGAGTTATTTTCCACTAATAAAGACTAATAATACTTTGTTTGATATGTGGATAGGCTCAGCATGGGACACCTAACATCACATACAACAGTGAAGAACTAAATTCTCATGATTGTGTGGTCAGCAACACACATCTTGGTTTATGGTGAGTATTGGTCTATCCAATATTGGTTGCTTTTAAAGAAACTATAATACACCAAGTGAAATAGTTTATAAAGTGCTCAATAATACAAGTGTCTCCTCTGTTATGATTATCATAGACCTGGAGTGCACTAAGGCATTCTTTGTTGTTCTAAGCACAGACCAGAATGACCTACATCATGATCCAAAAATATTCCCAATGAGGAACACATCCATTAAGGATGAACAATGAAAAGAATCACAAAAAGGACCACCTTCCAAAGTGAAGTGAAAAAGAATCCGAAAGAGGATCACCTTCTAAAGTGAAGTGAAAAAGAATCCCAATGTGGATCAAACAATATAGATCAAATTGAGCATTTATACTCCTAAGTAGCTAGGTCATAAGTACTAAAAGTACTTTCTAGCATATCTTGAGGAGGACTGATCTTAACATACAATCAGTTGTGGGATACATACAAATCATATTAATCAACTCAAAACATGATAATCACTTATTGTTTAAATCAATAATTAATACCATGCATGAGTTTAAATGGATCACAATATCTACAATCAACATTGTATTAGTCTATGTCTATTCTCAAACTCATCCAAACAACTCAGTGAGAATTTAAGACTAGTATGATCTCATGTTATGTGCAAATGATTCATGTCCAAACATGAAATTCATCCATTTATTAGTTAGATATAGTGTTATATTTATAAGGGCTCATCACCCAAGCAATCAGATTGGACTTTGATAATTTTCAGTACAATAATTTCAAATTTTTGTCATTTTATAAAAAGTTTTTATAAATATGCAAAAATTAGGGGGAGAAAAACATGGAGATATCAAAGGCAGCAGAATATGTGCACAATCATACAAGTTTAATATTTGAGTTTTAAATAAAGCCAAGTCAATCCTACACCCAAACACAGCAGTTTGACACATATACAGCATAATATTACACAATATTGCTTGTGAGTGACTCTTTAACATCCATATATTGATCATGTTAAAATTTTAAATTTTTAACAAACATTTAGATTTTGAAATATTTCAAAATAATGTTCAAAGTTTTAAGAATTTAAATTGTTCTCGGAAGAATTTAATTGTTCTCGGAAGAAATCATTTCAAAACAAACAAGATTTTAAATGTTTGGCAACTGTTGTCACAGTGGACATGCAAACATACATCCACTGTAGCTACAGTTAGCCATCAAAACATGCAAAATACACTGATTTGAAACTTATTATGAAGAAGATAGATGGTAATCAGTACAAACATCCTATCACATGATGGTATTATGATGAGACTCATTTTGAGGTAGTTCCTAAAAGAAAGCTTGAAAGGAAGGAAGCTTCAGATATCAGACTTTTTGAACCAGTAGAGATCAAACTCCTTCATCCTTCTTATGTGTCATTTTTGAAGACAAAGACATTCCCTGTAACAGAGGATGTTCTATGTAAGGGAGATTGTTGTTATTTCATTCATATGCTAAGAATCTTAGGAATTGTCTATGTGAATGCTGCACTCAAACAGAGATTGGAAACCAATCAGCAATCCTTAACACACATTAAAGGTATAACATGCATGAGGATATCTGACAACAACAACCTTGAAGTTCTGAAGGGCAATCATGTTGTAACTACACTGGTTAGCAACATGGATGTACAAAGCTTAGACCAATCTACCCTAGAATAGATGGTTCATCTATTAATTCAGAGCAAATATGATGATCAGAAGAATGAAGTAAGGTATTTTGTTGAACATATAGTAAACTACAGAAATGCTTTGAGGATCACACCTTTGTCTGAGCAATTAAAGGAAGCTGAAAAGGATCAAACAGTTAAGAAAGATGTAGAAGAAACTTTAAAAGACACAGCAGAAGTGTGGAAGAGAGTAGAAGAAGCTGGTCCTTCTCATTCCTAAAGGTTTCTACCAAACAAACAAGCAAAACAAACAATCATGTACATCTAACCAACATAACTAGTATAATAAACACAACAGAACATCAATCATGCATTGATATCATGCATATAAATATACACAATAACAATCATGCAAGTAATTCTTCATACTAGAAAACATATACAAATCAATACATACATTACAATCTGATTACACATGTGTAATCAGAATAACATACAGTCATTCAATCATGCAAACATGCATCACATTGAAACGAAATCAAACAAACAAGTAACAATTTAATCATACAGATATCAATCATACATACATGTAATCAAGCAAATCAAGTATGTAATCAGAATAAACATTTAATCATCCAATCATGCATAACATCCATACATGAAATCAATCAGTATAAGTCAAACACAAAATCATTACAATCATACATAACAAACACAAACACACATCAGTTCTAACAAAACAAAGCATTAATAAGCAAACATTAAGAGATGGCAACATCATCCTTAAGGGGAGTATTGTTGCACTCAACAAGTGCATTAAAGGATAATGCTTGCCATAATCAAACATAATGTGTTCTAACATTCAAACAATCATTAACTAGCACATTAGTATCATTAACATTCATAACATATACTCGTCTTTGTTTAAATTTCTTTTTCAGGATTGTAGATAAAAGGAATTTTCGCAAGTGTTGGCAGCAGATGAACAACTGTCTACAACGGATGCACAAAAGTCACAGCGGATGAAGTCTGAAGAAGTCCAAGTACACACAGTGGATGAAGAACATCAAACTTGATGAACAAGTTTCATAACGGATGAACAAGTTATCACACCCTTAAAATCCACGTGCGGGGTTTTACCACAAGGCAAGTGAACAAACCAGGATCTCAGTCATTAGTTACTTGGAACGAAACTATATGAAACTTTTAAAACAAATCAGAGTTTGAAACTTTTAAACATTTGTGGAAGCGCTTTGTAAATATTTCAAACAAATAGTACCAAATGTAAACTGCGCAAAACATGCGCCCAAGCCAAGTATGAAAGTACGCAATAAGACAAAACAGGTGAATGTTTGTTCAAAGTATGCATGACTCGTGCGTGCTCCTACTGCAACTGCTAGTAACGACCTAAGAAAAACATACTAAAGTGTCAATACGATGGTTGGTGAGTTCACGAGTTTGTAATCATCATAAATAGTAGCGTTAGTAAAATATAAACAAGTGCATTGAAATAGATA
Source organism: Flaveria sonorensis (assembly GCA_025506505.1). Taxonomy (NCBI): domain Eukaryota; kingdom Viridiplantae; phylum Streptophyta; class Magnoliopsida; order Asterales; family Asteraceae; genus Flaveria; species Flaveria sonorensis. The sequence goes on along the minus strand of CM046437.1, from coordinate 43,477,062 downwards.
GCTAGTCTAATTTTATTAGTAAGAAACAATAGTGATTTCATAATCGAAGCTACCTATGTTTGTCTGTTTGCCTCCCGCCATGACATACCAAGTCGTGTCGCTGTTAGGGTTATTTAGGACAATATTGCACCCGCTTGACCTTCGGTCGTACAGGTGGGGCTTGTCAGACCCTGTAGTACTACCCAAGATTTCCGGCTAGATTCCTTTATTAACGATTCGAAAGTTTAAGGGCCTTCAATGGTATTTCACACTATGTCTTACTAAAGACATGTTATAATAGTAAAGCGTTTTAAGATAGAGTATGCTTTCTCCCCCAAAAAGATAGTAAATAAAAGTGGGGCGTTAAACTCACCTGGTGCACAAACGAACGATAATAAAAGCTAATGATGAGTGGAAAGACATCCCTTTAAAGGTTACCTAGAACACGCAAGTACATAAGTACGTGTGCACAAAAGCTTAACCACCCTAAGTGCTTAATAAACACGTTGACCCAAGGATTAGAAAAAAAGACTTATTTGACCTAGTTGACCCGTTTGACCCATTGGTGACATGTTAATTGAAATCATGTCTGATCTAGTATAGCAATTCAGCATACATGGTTTTCATACAGGTTATTCACGTATGTCACATTGTCAATCTTAAGTTCTATCTGGATCATCATACCCACATATATTATCATACAACGCATACGAATCTCAAACAATCAACATGCTCAACACAATCATAATTACATCATAACTAATAATTCATGCATGGAGTCTAATCATGCACTACATGCCATGTGAAGCCACCCACGACTTCACACACTAAATCCTACCAATCCTACTAGGTAGGGGCCTTAGATTCGCACGTATGTCTGACGATCACTATCATGTTATTCAACAAGATTCATGCTAACCAACATACACAACAATGATCTATTATAATCCCAGGCATAGTTCCATAATCTCCTAACATAGTCCATCATCATGTAGTATTTCATAAGAACCTAAATTTCCCAAGTAGTGCATCAAGCATCCATACAACTCAATCAACACAATATATCACATTAGACATCATCAACAATCATTCTAACATGATCCTAACATCATGAACATGCCCAATTCACAATATCCAATGACCTACATGAATAAAGTTACCCTTTCAGGAAAGTAACACCCAAAATCCATTCTAACACCCAATTCTTTCATAAATATATCAACTTTATACCTAATCAAGTTCATAACAATCATCAAGACATGATAAACATCATCAATTCATCATAATTCCCAAACATCATGCATAAAAGTTTCTACTTATAGAAAGGTATGAACAACACATCGAAACCATGAATTTCTTGCATAATCCACGTAAACTAACATCAATGCAATACAACTAACATCATACTATCACCAAACAACATAAATTTCAACATTATCCATGATAATTGAACTAGGGTTCTTCATGAATCAAAAACTATGAAAAATCAATCAAAACCTAACCTTTAATCCCGTAGAAACCAAGAAGTATGCTTGCTACAACCTTGAAATGTTCAATTGATGCCAAAATCGACTTGTTCTTGGTGTTCAAGCTTGAATTCACAAAGAATGGGGTGTGTGTGTGTGGTTCACGATCGCAAAAGGGGTGGGGGCTAGGGTTGGGATTTTTTTTTAAACTTAACTTAATTAGGATTTACCATTTAAACCCTTTTTAATCACCTTTCTAAAAGTTAATCTTTTTAGTAGTTTTTAACAATTTTAATCACAAAATACAAGCATTAATAATCAACAATAATAACCATATATATATATTTTTTCAACTAACTACAAAACATATGAAATAAATATAACACATTGTCACGTTATCAGGTAAAATTCATAAATAATATTTAAAATTTATGAATCGCATAACCACAAATTAATAATAAAAAACTATTAATCAAATTATTATCAATTAACCATTGTTAATAATTATTAGGTCACCAACGTTCAACGACAACTAGTGTGTGCTCACGACACATGTATGCAAGATCTAACGGAACTAACGGAGTTTGGTAATGAAAAATTACCGGATGTCACACAAGTTACCATAGTGGATGAACACATCCACAGCGGACACCAACAAGACAAACATTTACTAAGTGTCCACAGCGGATGACTAACATACACAGCGGACAACTTGTTTATCATCCATAGCGGACGTTGATGCATCCACAACGGACATGTGATCATCCACGACGGACAACACTTAGACTTAGGATTATTTATGTAATTTTGTTTTACATAAGGGTATTTTAGTAACTGTACATAGTGTGTTGTATGGACTATAAATAGCAATATACCCTAATCATTTATAAGCTTTTGAACAATCAATACAAACAAGCATTTTTGATATTCTTCTGTGCATTCAATCAGTTACAATCACACACACACACAAACACACTGATATCATATCTTTAAATTTTTATAAACTTTATAAAATATTTTATCTCAAATTATTTTACAATTTATTTAAATAAGTAATTATTCAATTAATTGTTTTTGACCAAGTTTAAACAATTAATTACTAAATTAATTACCTAAATATTCAAGCAGTGTTTAATAAATTATTATAATTTAAATATTTAAATAATAATTAATAATATAATTTCACTAATTAGTGATTATTATTGTCAATCTTAGATATTTAATTAATTTATTCCATTTTTAAAGACGTTATATTTTTTAAAGTAATAATTAAAACCCTCAAATACCAAATTAAAACCCTAATTCAAATCTAATCCCTTAATCATATCATTATTTTAACCATAAGGCATCTTTCCTTAGGTTAAAACTATGAGGAAACCATTAGTGTTTAATCTAGCATTGTTCTTATTTAAAACACTTGCAATTATCAAAGTGAGTATTCATTGCTCTTTTTATGTATTTTGTATTTTGGGAAAATTAAGTGATTCAATATTCTATTATTGATATTCATTGTTAGTTTATTTCATTCTAAATTCAATTCAAGACATGTTATGTTATTACTTGCAATTATATGTTTATAGTTAGATAAACTTGATGATAACACAACTATTAATTCATGCAATCAAGGTAACAATGATAGATCTATTGGTTTTACAAACCCACCCTATTTGTTTAGTCGCGTGGTGATTGGAACCGGGATCAATTCATTCTATAAGGCTTAGTCTGCGGACCGAGTTAGTTCAGTCATTAAATTTGAATGTGTTAGTTTATCTTTTATGTACACTATTGCATTATAAGGCTTGACATTGTCATGTGAAGTGAATTGTTTTTAATCGTTATAATCAATCTATATATGTATTCAAACCTTTGTTTACTTACCGGCGGAAAGTGGTTCAGCTTTTGTCAAAAGGTGATTCAGAGAAAACATGTCTTCTCTGTCTTGGGAAGAAATCAGTCTTTAGCTTCGGAAGACTTTGTCCTTGAAGCTTCGGAAGACTTCATCTTTGGCTTCGAAAGATATGGTCTTTGGCTTCGGAAGATTTGACACTTAGCATAATTCACTGAGTTGTATCAAATCTTCTGAAGTAACTTCCCTGTACTTCATTTTTGCATGCTGAGAGCCATGGTTGATCTTTGGTTGCGTCAGCCTCTAAGTGTAGTCCTTATAGAAAGTGGTTTAGCTTTTTGTCAAAAGATGATTCAGAGAAAGCATGTCTTCTCTGTCTTCGAAAGAAATCAGTCTTTGGCTTCGAAAGACTTTGACCTTGAAGCTTTGAAAGACTTCATCTTTGTCTTCGGAATATATGGTCTTTTGGCTTCGGAAGATTTGATACTTAGCATAATTCTCTGAGTTATATCAAATCTTTTGAAATAACTTTCTTGTACTTCATTTGTGCATGCTGAGAGCTCTTGGTTGTTCTTTGGTTGCATCAGGATCTAAGTGTATTCCTTACAGTTTTCAATGATTTAATCAATCTATATATGTATTTAGACCTGTGTTTACTCACCGGCTAATTCTTTAGCTGACTCGTTACTTTGTTGCATGATTTTAGGAATGCTGATTAGTGGAATTCTTCATGCTCGTTTAGGACTTGTACCTAGTTTAATAAAAGGCTTTCGTTATATTTGGATTATTATTTAATTGTAATGTATTATTTGATTAGTATCATTCAATAAAAATAGCATTTAATATTACTTCAACGTATTTATTACCATGTGCTATGAGCAATCGATTCATATTCGTCTACCCAATGATTCCGCCGTCGGTCGGGGTGTGATATTTTATACATTTAATCTCTTTAGGTGATAGGAAAACATGAAATCTCACCGCTAAAATCAATTTATTTGCCCTCTCTAATCGCAACAATAAACCAAAAATCATAAGCGCTTTTTCGTCTCCAAAATCAGTCCCAAGTAATACATGATGAATTCTGGTTTCTTTGTGTAATTTCGTTTCATATGAGTTTTATAGTAAGTTTGTAACCACGATAATGATCAAGATTGTGCTGTTGAGTGGAGTCACCCCTACATTTTTATTTAGTGTTTTAGCTATGTTGTGCATTGTTTTTTATTCGATTTTGTCCAAATATTTAGTAAAATTATATAAATATGAGCAATCTGTTGATACAAATCATTGTTTTTGGTTTAGTATAGTAGCCACTATAAATTTCCAATTTTCTTCCCTTACAAAAAAAATTTTTAGAAAGTTTATGCTTAAAAATTTTTGGTCGAAAGTTTATGGTTATGATATTAGTGTTTTATGATAATGGTTCATGGATTGTTGATATTATATTCTTTATTTTTTTGATAATTTGTGTTTTATAGTTATTATTCAAACGATTGATGTCATATGTGTTGCTTATTTTTTATTATTGTTGTGGAGTATGTTTTGAGGAGTCATTTTTAGATGGTTAGATTTGGATTTTGTTATATTTAACAGCAGAAGTCAATTCGCAACAGTAATTTCCTATATAGAATGAACACGTGAAATCCGCACGTGGGACTAGATCTCTGTTGTTTAATTGTTATCACTAAAATTGTTAACGGTGTTAACTAAGGGTACCCAAATTAATTCAAATGAAAATTCTTCATAACAACTTTAGATGCAAGTGATAGTATATCTATCTTTGGATTCAAATGATTATTTTTATAAAGTACTAGGAATGAGAATCACACTTAACTCATATAATATTATCATGTGAACATGTGGAAGAATAGTAAGTATAATGTTTTAAACCATCAAAGTACAATCCTTTCATGTTAGAGTAGAGTTACATGTGGGTTACTTAACATAGCTCATTTTACATGTTTTCTCCAACCCCATAGTATATATAATCTACACTTTAGACCCGCTTAATTTTCTATTAGTTTTGATTTTTTCCAATAACTGTTGTTCACTAACTTTTTCTTATAGAAGAAATGCACAGCTTTCTTTAATTCTTTTGGCAACGGTCCGATATAAGTATTTTTGAAAACGTTGTTGTATTCAAAATAAGCAATCTTTTTTTTGATATGGCATGCTATACTGCAGGACCGGTGAATGGAGTCAATGCAACAGTTTCACAGTTGTTAGAAAAGTTAGAACACTTAACAAATCAAATAGGAAACCAGCTTATAATGAAATAAAGAACACAAGTAAAGAACAGAACAAGAACACACTAATATAATTTTTAAAAATGATTTATATTGCTATCAAGTTCTTACAAAGTATTATAAAAGCTTAAAGTGAAATGACAAGGACAACTAGAATCACTAATCTAGACAACAAGATAAATGTAAAGTCAAAAGGCAGATTGTCTTTTGACTAGTGACTATAACATGGCATAGCTCACATCCTTATCTAATACAAAAAGGATAAAAGCACAAAAGTAGAAAGTTACAGACTCAAGACCTTAATCTACAGTTTGACAAAAGTTTGCTCTTTTCACCAACTCATATAAGTTGGTGAGTATTCAGATGTAGCAGCCGAAAGTAGTTCAGCTTTTGACAAAATGTGATTCAGAAAAAGCATGTCTTCTCTGTCTTTGAAAGAAATCAATCTATGGCTTCGAAAGACTTTGTATTTGAAGATTCGGAAGACTTTATCTTTGGTTTTGGAAGATTTGTCTTTTGGTTTCGGAAGATTTGATACTTAGAATAATTCACTGAGTTATATCATATCTTCCGAAGTAACTTCCTTGTACTTCACATGTACATGCTGAGAGCTTGTTAATTGCATCAGCCTCTAAGTGTAATCCTAACATATACCAAATGCAGTTAAAATTATACCATTACGAACCACACTAATTATGAGCGGAAAATATCATTGTCGTTATTGTTATTATCGAAACCGCTTTTAGTGTTCGCGCGGAGAAATAACGTTCGTTCAATTAATATTTTCAAAAAAATTAGAATATGCAGTTGTCTATAATTTTTTTAGACTATAATGTGCAGCTACTGTCACGTTACCCTGACAAGCCAAACTGATTATAAGCTAACAACATCATTGTTGCTCTTGATATTATCGGAACATGTATCGGTATTTTGTTTTATAGTCATTAATGAATCTAATTGATAACGATCAAAGTCACGTTGCTTAACACGTGGTAAAACGGTGAGACTCATGTCGTATAGCACAAACAAAAATCAGTTGAATAAAATCAAGTGTAGGGACATCTATACAACAATTAAGAAAGTGCTTTGAGATTTATGATATTTTAATGTAGATAAAAACACATCAGCCCATAAGTTTAGTAATATAATGTAGTAGGTCAACGAAAATATACAAGCGAGATGTCCACATTAACATATAATAAAACTGTATATGAGACGTCATACTAACATCTAAGTTATTTCAAAGGTAACATACATGACTTTTTTATTCAATGATTTTTTTTAAGGATTTCCTTTTACAAGTTTATAATTAAGAAATTATAAAGAAAATGATGTTCGAGTATTCTAGGAAAGAAGGTCATGTAGAAAGTAGGACATGGTATGGACCGGGGAACGGTCAAAGTCTTTCAATTGGTTGTTATGGTCATTCTACACTTGAATATGTGGACTTGCATTTTAGATGTTAAGAAATTATTTAAACGTTTTCTTGTATTTGAAAAATAATTGAGAGTCGACTTTTCTTGTAAATTCATAAATAAAATGTACCAAAACATAAAATCAAATCCGTTTTATTTTTTTGGGAAAATTACAACCCCAATTTGAAGAATATATGTTATTTTAATCGGATCAAACTATACGTTTCCCGGGTATGATTGCACCCCAAACCTCCTACAAGATAAAAGTCACAACTGAAAAAAAACAACTAGCTCAACCTTGAGCTTTTTTGCTCAAATTGAGAATTGAACACAAATTTTTTCCGTATTTACATGTTTTTAATACCTTATCTTAATCACATGAGGTAATTATTGATAAATAAATCCGTTATCTGCTTTAACAAATGATGTTGTTTTACATTGTCAATTTGTTGATAATTTGTTTTTTCATATTATCTATGGATTTGTATTATAGTGGTATTACCGATTGTTTCTTGATTTCAAATGTTTACAAGCTGCCGGTAAGGTTAGTTATATTTAATAGTGAAAATCTTAGTTTTTTGAAAAAAAATTTCTTTCAACTGAATATTACCTTTTATGTACTTAATTGATTTAAGTATTTGTTGCCAAAGAATTAGTTTTCTTAATTAGTAATTAGTATTTAAAAATTTTGATTTTATTTTGATGTCATAGGATTCGAATTTTGTTTCAAGTTTTATGATGGCTTTCCAAAACAAATTATGATACATCCGTCCTCTTTCACTTGCATACTTCCTTTTCTTAGATCCAATTTGTTGGTCATATCTAGATCCTTTTTCCTTTGGTTCAACTGATACCGGGTTTTCCGGTTTAACCCAATTCAACCATGACTGGTCGGTCGGTTTAACCCCAAGTGTTCGAAGGATACAAACTGAACGTTGAAGAGGTTGATTATTGGTTGAACAATGTTCAACTTATAAACTCATACTTAATGAGCTTTATACACATTATTTTCTAGCAACTTCTGATGTTCAACATTAGAATTTAGAACATATAGTTTAGGTTAGTGAAGAGCTAGGAATAAGAATTTTAGGAAATACTACGAATTAGCCAGAAAACCCTAACACTAAACTTCTATCATGAGTAATAGCTCCGAGGCAACGAATCACTAAATTTTGAAAAAAAAACTCATTTTGACGTTTAATAAATTAATAACCATTTTTGAATATGAAAAAAATTCATTTTTGACGTTTAATAAATTAATAACTATTTTTGAATATGACTCTAAGAGCATTCATCGTACCATTTTCTTTTATAGCTTTATATATTTTAATACGGAAGGGTTCAAATGAAAACTTAATTTTTTATTAAAACTTAATAATCAATATGAGGCATAAGTTTTTTGAGGTAAAATGATAAATAACCAAATATAATAACTATAAAACGAAAAATAACACACAAATAAAAAAAGTAAAAAAATGTTTCCCTTGTTGCCTTTTCTCATAAAAAATATTTAAAAAATTTATAAAAAAATCATTTTTTTGCCAACATCGTTTTACACATGTGTAATACCAGATTTACACATGTGTAAAACAAGATTTACATATGTATCTAACCAGATTTACACATGTGTAACAGTTAATTTACACGTGTAAATAACGAGTTGATAATTTTTTAAAAAATATATATATCAATATGGTACGTGTTGAGAAGATAAAAAATAAATAAATTAATAGTTAAAGTTTTTTTAAAAAAATAACATCATGAAGAAAAAGTTATGAACGATTTTAAAAAAATATAAAAATAACATGTGACTTGAATGTGATATTAATTGTTTGACTTTTATTGTTTCCTATAGTTGTTACAGAAAATATGTTTATGAAGTTAAACATATCCTATTTAACAAATATCACATTTATTTAAACTTTTTTAACATCACATATTTTATTCTCATTCTCCATCTCACTTATAAATAATTATTTTATTATTTTTTCCTTTATAGACAACCATACAAACATAAAAATTTAATGAATAGCTGAGTCCTTATAATTTTAGAATCACTATTAAAAAACTTTAAAGTTTATAGAAAGAGGTAGGGATAGAGATCTTGGAGATGTAAATACAAAGTTTAAACAATAGAGGTGAAGGTCGAAATAGAAACTCAATTGTGAACTATATTGTACAACTTCTTGCAGCGGGACAAAGAAAATTTTAAAAAGTTGTTTAACTGTTGAATCTGAGTGTATTTACTATATTATATGGTATGATTATAAATGATTGTGAGTAAAAGATATGATAAATTTACTGTTAAATATGTACTTTTGAAAAACACTTTTCAAAACCCTATAACATTTTTAATATATTTTAGTTGGATGTGAGCGGAGTAGAGAGAAAAATTAATGATAAATATATAAAAAATATTATTTAATGGGAAATAGATTGTGAAGGCTCTAAACAAGAATCATCAATTTCTATTACTATTAATCCACTATGTCAGTGGATTTTTTTTTATTTTTTTTTATTTTTTGATTTTTTTATATTATATATTATATATATGTCGGTGGGGATTTTTTTATTTTTATTTTTATATGTAAATTTTGTTTGGAACGAGTTGGGTCAAATATTATAATTTATTTCGTCGGTATAAATTCGAGTTACTCTATGTTTTGATGTAAATTTTGCTAGGAAATGTGTTAGAGGTGTAAATTGTGTTTGGAACGAGTTGGATCAAATTAATTTTATTTCGTTGGTATAAATTCGAGTTACTTTATGTTTTGATGTAAATTTTGCTAGGAAATGTGTTGGAGCGAATGTAATCTATGCTTTATCATGTCGCCTATGACTTTCCCGTACTTGCTTATTTTAATGTACGTTTTGAGTTGTTCTACGTTTTAACGTAAATTGTGTTTGAAATATAGTCGATTTAAATAAAATATGTTTTCATTTGATGGTACAAATTGATGTTACTCCATATTTTACGTAAATTTAGTTTGAAAACAAGTTGAGTCGATTATATTTTATACTTGATCATGAAACGTACGTTCGCCGCCTCAGCAACACGCGACGAGTTAAATTACTAGTTTACAATATTACATAATAGTTTTTATTGGGGGTTGCACCATTTGTATTAAAAAAAGAATTAAGTTGACCTAAAGCTACGTAGAAAGGACACATAAAACCTTAACTCGAAAAGCAACAATTCTTAAATCGTAAAACTTCGCTTTCACAGTTCTGAAAATTTATACATGCGTGGTGAAGAATGTAAATATAATCAAAAACATGGTTGAAAAACATATAAAACATTTAAAAAACGTTTTTCTGAACGTGTTGCCTATTATTCACCATACCCTATTGCTTAACCCACCATATGTTTACTGAATTTTTACTGTAGGGCCAACGTATCTTAACAGTAGACTAGGAAAAACTGGAATTAGTTCATTGTAGGCATGTGGCGTTGGGTTTTGTGCACGGGTTTTACACTTTTTAAACACAAAGGAAGACTTTTGTACGAACGTATCTTGATATAGTGAATAACAACCACCAGAAACGTACGTTGATGTAAATACAATAAAACTTAAAAGACATACAAGTATGCAACCACAAAAAGGATTAAGAACTTATTAGTTCTGGAATAGGCTGTACGAAATGTAAATAAAATAAATATTTTATTTTTTAACTATTATTAGTCACTGGTGAAATATATATATAATAAATATATACAAGTTATAACAAATAATGAAATTAGAAATTATTATCTTATATTTAAAGATAAAATATGTCTGAATTTATATAATTTAGTATATTAGTATGTGTTAATAAATTATTAAAATAAGAATATTTATATTTTAGATGTTTAATAGTTTAGTTTACTCATTGAAAATAATTATTATTTAATATAAGAGAGACAAGAAACACAAATATATATATATTTGTTTTAACATATTAACTAGAAAAAGAAAGTCAAATTGATTGTTTTTATAATTTTTGTTTTTTTACGAAAGAGAGGCGGGAAAATAATTTTTTGATATACTAGAATGATAACACGTGTCATTTGATATACTACAATGATAACACGTGTATCAAAAAACCTTATTTTATTATATGTTATATATTATATATTATAGATTATGAATTAGGGATGAAAATCACGTTTAACTCATATAATATTATTATTCGAATATGTGAAAGAATTGTAAGTATAATGTTTTGAAGCATTAAGTACGATCCTTTTATGCTAGAGTAGAGTTACATGTGGGTTACTTAACATAGCTCATTTTACATGTTTTTTCCGACCCCTTAGTATAGATAATTTACGCTTCAAACCCGCTTAATTTTCTATTAGTTTGAATTTTCGTAATAACTATTGTTCACTAACTTTTTCTTATAGAAGACATGCACGGCTATCTTTAATTCTTTTGGCAACGGCCCGATATAAGTATGTTTAAAAAAGCTGTTGTATTCAAAATGAGTATATATATTTTTTTGATATTACATGCTATAGCAAATGCAGTTAATATTATGATGCCATTACGAACCACACTGATTATGAGCGAAAAATATCATTGTTGGTATTGTTATTATCGAAACGGCTTTCAGTGATCGTGCGGAGAAATAACGTTCGTTCATTAATATTTTCAAAAAAATCAGATTGTGTAGCTGCCTTTAGTATTTTAGGCTATAGTGAGTGAAGATACTGTCACGTTACGGTGACAAACCAAATTGATTACAAGCTAACAACATCATTGCCGCTCATGATATTGCCTGAACATATATTGGCATATGTTTTTATAGTCATCGATGAACCGGACTGATAACGACCAAAGTCACGATGCTTAGCACCATGTAAAACGATCAGACTCATTTCGTATAGCACGATGAAAAACCAGTTGAATACAATCAAGTGTAGGGACTTCTATACAGCAATTAAGAAAGTGCCTTGAGATTTATGATATTTTAATGTAGATAAAAATATATTGTCACTACGTCAGCCCACAAGTTTAGTAATATAATATAGTAGGTCATCGAAAATATATAAGACGAGATGTCCACATTAACATATAATAGAACTGTACATGAGACGTCACACTAACATTTAAGTTATTTCAAAGGTAAAATACATGACTTTTTCAGTTTCAATATGTTCAATGGATTTTAAAGCATTTCTTTTTATAAGTTTATTATTAAGATATTTAAAGAAAACGATGTTCGAGTATTCTCGGAAAGAAGGTCATGTAGAAAGTAGGAAGACATGGTATGGACTGGGGAACGGTCAAAGTCTTTCAATTGGTTGTTATGGTCATTCTACACTTGAATATGTTGACTTGCATTTTAGTTGTTAACAAAGTATTTAAACGTTTTGTTGTATTTGAAAAATAATAGAGAGTAGACTTTTCTTGTATACTCATAAATAAAGTGTACCAAAATATATAAGTAACTAGCGTTTTTTCTCCACGCGAGTTGCGGTTGGGAACCCAAAGCTTAGACGAAATCGCAAAAAACTTGAAACACAGTCAGGTTCGGTTGCGGCGACATGCTGGAAACAAAAGCCAACCAGATTCGCACAGTCGAATTGGTTGCCGCCGCACAACCATAACCGCAAACCCTAAAGAGCGACGGATGGCGCCGCCGGCAGGAGCACCAACACGCATTCTCCGAACACCCTAAGGTTTTCACACAGAAATAGCAGTCCCACCATCACCATCGCGCCGATGAACATCAAGCACACCATGGGGCAAGCCGGTGATGGCCATCGTAAAAGATCTCGGGTTGGATGAAGATTATCAAGCGACAACCGCCGCCCGCTCCACCTCGACCATAGAGGGAGGCGGAGCGGCAATAGAGATCACGCCAACTAGACTTACAGCCATCGGAGGTGGCGGAGTCACAACACCACCAACGCCACCCTCTCTCTCTACAACAATCAAACAACCAAAACCACAAACGACACAGACACCGCTCACCACGGTGGAGCGGCTTAGGCCGAACACGATGGTGCCTCCCCTACTTTCTGTTTCTATAAACAAATTAAAGGGGTAAAGAAAGCCTAAAACATCATTTCTCTGTGTATACACTTAGTAAGATGGAAGAGCAAAAATAAAAAATCACAAAAGTCATGTGGCCAATAAACTATATTCCATAAATTCACTATTCATTCCAATTGCTTTTTAAATATTATGTAATTCCGTTATATCCTTTACCCAATAATGATGTTTTACATCTTTGCATCGAATTAAACCACATGCTCCACCGCTCTTTTTGTTGATAATTCTTTTTTTCATATTTTCTGTGAACTTGTATTTTAGTGGTATTGGTGATTGTTTCATGATTTCAAATATTTAGAACTAGTAAGGTTAGGTTATATTTAATAGTGAAAAAATTGTTCTTCAAAAAAGTTTTACTTTCAACTGTATATTACCTTTTATGTACTTAACCTACTAGCGACTAATTTGTCGTTCAAAAAAAAAATTAGTATTTAAGAATTTTGAGTTTATTTTGTTGTCATAGGATTCGAGTTTTGTTTCAAGCTAGTTTTATGATAGCTTTCTAAAAGAAATTATGATACATCCGTCCTCTTTCACTTGCATACTTCCTTCTCTTAGATCGAACTTCGTTGCTCCTCTCTAGATCCTTTTTCTTTTGGTTCAACCAATCGATACCGGGCTTTCCAGTTTTAATTCAACTCAATCATGAGTGGTCGGTTTGACCCCAAGTGTTCGGAGGATACAAACTAAACCGTTGAAGAGGTTGGTTTTTGGTTTAACAACTAGTATGACACCTGCGCTTCGCGGCGGTGTCGTCATACGCAACTGTATATCTTGAAATGGTAACACGGATATGGTATGACTCTTAAAATTTGTAAAAACTAATATAACCAGTGGATGTACCGATTAACGTAAAGTCTAAATTTAATTAAAAGAATAAACAAAAAAACATTAAAAAATATTTACGTTACGCGGCGGGGCTGATGCTTTTTAGTTATCTATACTACTATATAATACATATTAGAAGGATAAGATGATAATTTAATTTAAAGTGTAAGAAATCTATACAACATTTTCATCATAGAGTACAAGTATTTTATGTAATGGTTTTACTTTTGCCCAAATTAATTAACTTCTTCTAATTATTGTATAATTTAATACACGTTATTAATATATTATAGAATAATATGATATTATTTAATTAACTTCAATAAATTTTATTTTAGGTAACAAACCTTCTTAAAATCTAGGTAATAAGTGATTTACGACCACAAATACCACCTATGATTTCATTAATCTTGTTGGTATAATATAATTGTCTTAAAAACTTTTGTAATATACGTAATTATTTTCTTTCATTAAATTTTTTCAATTATTATATTTTGATTTTTTAATTAACGTCATAACAAACCGAGCCGATACTGACTAAAATCGAATTTAAAAAATCGCGCAACAGTCATACCGTCGCAACGCGCGGGCATTTCTATTAGTAGTTATAAACCGTGGTTGTGAATTTGCCGTGTGGATTTAAATTGAATTAAAAAAATAGAGTATAAAACAAAAAACAAAAAAGAAACAAAAAATAATCAAAGACCAAAAGATTCTTAAACAATGATAAGAGGTGTTGCAAGAAAAAACCCACAAACATTGGTGGTCAATATATAAAAAGCAAAAAGAACCTTGTAAATGTATTTATATTTTGTAAGTTACACCGGTGGGTGAACCCGCACATTGCAACTAGGATGTTGAAAATTATAAGGCTTGGTTTCAACAAAACAAAATAGAAAAACCCAAACCTTGAAGTAGTTTTGACGATTATACGTTCATGATTCTATGCTTTGAATATTTTTATTGGCAACTTTGTTTTGATTGAAATTTACACCGGAAGGTAAATAAAAATAAATATATATATCTAAAATCAACAAATATTATATTTTAGAAGAAGCATTTAATCCAGCACACCAACCTATCACTATAATTTTATACCTAGTAGTTTTGCTTATATATAATTCAAGTGAAAGGAAAAAAAAAGAAGTTGCTGGGCCAAGTGGCGCAACCTCATTTAACCAACAAGAAAATCAGCCAATAGCTAATTTTTACTGTAAATGTAGTTGGTAAATGTAATAATATATAATGTCCAACTTATAAAATCATACAGAGCTTTATACACATTATTCTTTAGAAACTTCTGAAGTTAAACATTCGAGTTTAGAACATATAGTTTAGGCTAGTGAGATCCAGGAATAAGAAGTTATGGAAATACCAAGAATTACCCTGAAAACCCTAACAGGTGGTGTTTGTTTTTCACAAAAAGGTCTGAGTGACCTTTTATGTCTGCGTCGCGCAGATCACGCGCAGACATAAGGCTCTGCAGTGCATTTGTTTTTTCGAAGACGTTTCATTAAAAACGTCTGCGTGAGGTCTTCTTGATGCAGACATGGTCTTATCACTTCTACAATCTTCAAAACTCTTCTCTTCACAACAAACACCGTCCCCAATACCACCACCACTCAGTACCACTACCGCCGACACACCACCACCGCATCCAACGTTGCCACACCACCATAACCACATCCAACGCTGCCACACCACCACTCCACCATCGTCACAGTAAACCTCGGACAACGCGTGACGCCGTCCACTGGTCTAGTACCGTAATCATCACCATCACCATCGACATCTTCAACTGATTCGCCGCCGTTCTAACCAGAGCGTGGTGGTGCGGTGTGGTGGTGTCGTTCTCGTCGTTCTCACCGTCTCCAAATGGTGGTGCCGTTCTCGCCGGTGATTTGGGCTCGCGACAATGGAGATGATGGATGAAGACAGTGATGATGGATGAAGACGAAGATGATGGATGATGGATGATGGACGAAGACAATGATGATGGAAGAAGATGAAGATGATGGATGAAGACGAAGATGAAGAAGTGGGGATTGAGAAAGTGTCAATTGGGAAAGGTGGGTTTGGTTTATAATAATAATAATAATAATAATAATAATAATAATAATAATAATAATAATAATAATAATAATAACGTTGCAGATGTTAAAAAACAAACACACTTTTTCTTGCAGACTGCAGAGGTTTGGTCCACTTCTTCTCCTGCAGATGTCTGCAGATATGGTTCGCATATTGCAGACGTTTTGCTGCAGAAAAAACAAACAACACCTAATAATTCCGAGGCAATGAATCACTAAATTTTTTAAAATTTCATTTAGACGTTTAAAAACCATTTTTGAATATGACTCCTAAGAGCATTCATAGGGGATTTTTGTTTTCTATTATTATAATTTAACTAAATATAACATTTATCTAAATTTTATTTAACATCACATATTTTATTATTGTTTCCTTTTTAGACAACCTCAAAAAACATAGAGATTAATGAATAATCAGTCCTTAATTATATATATTTATAAAATTACTATTCAAAAAACTTTAAAGTTAAAAAGAAAAAAATGATAGAGATAGAGATATTGGAGATGTAAATACAAAGTTTAAACAATAGACGTGAAGGTCGAAAAAAAACTCAATTGTGAATACTATATTGTACAACTTCTTGCAGCGGGACAAAGAAAATTTTAAAAAGTTGTTTAACTACAACTTAAAAAGGAATCATGCACTTACAATATTACGTAATACTTTTTATCGGGGGTTGCACCACTTGTATTAAAAAATGAATTAAGTTGACCTAAAGCTACGTAGAAAGGACACATAAAACCTTAAGTCGAACAAGCTTCAATTCCTTAATAGTAAAACTTCGATTTCACAGTCCTGAAAATTTAAACATGCGTAGTGAAGAATGTAAATATTATCAAAAACATGTTTGAAAAACATATAAAACATTTACAAAACGTTTTTCTGAACGTGTTGCCTATTATTCACCATACACTATTGCTTAACCAACCATATATTTACTGAATTTTTACTGTAGGGCCAACGTATCTTAACAGTAGACTAGGAAAAAACTGGAATTAATTCATTGTAGGCATGTGGGGTTGGGTTTTGTGCACGGGTTATAAACTTTTTAAACACAACGGAAGACTTTTGTACGAACGTGTATCTTGATCTGTTGAAGAACAACCACTAGAAATGTACGTTGATGTAAATACAATAAAACTTAAACACATACAAGTATACAACCACCAAAAGGACTAAGAACTTATTACTTCTGGCATAGTCTGTACGAAATGTTAACATCACGTGACATGCAATAACTTGGTCGCTAGATCCGGTAGACGAAAGCAGCACACAAACTAAAACATGTTGGGTTAAGTGATATCTTGGTTAGATTTATTTTATCAAAACAAATTTGATAACTTATTAATCATATTAATAAT
The DNA here is from genome assembly GCA_025506505.1 of Flaveria sonorensis. NCBI lineage: Eukaryota > Viridiplantae > Streptophyta > Magnoliopsida > Asterales > Asteraceae > Flaveria > Flaveria sonorensis. Next base: position 43,459,792 of record CM046437.1, on the reverse strand, counting down.
ATATAACGCAACGGATTAATAATAAAATACAAGATTGAACCTGACAGGATCTGGTTACAAACGATACAAATACAGAATTATAATTAACCTACTGATGAGATGTGATATACCTTTATGGTTAATAATTAACCGTATGAGACACCGATGGTTCAACGATTGAAATCTGTAGTTAACGAACCAAACGGAAGACGAATCAATAACTGCAGCTAGAATGTAGGCGCAAGTAAGATCACGTGTTCTCGGATGGATGACCGCACGTATATGGGTGGTTGTTTGCCGGCAATAGCCGGCAAGGCAATCGCGGTGGCGGTGGTTTTTATGTGTTCGGTGGTCGAAAGACAGCAATTAATCTTATTGTTTTTGCGGCTCCACATGGATCAATTGTGTGGTGTGTCTCAAAAAAAAAAAGAATCACCCCCTTTTTTTATATTAGATCACAATCACAGTATGCATATTCATCATTAATTAGGGTTATTTCCTAATTGTTATGTTTATCTAATAAATAACTCTAGCGGACCCCGGGCCTGGTGGAATTAATTATTAGCACGCAAATAAATGAAACTTGAACCAATAACGTTTAACGCTTAAAAGTTTTAATCAAATAATTTATATCTTTTATAAATTATAAAAACCCAATAATTGTTCGTTGATTTACCAGTTAATCTAATTAAGTGGGTTTGAACTCATTGCCCAAGGTGTAACTCTTACAGGTCATAACTCGGTTGGCAACGTTAACCAATCGAACCTGTACATGTAATACAACAAACTCCCACTTGGACGGCATTCGATTGAATCTTAACGTAGACAGGGAGCGGCACTCTAGTTACACATGGCTGCCCCCAATAAGATATGACATTTTAAAATCATTAACCAAAACATTTTTTTGTAACACATTACTATAACAAGATAATAGACTTATGGTAATCATAGTCATTTATCATTTCTGTAAAAGACATCAATTGAGTCATTAAGATTGATTCTCATATGGAGCTCAATCATTATTGTTCTCGATCCAGATTCAAAATGGTCCAATGAAATACACAGTCAGTTTGGGTGAGGCCTAACACTTCACCGGTTTGAATCAACGAGGACGCCACAATATCTAACTGTTACATATAATGTAAGAGTACAAATCCCTTATTGACAACACACAACTCCCACTAAACTTCAAAATTATTCCTAACCAAAGCCTTTATAACTGGCAGTTACGCGACCGCCCTCAAATATTACTACATGGAATCTTGTGATAGATCATAAGTAAATTTGAGTAAAGGTGAATATCATAGTATCCTCCGACCTGAGATACATATTGGGTTTTGATATTCACTAAATATAATACCTTGATCAAGTTCTTCGCTGTTCTGAAATAATAAACAGCACACAAGGCTATGTTCAGGTGTGATACAAGGTGATTGTGAGAAACGTATGTAGTCAAGATGGGATTTGTTCCTCTTATTCATTGAGAGTGAGATGTCTAAGGCCTGATAAAGTTAAATCAACAGGGAATGATCATTCTGTGTCTCTGGATTTAACATGACATCTGAAACAAAAGGATATATGATTTGATTCACCTAAATCATTTCAAGTAGGAGACTTGAAGAGGATGATGTTATTGAATGGCACTTAGTCATGCGTATTAGGGGTAGTAAACCGTTGTTAGGCGGTATTTGCTACTTGCATCAATCCTCTATGTATCTTGTGCAAGTGGGAGATTGTTGGAAATGGTCTGTCCAAAATACATATTCAATTGATGTGGCTAGTACGTCATGATCCAAGTCGGGTCATACCCAATAACAAGCTAGACAAACACCTACAACATTTGTTTTATGATATGATCATATAAATGAATATTAACACTTAGAATATCTAGAAATTGGGTTTCTAAATATTTGTACTTGTGTTGTAAATAGATTATATGGATAATTTATTTTAGAGAGAGAATGTATATAATTCATCCGCATTGCTTATAACAGCCACATTTGATGTGGTTAAAGAAATGCGGAATGAAGAGAACTCATCCGCATTTACTTATGCGGATGAAGATAACTATCCGCATTTACTTGTTAACTAATGCGGATGAGCATTTTTGGAAATGCTGATAGACTGTTCAACCACATTTATAAATGCGGGAGAAGAACATGCATCCACATTAACTAATGCGAATGATGTTGAGAAATGCGGATGGGTTAAGGGGCTGGGCCCCACCTACTTTTCTATCTCTTGAATTTTAAGTTTCCAAGGACATGCAATATATGATTGCATTTGATCTCTCTCTAATACAACTTTTTACACAACACAAAAAGTGCTGAACACTCTAAGCTTTCTTTTTCTCTCGATCGGTCAAGAGCAAAAAAAATTAGGAGTGTTTGTTCAATGTGAAAAATCCTAGCAACCAGGTGTCTGTTGGTGGCTTGTGGGTAGAACCGCTTGAGATCTTTTGCTTTGAAGGCTTGCTTTCATCTGATCTCCCTCCCATTCTTCTACAAAGGTTGTATTTTTAAACACCCTATGGTTGTTTGTAAGCATGTTTTTCATATATCGATCCATATGAGGTTTTAACAGATAAATATAAAAATGTTTTATATATATGCTAACTGTAACAAGTTTTAAACTGAAATTCCGCTACGTTTTCTATTTTATATGGATAGAATAGATCTGATAAACTTGTTCAAACCCCAACACCCCTTACTTGCCCCGGAGTTCTCAGCCCTCGGCTTCTTGCGGTCTGCTCAAATGCCCTGCTCCACCGCAGTTATAACATTTCACTCCACTACAGTCTCTCGCCCTATGGCCCTCTTTCCCATATTTAAAGCAGAGATTCGATCCCACCTACATTCCCCTGTATGCTCATTCCTGCACTTTTTGCATGCCTTCTCTCCCTATGTTAATGCATTTTGATCGTCCACCCTCATCCTTTTTCCACCGGCCACAAAATCTACAAATGAATGGGTAGCAAACTTCACCTTCTGGTCCTCCCTGCACTTGCTGATATTCAACACAACCTCCATCTCTCTCACCCATTGGTGAGCAGCAGCAGCACTCCCATTCCCATCAAATGTCAGGGGCTTGCATCTCTGGAATGCCCCATAGTTGCACCCCTTTGTAGTTTCCTTCACTGGTTCCTCTTCCTCATCGTCACTGGAGATGACCGTCTCAGTCTCTGGTTGAGCCCTTTCCCTTGCATCCCCTTCTTCGCCCTCTCTCCTAACGGAATTCTCCTTCTCTTGTTTCTCCTTCTTCTCATCCTCCGTTACAGCCTTAATAACCTCGGTCACCATAGATGGCAGAATCATCTGCATGACTTGATGGACCTCCACAACCAATACTTCCTTCACTGAGGCCCTCAAATTAGCACTCTCATCCCCACCATCATGGTGATGAGTTCGGGCTCTTTAGGAGCCCTTTCATTAGTCCTAGCCCTATTTCTCGTGACATGCGGCCCAGCACCATGTCCACCACGACCTCCACCTCACGAAGCCTTAGAAGATCTACCACCAGCCATCTCTAAGCACTTTAAGATTCAAACACCAACACGATCATTTAAGGTAACAGCCCAGATTATGTCAAGTATAGTAAGTCCCTAATTTCAGTGGTCAGTTCTGATTAGCCACTTACTTTACTCTTCATTCTCCAAGAATTTCCAATCCTGACTACATCAATATCCAAATCTACAAAGAGCATATAATTCACATAGCACATGCAATTCTTTTTCCCATTAACGAACATAAAAAGTTACGTAAAACATTTACCTGTAGGCATGTAGCTACTTGGACTGGCATCCCTTTCCCATTCGTTCCATTCTCAGTTTAAGTTTAGATACTGAAATTATTTTACCCAATTCTCTTAAACCTTAGCTATGATACCAACTTGTAAGGCCTCGTTCCCGGGACGCTTACAGTTGGTCAATCATCACATAAAAAATTTAAAACACATCATTTTGCAGCGGAGATATAACTTTTCGTTAATAATTAAAAACATGTCAAATTGTCATATCATTTCATTTACATCCCAAAAATCGTATTAATACAATAACATTCTTAAAATATGGATGTCAGACACGAATAATCCTCAGAAGCTTAGGCATTAATGACTGCACCTCCTCAGCATCATCGATTACCTGCCAACTATTATGCATACAAAAGTCAACGACACTGAGTCTGTTCTAGTTTTATAATAAAATACTTTACGTTACATTAAAACACTTCCTTTACTTTCGTACGTGATCATGCATCATACATACATCAAGGTAATATTATTATTATCTTTCATCATCGTTCTTAGTCATTTGTTTGCGTACTTTCTTTCATTAAAATCTTTCATTTTCTTTATGGATCCTGCCGTGTGCTCAACCCCAACATTGTGCATTAAGCTGGTACTTTATTGGGGCTTGTAAACAAACCCCTAATCATTGTGCACGAATCAGATACATTGTGCACGAAGCATACATTATGCACGAAGCAAATACAATATGCACGAAGCAGATACATTGTGCATGAAGCAAAATACAATACTGGGGTAAGCGACAAGGATCCCATCATTCATTACTCCCATTTTCATCATTTGTTATCTTTCACTTTCATTACATAATACTTTATGTACATTTTTAAATCATACCACGTATAGTCATATCATAATACATATCGTGAAATATCATCATCAGCAGCCCATAAGCAGATAAAACATTAACAAGCATGAACCACCTAAAACAACGGTACTTAGCACTCAATTCTATTCCCCAAACTTTTAGAATAAGCCTAAGTGTTCTCTGTGCATAAACAAGACACTAAGTGTCACCTTTGAAACTTTGAAAGATTTCCTTTTGGCTTCTGAAGGTATTACACTTTACTTTTGGAATATTTCATCTTGGCTTCGGAAGATTTTACACTTAACCTTCGGAAGATTTCATCTTGGCTTCTGAAGATTTTACACTTAACCTTCGGAAGATTTCATCTTGGCTTCGTATGATTTTACACTTAACCTTCGAAATATTTCAACTTGGCTTCGGAAGATTTTACACTTAACCTTCAGAAGATTTCATCTTGGCTTCGGAAGATTTTACACTTAACCTTCGGAAGATTTCATCTTGGCTTCAGAAGATTTTAAGCTTCGGAAGATTTCTAAGCTTCGGAAGATTTCTAAGCTTCGGAAGTTTTCTAAGCTTCGGAAGAAATCTAAGCTTCGGAAGTAAGCTTCGGAAGAAATCTAAGCTTCAGAAGAAATCTAAGCTTCGGAAGATTTCTAAGCTTCAGAATATTTGCAAACATAAGTGTTCACAGCTCATGACTAAGATCTATAGCGCATGGCCAAGTCTCCACAGGGCATGACTAAGTCTCCACAGCGCATGGCTATGTCTCCACAGCGGATGGCTAAGTTTCCACAGCGCATGACTAAGTCTCCACAGTGCATGGCTAAGTCTCCACAGCGCATGACAAATCTCCACAGCGCATGACCAAGTCTCCACAGCGCATGACAAATCTCCACAGCTCATGACTAAGTTTCATTGTGGACAGTATAAAATCTCTCCCAAGTGTCCACAACGGGCATGCAAAGCCCACAACGGACATGCAAGCCCACAGCAGATAGTCTATATGCCTAAGTGTCCCCAGCGGACACCTTATCAACGTTCAAGTGTCCACAACGGACAACTAATGTCCACAACGGACACCAAGTCCAATACCTGCGAATCAACTTATGCAGTTTCTAGTCCCATACATCACTTCTAAACATATTCTTAGCATGGATCTACCATATTCACACTTAAAACATAACAAACATCATAGAAATCTGTTAAAAACATTCATCTTCATAAACAGTTGTACTTTTCATGGAAAATCACAGTTTGGTTTAGAAACCATCTTTTCAGTAAGCATAACAGTCCTAAATAACTAGAAAACATGTAAAAGAGGGGATCCGGAACTCATCTTAACAGCTTTCGGGTAAAACACCTCAGACCTGAGAGCCAACTTGGAGTTCTAACTCCTAAAACACATGAAAACAAGCACTAAACACATGGAACTTGGTCCAGAAGTTGGAACCTGACTGAAACCAAGAAGAAACACCTTAAAATCTTACCTTTTTGAAGGCTTCTTCTACTTTCTCCCTCTAGAACCGGTGGAAGTCTTTTTCTCTCTCTAGAGTCATACGTTGAATGTATGGGAGGGAGCATGGGCAACCTTACCTCCTTTTTAAACCAATTATTGGCTGGTTTGGCCCTTGCATGCTTTTAGCCCATTGCTTTTGAAATAACTTCATGTTTGCTCCTTTACTTTTCTTTTCTTTTTCTTAAATTTTTGGGTGTCTCACCATTTCATGCAAGACTTGTATCCCTTTCTTGCCGAGCTAGCACGACTTCTATAATGTTCCTGTATAAGACGAGACTTAACCCTACTTGTCATTTAGAAAAGACCTAAAGTTTCCTTTTCTTGTCATTTAGACAAGACTTAATCATAAATATGTTTCTATTTATGATAGTAATAAGTCCTTTTCTTGCCTAAACGTCTTAGTATAGTCTAATTATATTAGTTATACATGTATTTACATGGTTATATATAACCCTTTATATAATATTACATGATCCCTTTCTTTCCTTGCTATCAAGACTTAACATACGTATTGGTTACATCTTGACTTTTTTTGTATACATGGTCAGTTTCTTACACTTGCTAAGAGTTATCACAACATTCATCCCTTATTTACCTTTTTTTTAAAAAATACAAGACTTTACCTGTATCCTATTACTTTACCATACTTAGCATCACACTGTACATCATGTTATTTACTTTATGCTTATATTATTTAGGTGTAATCATACTCAGGTGGGGCGGGGTTATTTTTTTACAAAGGTTCATTACTTGTAGAGGTTATGTATTGTTAAAGTCTTCCAAGGCATCTCACTTGTGGATGTGCAAGTTAGCCGTGGAGGTTCATTCATTAAATTTGACCTTGGGTTCTGAGTTGGGGATGCATAACTCTCTTACGAAGGCATTACTCACTTGCAGAAGCTATATTAGTTATGTATGCTAAAAGAATCAAATTATTGATCCAACACTTGGCATTTTTGGAGGTCATAACTCCTTCATAAGTAATTTGACTTATGAATTTTAACTAAGTGTTAGGAGATGGACTGCCCTACCAGTCATGGAGATACTTATTACTTATATGGACTGTTACTTATATTGTGTTCATATTTAGTCTATTATAGGGCTTGTACCTCCATTTATAGAAAGATCAGAATTATCATTTTTATTCACAAACTTTCAATTCCATCTCTTGCCTTACTTGTGAAGGTTCATGCACGGGTACAGGGACATTTACCACATGCAATGGTGTTAATCCACTTACGACACATAGTTTTACTTAGAAGGGTTGATCAAGCCTAATGTTGCATTCCTTTCATCATCATATCATGATATAAACATATAATAGATCAAACATACATCGTGTTATCATTTAAGATTCCTAATTATACATGCATATACACAAATACATAACATACCACAAACCCTAGAATAAACATACATAATAGTTTAAACTTTATGTTTAAAACATCAAGATCTATACCATAAATGTTCATAAGTATGCATACAAGCAAATCATTAACAAACATGTTAAAAGGGTATTTAGAACTCACCTTATAGTCTTGAACATGTAAATAACCTAGAAAACAATGGTCCTCATTGGCTTGAACCTTCGCACTTCAAGACATTGTCTTTTTTACATGAAATTATATAAAAATATTAGCTCTCATCATAGCAAAGCTAGACCTTGGTTGACATGTAAGCTTTGGATGAGAGCTTTGACTCTCTAGCTTTTGTTTGCAACCAAAGGAACAGAAGGGTAGGAGACAACCACCGTTCCTTTATAATGTGTTTTAGGGGAACGTCATGTGTTTTATGATAAACATTCCCTTTTTTAAGCAACACTTACCCCTTTATTTTATTAGATACTCGATTGCCCTTCCACTTTTTTAACACCACTCTTTTAATAGTGACTTTTATGAGATTTTAGGGTGTTACAAATGTATCTCGATAATTTAGATTTTGTTCTCGAAACTTGCTATTTTGCTAAACAGCTATGCGTAATGTTGTTTTATTTCCGTTTTGGAGTCTTACGTGGCTTCGGGTTATTTCTGTTGACTTGTTTGATTAACTTGTGATGGAATTCGGGTTTTGAACTTGAACACAAGAACAAAATGAATGAACTCCCCCAAGGATCATTTTCAATCTCTCAATCATAACAACAAGTTGTTATTGTATCAATACTCATTAATCATAGAGCTGAAACCCATGATTAATGATATGAGATCTAAGTGTGTGTATGATTATGTGTGATTGTATGCTTGAATGCTTGAATGATAATAACTGCTTGTTTGATTGATTATTCAAAAGCTTATAAAGGATGGGTATACTGCTATTTATAACCTACATAAGGATCTATGTACAGTTACAAAAATACGCTTATGTAAAATAGAATTACATATTATCCTGAGTATATAAGTCGTTCGTTGTGGATGATAAACTGTCCTCTGTGGATAACAGACTGTCTGCTGTGGATGTTGAACTACTTGTCCACTATGCTTTGGATGCTGTCCACTGTAAACACTTGGTGTATGTTTTGTTGTTGTCCGCTATGGAGTGTTCATTCGCTGTGCATGTACATCCACTGTGGACTGTTCACCAGCTGTGGACTTGGTCATCCGTTGTATGTGATTGTTTATCCGTTTTAAGCACTTAGACTTCATTCTTCATCCTCTGCGCCTTCTTGTTCATCTACTAGGGGTAGGTCTTCATCCGCTGTGGACAGTTAGCAAAAATCCTTTTTTTCCTACAAACCCAAAAAAGAATATTAAGCAATAATTAGTGTTTGATATGATTGTTAATGATGGTTAAATGTTAGTCAATAGTTGTTTGAATGTTAGAACACATTATTTTTTATTATGGCAAGCATTATTCTTTTAATCCACTTGTTGAGTCCAACAATACTCCCTCTAAGGATGATGTTGCTAACCTTTAATGTTTACTTGTTACTATTTTGTTTGTTAGTGATAATGTGTTTATTTATGATTGATTTGAGTGATTGCATGATTTTATTAATTATGAATGATTGGTTGATCACTTGTATGATTGAATGATTGCATGATTGCATGATTAGCTGATTATGTATGATTAATTGATTGCATGATCTACTGATTACACATGTGTAATAAGATTGATTTGTATGTTATGGTTCATATGTTTGCTTGTATGAACTTGTTTCTTGCATGAATGTTGTTCTATTTGATTATATGTATGTTATTAATAAAGGATTTGATATTTTGATGTGTTTGTTATGTCTGTTATGTATGGTTATATGATTTGTTTGTTTGAATGGTTAGATATGTATGATTGTTGTTTTGATTGTTTGTTTGTTAGTGAAAATTACCATTCTGAATAGTTTGACTTTTAATAAGTCAAATTTGTTCAACTTTGCTTTTGCAAATCTTACTAATTTCAAGTTGTTTTGATCAAAACTTATTTGGATTATGTTTGATTCATAACAATGAGTTAGTTTGTTCAAGTCAAACAATGATTTTATCTCATATCAGATTGTTCAATGAAATTTAGTTGACTTTTAGATCAAAGTGGTTCATTTAATGCATATTGAATGTATATGCATTTAATGTTGTTGTGTTTAATGCCATGCCAAATTAACTGTTTTTACATATTTGTGATTGACTTTTGAACATGTTTACTAGGTTATATCACATTTCAAATCATTTTCAAAGATCAACAGTCAATTTTGAATGTTTTTCACATGAACACATTAACTGTTCAAGAGTCCAATGAACACTTAATCAAAATTCATCATGTAAACTGTTCTAATACATGTGATAATGGTTATTAAACATGTATTCAATGTATGATTTCACTAATAACACCAGATGATTTTATTTTGGCTTCGATTCATGATTCGACTTAGGGTTTAACAATGTATGAATCATAATCAAACAACTCAGTGATTTGATGATCGTTTATTGATTAGAAACATGTTGTTATACCTTTTTGATCAAAGGTTAGTGATGAAATCAAACAGATATCAGGTTTTGAATGAACAGGGGTTTATCGTGCTGTAGCAACGTTTAAAATTTTGATTTTACCTCGCACACTCGGGATGAATATGAAAATGGCAAGTGTTGATCTATATATAGAATAGACAAAATGAACATCTGCTATATATATAGTGTGTATGTATGCTATGTAAATAGTTTAAACTTAAAAATTGTCATGCGATGTGACTAACACATGCGCTGTGTGAATAGTGTGTCCGTTGTACAATTTTTAAGTTGTAGGCTGTGGACCTTTGAGTGTTTTTCTGTGTTCACAACAGATGACCATTGTCATGCGCTATACATAATTATGTGTTCACAAGTTATGACTAAAAAGTCATACACTGTGTGTTTTACCACTATTCACAAAGCGTATGAACATTTGTTCATGCGCCGTGTATACTTGATTGATTGTTTTGGTTGTTCACAGTGGATGACAAATTTGTCATGCGCTGTGTGCACTTTGATTGTTTATGAGATGTTCACACCAGATGACTTATTGTCATGTGCTGTGAAAACTTGTGTGATTGTGTACAGCGTATGCTTACCTATGCACATACACTGTGTACACTTTCACTATTTCAACAATAGATGACCAAAATTAGTCATGCGCTATGTAATTCCACTATATTCATAGCGGATGTTTTATTGACATCATGCACTGTGACACTCGTATGTTCATTGATGCATATCGATGCATGTTTGTTTGTCCGCTATATACACTTAGTGTATTTGCATGATTGATGGTTAACTATTGCTACAACGGATGTATGTTTGAATGTCTATTGTGTCTACAGTTGTCAAAAATTTAAAATTTTGTTTGTTTTGAAAATTTTGCTCATCAGCTATGTAACTTAATACATAAGCTGTAAAGACTTGTTTTTCTGTTTTTGCTTAAAATTTATTATGAAATGTTTCAAAAGTTGAATGTTTGTTAAAATTTATAATTTTAAAATGATTAATATATGGATGATAAGATAACACTCACAAGCAATATTGTGCATGTATATTTGTCAAACTGCTGTTTTTGAGTGTTGGCTTGACTTGATTTTATTTAAAACTTAAAATTTTAAAATCGTCAAAATTTTAAAGTGTATGATTATGCACGTATTCTGCTGCCTTTAATATTTCCATGTTTATTTTTCTCCTCCTAAATTTTTGCATATTTATAAAAACTTTTATCAAATGACAAAAATTTGAAATTGGTTTATGGAAATTGTCAAAGTCCAAGTTGTTTGCTTTCATGTTGAACTTTTATGAAATTAATGTTTTGCATGCTTGGATATGAATCATTTTCACATGACATGAGATCATACTAGTCTTAAATCCTCATTGAGTTGATTTGTGATTTTGAGAATAGACATAGAGTAATACAATGTTGATTGCAGATATTATGATCCACTTAAACTCATGCATAGTATTAGTTATTGATTAAAATAGTGATGATTATCATGTTTTGGGTGTATTAATATGATTGGTGTGTACCCTACACCTGATTGTATGTTAAGATCAACCCTCCTCAAGATATGCTAGAAATCGCTTTCAATACTTATGACCTAGCTACTTAGGAGTATAAATGCTCAATTTGATCCTTATTGCTTGATCCATGTCAGGATTCTTTTGCACTTCACTTTGGAAGGTGATCCTCTTTGGGATTCTTTTGATTCATTCACAAGGAATGTTGTCTAAAAGACTTTATTGATTATTCATCCAAGATGGATGTGTTCCTCTATGGGAATGTTTTTGGATCATGATGTCAGTCATTCAGGTATGTGCTTAGCAAAACAAAGAATGCCTTAGTGTACTCCTGGTCTATAATAATCATAACAGAGGAGACACTTGTATGATTGAGCAATATATAAACTGTTTCACTTGGTGTATATGAGTTACTTTACAAGCAATTCATATTGGATAGACCAATACTTACCATACACCAAGATGGGTGTTGCTTACCACACAATCATGAGAATTTAGTTCTTCATTATTGTATGTGATGTTAGGTGTCCTATGCTGAGCCAATCCACACATCAAACAAAGTATTATCAGTCTTTAATGGTGGAAAATGACTCAAATTAAGAAGTAATCTAGTGTACTATCATTTCTCAGGAGTGGTCATGTGTGATTCAAACTTGTTTGTCATTCTGAAAACACGAATGTTTGTTTGATATCTTGATTTTGAAAAGATATATGTTTAATGTTAAACTTAGACTTTAACAAAATCAAGCTTGTATGAAATTAATGTTTTGAAAACATTACTTGCTTGATTCATAGTTGATCATACCAAGTGACTGAACCAGGATTTCAAATCTTATTGAATCAAATGGTTTTGTAAATAGGTCAGCCAATTGATTGTCAATGTGGACCTTGATCAACTTTATCAGTCCCTTTTCTGAGCAATCTCTCAGAAAATGATATCTAATATCTATATGCTTTGTTTTGGAATGTGGAACAAGATATCAGTTATGAAGATGGCAGCAAAATTGTCTGTGTATGGGTGTTTTATGAAAATTAAAGCCAAAGTCAAGCATTTGGTTTTGAATCCAAAGCACTTGAGAACAACATGCAGAAGCAACAATATATTCTGCTTTAGCTATTGACACAGACATATTTGTTTGTTTCTTGGAATGCCTGGAAATCAATTTTGATCCAAGAAACTAACATCTTCCTATTGTGGATTTTCTGTTATTATTGCATCCACCATAATCACTATCAGTGTATGCAAATAAAGACAAAATCTCCATCTTTAGGATACCAAAGTCCAAGTGCTGGTTTGCCTTTCAAGTATATGAAAATCCTCTTTACAACACTGATGTATGATTCTTTTGGATCTGCTTGGTATCTTGCACACATGCAAACTTGTAAGGATCAAAACTTTACAAATCAAATCGATCTCATGACAAGAACACGAAATATAATCATCACCGTAAGAAGATATAATAAGCAAAAGATTAACACAAGTGTAAAATAAACTTCAATTTCTATTGCTCTCTGATTTGAAAGATACAAAATACAAGTGAAATCAGGAAATGACAAAAGCTCACTATATTACATCAACTAACAACTATTTATACTAAACTATAAAGTTCTCACGGTAGATACAACTTCTCGTGTGGCAACTTCAGGTTCTCGCGCGACTGATCTTTATAATCTTAATTTGATTCCCCAAGCCTCTAGGTTTAATTCCTACAATCTCCCACTAGGCTTGGTGAATCAATGTATTTAGAAGTCCACGTCTGCAACCTTGTAACTATCTCTAGAAGCGTACATCTTGTTGTCCAGGGCCTTCATGATCAATAAACCGAACTGTGCTACTATAAAATGAACAGATTTATTAGTTGCAATCGGACAAGCCTGCAACCTCATCAAATCTTCTCTTCCAAACTTGAGCAGATCCACAGGGTTGATGATATGGTAGTCTTTGTCAACACATTGGATCAATGCATGACCCGTCTCCTTCTCACAACTCCACCACATAAGCTTTCAAAAGCTGTTAACTGGTAGAGGAGCGTGTATAGGGATCTTCCTTGCGTATATTGGATGCTTATAAACTCGTATCTTCATTGGCTTGTTCGTATTAGGGTCTATACGCGTCTCTTCTTTAATTACTTTGGATTTGGTAGTTTTGAAGTCCTTGAAGTTGGTCTTACTTTGTATCCATATCATGTTCCTAATCTAGTTTCCCTTTGCATAATTACTCGGATTGATAAACGGAACACGACCCATAGCACATAAATGTGAAGCTGTGAGTGTATGGAAGTCGTGCTCGTACTGATAGTACTCTATATCTCCAGCCTTTCTTTTCACCACATACATTTTCTTCTCAGCATCGTATGCCCAACTAAGAATAGGTTCTGAGTTTTCGTGCCTTGTGTAAGGTTTGGAATGTCTCAGCGTGTGTACATAAAATGGCGGAAGAGGAGCTTCAAAAGCAATATTTCCAACCTGACGTACTACACTTTGTCTAGTTAGATCTGCTGTCTTGTCAGTCGTCTCTTGAGCATAAGATTCACCAATAATATCTCATTCTTCAATCAAAATATTAGTAAATAAGTCCTTAAGACTATTCCCAAACATGTCCATGTAATCTATTTTCTCCTCCAAATCTTCGAGTGGACCAAAATCCCTCATCCGATTCCTTATCAAGTATCTTTTGCTGGAAAGTATAAAATTCCTTCTCATATGATTCTTCAGTAGCGGGATCTAACAGTGTATAGTTTACTGTATCATCGGGATTTATTCCGGAGACATTAGCAGAACCCGATGATCCAGAAGGACCAGCAGCTGAGCCCATATCACCGCCTTGATCATCATCATCATCCTTCTTATCATCCTTTCCATCTTTCTCTTCATCATCACCATTATCATCATCACCACCACATCATCATCATCATCATCATCATCATCAATATCATCTTCCTTATCAAAACTAAAATCCACCATTTCCAAGTCATCATCATCATTTGGAGGCTCAGGAAATAGTATATCATGCTCATGCTCTACAAATGCCTCACTAGTGAAAACTACAGGTCGATCCTTAGTAGCCATACTAAGAGCAGTGGTAGATGGCTCTTGATCAACAACAGCAGTCTCTGTTGTCCTTTCTGTAATAACAAGATCAATATCATGCTTTGTAGGATCAGCAAGATCTTGAGAACCTTCAGGATCAGTAGAGTGCTGTTAGCTCGACTCTCAAACTTCTATGGTTTGTTGATGAGCAAACGAAAATGGAACACGAGAAGTGAGGTCTCTAATGTTCTGCTCCAGAATCTGAACATAGTTGAATATGAACTGTTGCTAATGTTTAAGATTCTTGATCCGCTCATCCTTCTCAAACATCTGCCTATGTAGATCATCAATGATTTGAGTCTTTTCCGTCATCGCTTTCTCCAACATACTAACTCTCTGCTAAAGAGATACCCGTGTGGGTGAATCAAAAGAAGTCTTGGCCTACTGCTTGGCTCAGGAGTGGCATTTATGAAGTTGTCCATGCCAAACATGTCATTAGGGCTTTGATCCCTTGGTGGTGTGCTCAACACATCATCAGCAGTAGGCATAGTAGATGATGTTATAGTTGTTGAATCTGTAATAATCAATGGAATCTCTAAAGGTGTAGGCTCACTCGCTGTGACTAGAGTTTCCGATCCAGGAATATTAGAACTAGTCGACATAATGGTCATCGGGGTCTAACGCTTACGTAACACACCTCGTCCTCTACCCCTCCCACGTGGACTATCAGCAGTTTTCCTTGCCATCCTCTTCTGTCTCCTCTGAATAGATGGAAAATCCTCAGGAATAAAATCAGCATCTTGTTCCTTAACAGTGCGTTTGGTTGGAGTTTCTTGTACTCTGGGACATACTTGAAGCACATATGGAACATTCTCTATCTGATCACTATCAGTCTCACTTCCTGAACTAAACCAAGAATCAATCTCATCATCTACTGACATGCAAGCTGGTTGTGAGCTTCCTGGAGCATCATCAAGAACTCTAGTAGATGGACCAGTCTGATCAGCTTGAGGGGCCATATTCTCTAGATGTTGAGCTTCTTCCTAACAACCCTCAATAAATCTGCCAAGTTTGGCAAAATGTAAACCATCCCAGGCATTACCCCTTGATCCCATCAAGTATATGAATATATCTTGCTTCATCACCATAACAGCATAGGTGGAAGAATCAGATATTGCTAACTTAGGGTGAGCAGCATTCACAATCAACTGTTTGAATCTGGGATACATGATGAACTTCTTTCCCACAAAAGCTATCACATTCTTCTGCATCTCTGAAAAGATAGCCTTGGATATGCGGTATGGTAGATCGTCGAGAAGTGATATCAGCAGGTACCCGAATACGACACTTAGGCTATCCATCCCAGCCTTTAGATTACTTAGGCAGTGAATCACCATATGAAATAAGTACTTCCAGAACGAAGGTAAGTACTTCTTCTCCAGTGACGGATAACGGTGACCATAACCCATCCTCTTCAAACAATCTCTACCCACGTCATCATCAATCTTTACTGGTGCATTTGGCTGATCCTCCAATAACAGTACACTGTTAATAACCTCAGTAGTAATAACTATTCTCTTTCCTTTGACTGTAGCTGATATACATGGTTCTCCCTGATCATCTCTCTGATTGGCTGCCGTCAGCCAGTACTGATCGATAACATCAGTGTAAAATGTAGATTAGCTTTAATAGCATGATGTATACGAGATGTCTTAAGGCCATCAATCATAGATTTGAACAATGCCTTATCTTCAGGAACTTCTCCGAGAAATGCTTCTGCATTATGGTTTTTGTTAAAAACCATTGATCTCGCCATCTAAAAATTAAACAAACTTTTATTAGTAATACACAATTGAAGTTTTCAGACTTATAAAATTTTTGAAAAATTAGAAAAATTAAACTTCTCGCGTGAAAACTAAAGTATTCGCATGAAATTGAATATTACAAAAGGTCAACTTTTTGCGTGGCTAGTCAAAGTTCCCACGCGACAAGTTCTGTGCGAATTCAAATGTTTTCGCGTTTGTTCATATTCTGAACACATTTTGCATGCGACAAGTCCCAATTTTCAATTTTCAAATTAAACCTTTTCAAAGTGTTTCAACTGTTAAAACTTGTTCATTAAGTGTTGATTAGGTTTTATTTAAGGATTTATATGTTTAATTTTAAGTCTTTTTGTCCAATAACAATCGATCACGAATCATACTCACTTAAAACCAATCAATAATTAGAAATTTACCTTATCAAACGCTTTGGTAACACTATGCGACAGCAATGAACAAGAGTATCAACTATAACAACGTTTGAACACTTAGAAATTTTGAGAGTGAATTTCAGGGAGTTTTCGTATGAATGAGATACTTCTCGTACAACTGTTCTTTATATAGCTTACTAACTTCTCACGCATGAAGACAGTATTCGCACACAACAACTTTTCGCATTCCTTGATTTTTGCATAGTACTAGTTCAACTAGTCGCATAAGCAACTTTTTGCATATTTTGAACTTCTCGCATGCGAGAAGTTCAATTTCGTTTGAAATTTTAAAATTTTCACCATTTCAGTTTTATTTATTTTGTTAAACCATTTGATTTGTTATAAGTAAAAATATGTTTAGCTAAGTGTTTACAATTATTCAAGAACCCTCAATTTTTGTAAAATTTTGTAGAACAAAAACAAAGTGTAACAAACACAAATGTTAACAGAAAATAAATTGACATTCAAATTATACTTATAATTTAAATGTTTTGGTAAATTTTCAAGTATAGGATTATATTTCTGTGAAATCGATCATTAACATCATCCAACTTTATTTTAAATAAGACTGGTTACGTTGATTGTCAATATGTTGTGTCAATTATAAACTTAGACTTCGATTTTTACTTGGACATATATTCTTTGATATTTTATCATGTCTAAATTAATTTGTATGAAGTTTGTGAATCCCACAATCAAAAATCATGTAAAACCCTTATCCAGATTCAGACACTTTTGAGATTTCAAGTCACCACAATTTGACTTAAACCTTTTACCTCTGATCAGCTTTTTCAGAACTAATTTTCTCTATTATAATATCTATTTAGAGCATAACTAGCATCAGAAACATTTCTGAACACAAAATATTATCAAGGTTTAGGACTTATTAACTGCCTTATGTTTTGCCCTCGCTAGATGTTTAGGACTTGCATGCCAAGTCGGACTTACACGCCCTATCTTTTGATTTTGCCTCCCGTGTCAAAACATATTCTCAAAAAGAAAACTATTTATCATATAGTATGTATATCTATTACATATCTTTTATTATTGTGCTCATTGATATCTTTTATTCCTATATGGCCTTTGGCATGTTTTTGCTCTTTTTGTTAATGTTTATTTTCCCTTTTGTCTTTGCTTTTCATATCTTTTTCATCTTTTGATATTTATAGATACATATTTCTTTTGAAAAATACTGAATGATACAGTAACTAGGTTGAGTACGACTAGACTATAGCTCTCAGTCCGTTTTAGCTTGGAATCAGTGTTAACACAAAACGTTGATGAGTAACCCACCTTAGTCACTATGAATTTACTTTCAGTGTATCATAGATCATAGTGCTTTTCAGTCTTCAAAGTTAAGCCTATCAATATATCAAATATAATCCAAGTCAGTTTCTTTTAAGCCGTAGGATATAATGTATCAAAATCAAAAAATGTACTATCATTTACTATAAATCCTTGAAAATTTTAATTTTCTCAATGTGTAAAACAAAATATTTTTGTAAATTTTCCTTTAATAAAATTACTCCCCTAAGAACAAAATCTTTTTCGAGACATTTTCATATTTTCTCCCCCTAAAATTATGATTATCTATGAAGAAAATAACAATTTTAACTAACACAAATAAAAAAATAATAAAAAATATTTTGAAAGGGTTTATGGATAATCATTAACCTAAGTTAATCATTCCCAGAGATTGGACCTAAAAGTTGAATCGGGAATGATCAAACGCCTTAGTAAACAAATCAGCAATGTTATCATTTGATGAGATTGAGTCCAGATGGATAAGCTTTCGATCAAAACAGTCACGGATAAAGTGCATTCGGATATTGATGTGTTTTGTTTTTGAATGTTGGATTGGATTCTTCACTATGTTCAACACTATAGTGTTGTCACAGCAAATCTTGGTGTTATAGATATTAAGACCATAATCAAAAAGTTGTTGCTGAATCCAAACGATCTAAGAACAAAAACTTGATGCAGACAGATATTCAGCCTCTGTAGTGCATATGGATACTGTCTGCTTCTTCTTGCATTGCCAAGAAATCAACCTATTTCCAAGAAATTAACAGCCATCGGTTGTTGATTTCCTGTCCAAGTTACATGCTGCATAATCATTGTCACATTAAGCATATAAATTGAAATTGGAAGTCTTTGGATACCAAAGGCCGAGTGTTAGTTAACCATTAAGGTAGTTGAAAATCCGCTTGACAGCTTTCATGTGAGATTCCTTCAGATTACTTTGATATCATGCACACTAACAGACAGGAAACATGATGTCTGGTCTACTGGCAGTGAGATACATTAGAGATCCAATCATTAATCATTACAAAGGTTGATAAACATCCTCACTCGTGACATTAGGAGTTAAAGTAGGACGAGAAGTAATTGGAGTGGGAATAATCTTGGAGTCTTGAAATTTATATTTATCCAAGATACTTTGAACATATTTTTCTTGATGTAGCAGTGTACCCTTGTCATTTTGTTTAACTTGTATACCAAAGAAAAACGACATTTCCCCAAGAGAACTCATCTCAAATTTCATTTTCATCATAGCTTCAAATTCCTTGCATAAATCATCATTGGTAGATCCAAAGATAATGTCATCGATATATACTTGAACAAGAATGAGATCATCACTAGTCTTCCGTAAGAATAAAGTTTGATCAATAGCATCCAGTGTATAACCATTTGCAAGAAAATGTTTAGTGAGGGTGGCATACCAAGCACGAGGTGCTTGATGTAAGCCATAGAGTGCTTTGTCTAACTTATAAACAAAGTCAGGATGATCTAGATCTTCAAAACCAGGTGGTTGACAAACATAGGTTTCTTATTTCATCTTGCCATACAAGAATGCATTTTTGACATCCATTTGATAAACCTTGAAGTTCTTGTATGAAGCATAAGCCAGAAAAATTCGTATAGCTTCTAGTCTTGCAACTGGAGCATATACTTCGTTATAATCTAGTCCTTCAACCTGATCGAATCATTGAACAACAAGTCTGGCCTTATTGCAATTAATCACATCTTTCTTATCTGTTTTGTTTTTGAATATCCATTTGGTACCAATCGGCAACTTACCCTTTGGAAGTTTACACAGATGCAACACATTTAGCTTCTTGAATAACATCAGCTAGTCTTGCATAGCCTCAACCCAACTATTTTCCTTTAAGGCTATCTCAATGTTCTTTGGCATAATTTAAGAAATAATACATGAGTACAAGCATGTATTTATAGCATTAGCTCGAAGTTCACATAGATGCCACACATTTAGCTCAATGGTCTTTATAAATTCTCAACTGAAGAATGGTATCTTTAGAAATAACTTATTCTAAATTAGACATATGACCAACTGGTTCTTCAACATTGTTTCCTCCTTCTGGTTGATACACAATATCTTCCTGTTGATGAATATCATAGAACTTGAATGGTATCAATTGGATTATCTTGGGTAGAATAAGAACTTTGATTAAAAACCTGTAGAGCTTGTTCAACAACTGGATCAGAATGAGGCAATTCAGAGTTCGAAATAGAATGTGGAATAGCTGTGGCATTCAAAGAAGAAGATATGTCTGAAGATCTTCTTGTAGCTAAAGATGATAGAGGTCTAACATCATCAGTAAAAATATCTTGAATTGATGATGACAAAGGTGGATTAGCTATAGAAACAACAGTTAATCGATTAAAAGTTTCAAATAATAAAGCATAGTTGTATATCCGTGAACAAGCATAATCTGCATCTGTTTTGTTAGATTCATGCCAATCTATATCAAATGACTCAAATATTTGTTTAGACCTTTTTTTATAAACCCGGTATGCAACTTTGTTGCTGAATATCCAACAAAATAACATTCATCAATTTTTGCATCAAATTTTGATTTACAATCAGATATGTTTAACAAAGCACAACAACATCCAATGTTTTAAAATATTTGACATTGGGTTTATGTTTGAAAAAGATTTCAAAAGGAGTCATATTTTGTTGTTTGTTGATTAACACACGATTCTGAACATAACATGCAGTGTTAACAGCTTCAGCCCAAAAGAATGATGGTAATTTGGCTGCTGCTAAAATTGTTCCTGGCAGCTTCAATTAAAGTTCTATTTCATCTTTCAGCAACTCCATTTTGTTGTCGAGTTACTATAAAACTGAATTGTCTAGCTTTCCCCTTAGTATCACAAAATTCATTTAGAGTATGATTGTAAATTCTGTTCCATTATCACTTCGAATGCACTTGATGGTTTTGTCTGTCTGATTCTCCACTAAGGTCATGAACTTTATCAATAAATAAGGTGTCTCATCTTTGGTTTCTAAAAAGAAAACCCATGAAAATCTGGAGAAATCATCAGTAATAACCAAGCAGTATGCACAACGTCCTAAACTCATAATGTTAACTGGACAAAATAAAGCCATGTGTAACAGTTGAAGGATGTATTCAATTTTGGTATGAGCAACTTGTTTATAAGGAAGTTTATGCTGTTTGCCTTTTGAACATGCCAGATAATGTTTAGTAAGTTGAAATTCTTTCAATGGTAGGTCTACAATATGATTTTCTGTAACCAACTTGTTCATATTTTTGATTTTTACATGGCCAAGACGACGATGCGATAACATTGAATCACTTTTCGAGGCTTTAGATTACAAAAAAGATACAGTTACAAATGAATGTGAACCATTCATGTCAAGTAAGTATGTGTCTTTGTCTCTCGGTGTTCTCAACAAAATCCATTCATCAGGAATTACAATACCAGGTTTTAGAATAAGACATTCTTTATCAGTAAAATGTGTTGAATACCTTTTGTCATAAATTTGAGAACCGCTTAGCAAATTATGTTTAAGTTCCTCAACAAAATTGACAACTTCAAAACTTAACACACCATTAGACATTGTACCTTTCTTTGTAATCTTACCACCTTTATCTCCTGCAAATATAACATATCCTCCATTATAAGGTTGTATGTTGTTTAACGGAGATATATTACAGGTCATGTGCCTTGAAGAACCACTGTGAACATGCTAAACACTGTTGATAACTTGCCTTGGTTGTTCCTGCACATATGAATGAATTTATTCATATTTAGGAACCCAAGCCATTGTTGACTTGAGCACATTATTTTCTTCCAAATATGATATAGACTTTAATATCAGATCTCTTTTGTCATTGAAAATAGAATCTTTAACAATATCAGGCTCAGATTGTTTTTCTTTTATTTTCCACTTTTGAATTGGTTTGATCAGATGTGTAACCATTTCCCTTAAAGTGGTCTGAATTGGAGTAGAATTGCTATCATCAACATGTAAAGATTTCTTATTTGAAATTTCTTTAATCAAATCTGTTTTGATTTGACCAATTCTTTTATCAACAAAAGAATTTGACTGATTTGTATTCCCATTGAATTTGATATTTAAAAAGAATTGTTTTCTATTATTTGAAATTGAGTTTGAAATCTTTGTTTACATGATAGTGGATGTTGATGATGATAATTTCTAGCCCTATGATTTGGTTTGCCACATACATAACAACACATTATATGATATGTATTTGATTCTAGTGTATTTCGCACAAACTGTTTATGATAATTTCCACTGTCATCATAGAATCTAGTTTTAGTATTTCTTTGGCCTTGTGATTCTTTAAAAGTCTCTCTTTTCTCGCTTTCATTAAGAAATGTTCTAAATGATTCCGGAAGAATTGACGTATCTTTCCTAAATTTTTGATTCTTATATGAAGCCGATGAGGCATGAACTGTTGCTTTAACCTTTTGAGTCGAAGGTACTGGAATAGGACCAGTGTCTTTGATACCTGATCTACAAACATCTTGTTTCACAGAGTTAACAGTAATAGGATACTTACTTTTAAAGAAACTTGCATTTATTTCTCTAAAAATATGATCTTCCTTATCCATGTTGTCTTTTGAAACAAATCTATTTTTGAAATCAGTTTTCAAGTCAGATACAAATGTTGTGACTCGTTTTCTTTCATAGTCCTTAAAATTTATTTTTGATTTTAGTTTCTTTTGTTTGTTAGATATTTTTGAATAAACATTTATAGAAATAAAAACATCTGAAAGTTCATTGATAACTGATGATGAGTTAAATGAAGATTTTCAATACAACTTTTATTTTTCATAAAATCTATTTCATCATCACTTTCCCAATCTTCAACCAACCCTTATTTCTTCACACTTTCTACAAAAGAATTTTCATGATTAATTTTAATTTCAGTTTTTATGACCGGGTCAACAGTCAGTGAAACATTGACTGGAGGTATTAAGTCTGACTTTGGTTGAAAACGTAATCCATAGGTCTCTTCATCTGAAGTAGTAGTTGATGAAGGTAAACACGTATCATCATGATTAGTGGGGCTATGTTAGAATATCCAACTCCACTTTTAACACATGAAATTTTATGTGTCATTTGAGACTTGATTATACCTTCAACCATATTTGAGGACAACTCAAATTTTTCAATAGTCAATTTCACAGATAAGAGTTCATTGTTAAGTTTATTGATTTTTAAAGATAGTTTATTGTTACATGTTGTCTAAATCTTTTATGTACAATCTTCAGCATGAAGATTCAATTTTGATTGATAAATCGATTTGTTTAATACTTCTATATTTTCTTAAAATATTTTCTCATCATTTTTATATTTACGAGCTTGATATTGAAGTTTCTCAACTTCTAAAATCAAGCGTTTGTTGCGAACTCTATATCTTTGAACCTTTTCTATACATATATTTGAACAAAGATTAGTATGTACCTCTTCAGTCTCTCCTTCCTTGTTCTTCTCTTTAGGTATGACATTTACCATGAACGCTTTTAGTTTCATCTTTTCTTCTACTTTGGGTGCCAGAGTAATCTCAACAGCATTGACAGTGTCATCACAAGCACTTGCCGGATTTTCCTTAACAACATTCATAGTCTTTTCATCTTTAGCTGGAGTAAACTCAACAGCTTCTTCTTCAACTTCTTCCTTTCCTTCTTTAGTCAATTTTAATTGAGCTTGAGTAGTCTCAACATCCTTTTCACTAAGCTCCCCTTCAACATTCTCACATAATTTTTTAGCAAAAATTCCTTTCATCAAGTCATCAGACACAAACTCAGCAAGTATTTCTTCATCAACATGGTCTTCAGCAGTTTGAATTTTAGCTAATAAAGCAGTAGACAATTTGATATCTAGAATCTCAATCTGGTATGACCAAGAGAAACCAGGGCTTTGTTGTTTAAAGTACTAGCTTTATCTCCCTTTGACTCAACCTCCACAGTCACCATCTTCTTTCCACTATCAGTTTGATTTGACCTTCCCTTAGTACATTCTCTTGCCAAATGACCCAGTTTGTCACAGTTATAACATCTCAAACTTGATTTATCAAACCCAATCTTGCTCGAATTGTTTAGACCAAACATCTTCCACCCTATTCTTCTAGCAAAATTCTTTGCCCGGTATTCCACTATAGCCATCTGATACTTGATATTATTTTCTTTAATATCATCAGGATTAACTTGTTGTAAGTCATCAACTAAGATGTTAGGAGCACTAAGTTTTCCAGCTATGAAAGCTTTGTAGCTGTTCATAAAAGTGGTGAATAGAGCCTGATACTTTTCAGCCATTTGAATGGTTTGCTTGTTTAGGTGGGAATTTACAACAAATGCTTATTGTGTGGGTTGAGAGGATTGACTGTGTGGATAAATCTGAGGTTGTGATTGAGATTGTACTAGATTGTAATGGTTTTGAGGAGTGAATTGAAACTGTGGCATGGATGGATCCTTGACATTCGGGTTAATAGAATTAAGGGCTTGCTATTGACACAACTGGGAATAGCTGACATAATAATTGGGATTACTAGCCATTTTTGCATATAATGATTATGCTTCAGCTCCCATTGTGTTAATGTAATTAGCAGCTCTCTGCTTGTCATCCATTTCATATGACTTGATGGTTGAAATAAGATAGCTGAGGGACAAAGTGAGCGGATCCTTGGTTTTCTTGATGGTAGTGCAGTAATTGTTCCAGATGTATGGTAAAGAATTCAACAACTTTTTGTTTACAAAAATATTCTCCAAGGTGATTCTAGTATTCTTCATCTTCATTATCAACTTAACAAACTTGGACATTTGAGCCTCTAAAGTTTCACCAAGTACAGGGTTAAACATATTAAACTCTTGGTTCAACATGACCTTCGGCTTTCTATCTTATCTTTGTTACCCATTATCTACTCCTCCATCGCATCATACAAATCTTTACCAATCTCATTATCAAGGTTGAGAGTAGCAGTGATGTGCTTTAGATTAGCCATCTTGAAAATTAGAAATCAAACTTTTCAAAAATTTCAAACTTAAACTTTTATGCAATCTTAGTAGTAAGTGCCATGGTGATAGTAACATATCCTTTATCATCAAGCTCAAGTTTATTCATGCCTTCCTCATCCCAGAGGTGTTTCGGTTTAGGTACAAACTCTCCCTTAGATTTTTATACACAGGGATATACGGACCTTGTTTGATTGACCGCAACATCCGGGGTTTGGTGTAAGTAACATGATTTTCGAAACAATAAACCCAGTCGGTATAATCCTTTTCGCTAAGAAGTCTAGGGGGTTTTGTGCTTGTACCAATCTCATTGTCGAGGTTGAGAGTAGTAGTGATGTGCTTTAGATTAGCCATCTTGAAAATAAGAAATCAAACTTTTCAATAATTTCAAACTTGAAGTTTTCACGCGAAGATCAGAGTACTCGTGTGAACAAACACAAAACTTTTCGCGCGGTTTGTTTTCTAACTGAATTTTGCAAAAAAATAAACTTCTTGCGCGAAATAAGTCTTTTGTAACAAACTTTACAACAAACCTTTGCGAATTACAAAATTCTCAAGCGAATAGGAGCTTTTCGTGTGCGATTAGCAAGTTTTCGCCTGATCTATTTTCATCCTAATTTCGATGATCCCAACTTTAATCTTTCACCAAATTGTTCAAAATTAATTAATTAAGCTTTGAATTAGTTATTTAGGTTCAAAATTTGATCCTAAGTGTCTTTAATTGATTCAATGTAGCTTGTTTAATCACATGAACATCATCGAATCTTCAATTACCAACAAAATAGCTTTCAACATCTTCAAATATACTTAAAAACATTAGAAATCAAGTAGATCTTCAAAGTTGAGCAATCCAAAGCTTAAGAACACTTTAGAAACACTCTTCTATCTTCAAATCAATCGATCTAGAGCATACCAAACTCTGATACCAATTGAAAGGATCTACACTTTACGAATGAGATTGATCTCATGACAAGAACGCGGAATATAATCAAAACGGTAAGAAGATATAATAAGCAAAAGATGAACACAAGTGTAAAATAACTTCAATTTCTATTGCTCTCTGATTTGAAAGATACAAAATACAAGTGAAATCAGGAAATGAAAAAAGCTCACTAAGTTACATCAACTAACAACTATTTATACTAACCTATGAAGTTCTCGTGTAGTTCTCGCGTTACTTCCAAGTTCTCGCATGAGATACAACTTCTCGCATGGCAACTTCAGGTTCTCGCGTGATTGATCTTTATAATCTTGATTTGATTTTCCGAGCTTGTAGGTTCAATCCCTATAAAACTACATGCACGATGTCTGGCCTGCTTACTGTAAGGTACATCAGAGAGCCTATCATGGATCTGTAAAGCTTCTAATCAACTAATGTTCCTTCTGGATCTGGGCCAAACTTCAATCCAGTTGCAAATGGTGTTTTGTTTGATGCGCAATCAGTCATGTTGTATTTCTTCAAGATCTGATTCACATACTTGATTTGATTTATAAAAATTCTATCAGTAGATTATTGAACTTGAAGACCAAGGAAGACGGTAAGTTCTCCCATTGAGCTCATTTGGAATTTTGATTGCATAAGAGCCTCAAACTCTATACATAGATTTATGTTGGCGGAGCCAAATATGATGTTATCCACCTAGACTTGTACAGCTAGCAAGTGTTGTCCTTTTCTCCTCAAGAACAATGTTTGGTCAATCTTCCCTCTAGTATACCCATTCTATAGTAGAAACTTGGATAAAGTTTCATACCACTTCCTAGGTGCTTAATAAAGACCATATAGAGCTTTATCGAACTTGCAAACTCTATGAAGGAAGTCTGGGTCTTTAAACCATGGTGGTTGAGCAACATATACTTCTTCATCTATCTTTCTATAGAGAAATGCACATTTCACATCCATTTGGAAGATAGTGATGTTCTTAGTTGAGGCATAAGCAAGGAACACTCAGATGGCTTCTAGTCTAGCTACTGGAGCAAAGACATCATCATAATCAATGCCTTCCTCTTGAGTGTAACCCTGGGTAATAAGCCTTGCTTTGTTTCCGTTGACAATTCCTCTGTCATCTACTTTGTTTTTGAACAGCCATCTTGTGCCAATGGCATATTGACCTTCTTGTAGATCAACTAACTACCACACCTCTTGATTCCTGAATTGCTGTAGTTCCTCTTGCATGGCTTCTATCCAACTGTTGTCTTTGAGTGCTTCAGTGATGTTTTTAGGTAAAGTGAGAGATAGAAAGCAGGAAAATAGGCAAATGCTAACTGTATCAGATTGACTGCGTGTCAATCTGACATTAAGATCACCAATGATATTCTCTAAGGGATGATATTTGTGAGCTCTTGTGGTTTCAATTTGATTAATAGAGATAGTTGAATCAATATTAGTGATTGTTTGGTTAGGGGTTGATGGGTGAGCAAGGGTATTGAAGTGGTTGGTTGGTTAAGCTGTGCAGTTTTGTAAGGCCCCATTACCGGAATGCTTACAGCTGGTCAATCATCGCAC
Source organism: Flaveria sonorensis (assembly GCA_025506505.1). Classification (NCBI taxonomy): domain Eukaryota; kingdom Viridiplantae; phylum Streptophyta; class Magnoliopsida; order Asterales; family Asteraceae; genus Flaveria; species Flaveria sonorensis. The sequence goes on along the minus strand of CM046437.1, from coordinate 43,432,138 downwards.
ATAAAACATAGAACATATATTTACATTTGCTAAAACATCGTAGCGGAATACTGAACAAACCGTTTCTTATATTAATGACCACTTTTGCAAGACAATACAATCATTGTTATCCATTACAAAACTCTCATTGTTTGCATTACATTACAAAAATGTCATTTGTCATGAAATGGATGCCATCCCAAAAACGCCAAGTAGCTGCCCCGTGCCATCCTCAGCAACGTTACCTGCCAACTGGAAATTACATAAAAGTCAGCGAGTGAGTTCTTGTTTTATAAATAAAATACTTTTCTTTCATTTAAAACCGTACTTTACTTTCGTAAGCGATCATACATCATACGTACAAATAGATAATCTCATTATTATCTTTCATCATCGTCAACTTACATTCATTCATTCTCTTTCTTATCTTACATTTCATTCGTTCATTATTACTTTCACTTCTCTATGCTCCAGGCTAATGCCTCGAGCTATACTCCAAACATCATGCACAAGGCGGGTACTGGGCCGAAGACTATAAATAGACTTCAAACATCATGCACTAGGGGACCAATGCCATGTGCTATACCCCAAAGATCATGCACAAGGCGGGTACTAGGCCGAAGACTATAAATAGACTTCAAACATCATGCACTGGGCGGGCACCAGCACCGGGGTAAGCAATAATGGTCCCATACGTATGGTCAGTCACAAAGACTAGACCCCAGTGTGCATCCTTCTGGGGTAGCTAACCCGCACACCGTTGAGCTAACACCCTTCATTGGGTGTGAACCTCCTTACAGTGCTTGCAAGACTTTTCTTACTTCCGTTCGTTCATTAATGCATGCATTCATTCTTTCTTACTTCTCTTTAGTTATCTTCCACTTTCGTTAAGTACTACTTTACATAAGCATATTCATACGTCACACCACGTAAGGTCACGACATAAACATAACATGGAACAACATCATCACAACAGCATACAAAGCATGCAAATCGTAAACAAGCACAGTCCCCCATAAAACCTCCTTTCTTAACACTTAAGCTCTACATCCCAAAATCTCAGAAAATTCTGTCCCCTTAAAGAAATACGGATGAGCAAACAAATGCGGATGAACAGACAAATGCAGATGAATAAACAAATGCGGATGAGTAACCAAATGCGGATGAATAGGCAAATACGGATGAGTAACCAAATGCGGATGAACACCTCAGAAAATATTCTAAGTGTCCCAAAGAAATGCGCATGAACCAAATGCGGATGAGTAACCAAATGCGGATGAACACCTCAGAAAATATTCTAAGTGTCCCAAAGAAATGCGCATGAACCAAATGCGGATGACTGAAGCAAATGCACATGGACAAAACAAATGCGGATGAACATACAACAAATGCGGATGAACACTTAGCAAATGCGGATGAACAACACTTATGCAAACATTCAAACTTAATGCGGATGATCAACTAACCTGAAACCGCATCTTACAATATAATCAGTTCCCAATCCTCATTCTTATACATTCATCGCACCGATCTAGCATGCTAATCTCTTAGAACAAGCATACAACCACATAAACCAAGCAAAACATGCAGGCCCTAACACACCCACTAAAAGAACAGGGCCAAACTTACGGTACAAAATACTGGACATATTAAAAAGTTAGTTACATGTATTTCCAGCCCCAAAACAGGTTTAAAACATAGAAACCGGGGATCTAGAACTCACCTTATGCAATCTTTCGGGCAAGACTTCCTTCAAACCCAAATGCAATGAGTTCACACACCTAAAACCCAACAAAACACAACCCAAACACAAACAAACACACATAAGCATGCAACCGAGGCATAGGCCGGCCAAGAACAACTTAAAATGATGAATTCTTACCTTGAATTCGATCTCCTTGTTCTTCTTCTTTAAAACCCGAAAGCTTCTCTGCTTCTTTCTCTCTCTACAATCAGCAGAAAAAGGTGAAAGTAACATGGCATGGGCGGCCATGTTGCTTTTGTACAAAATTATATTATATTTTGTACCTTGCATACTTTTAACCCCTCTATTTGGGTTTAATTGTATTTCCTTCTTTTCTTCACTTTTATTCTAAAAAAAAAATCCGGGTGTTACAAGTCCACCCCCTTATATAGGTTTCATCCCCAAAACCTGTTATTCCTCGAACAGATGTGGGTAATACTACCTCATCTCTTCTTTAGTCTCCCACGTAGACTCGGATCCCTTCCTATGCTTCCACTGTACACGCACCAGGGGAACCACTTTATTCTTTAACCTCTTCTCCTTGCGATCAATGATTGCCACTGGTTGCTCCACATAATTGAGCCTTTCATCAACTTTAATGTCTTCCAGTGGTACAACCATATCTTCGTCAGCTAAACACTTCCGCAGATGCGATACATGGAATGTAGGGTGAATTCCACTTAACTCATCGGGTAACTCCAACCTGTAGGCCACCTCTCCTACTCGAGCAATGATTCGGAAAGGCCCTATGTATCTCAGACTCAACTTGACCCGCTTTCTAAACCGAATGATCCCCTTCCACGACGAGACTTTCAACATAACTCTATCTCCCACCTTGAACTCAACTGGTCTACGTCTCTTGTCAGCATACGACTTCTGTCTATCCTTAGCTGTCTTCATATAGGCTTTGATCCTTTCAAGCTTCTCAGTCGTAGTCTCGATCACCTCAATACTTCTCAACTCTCTCTGACCAATATCACTCCAACAAACGGGTGTTCTACATCTCCTACCGTATAGCATCTCATAAGGGGGCATACCAATGCTGGCATGATAACTGTTATTGTATGAGAACTCCGCTAACGGTATGTGGTCATCCCAACTACCTCCAAAATCAATGACGCAAGCCCGAAGCATATCCTCAAGTGTCTGAATGGTTCTCTCTGACTGACCATCCGTCTGTGGATGATAAGCCGTGCTGATGTGTAACCTCGTCCCCATTGCATCATGAAATCTCTTCCAGAACTTAGATGTAAACCGAGTGTCACGATCAGAAACAATAGACACCGGCACACCATGATGAGTTACAATCTCCCTGATGAATAGATCCGCTAACTTCTCAGATGAATACGTCTCTCGGATCGGTAGGAAGTGAGCACTCTTCGTCAGACTATCGACTATCACCCATATGGCATCGTACCCCTTCATGGTACGCGGTAGCTTCGTGATAAAGTCCATGGTGATATGCTCCCACTTCCACTTGGGTATATCCAAAGGTTGGCTCTTACCGTATGGCCTCTGAAGCTCCGCCTTCACTTGCAAGCAAGTAAGGCACTTACTCACTTACTCCACTACGCGACGCTTCATACCCGGCCATCAATAATCTTTCTTCATATCCTGATACATTTTTGTGGCATCAGGATGAATGGAGTATCGAGTCTTATGAGCTTCGTCCATGATCTTCCCACGTAGATCCCCATAACGAGGAATCCACATTCGTCCGAATCGGGTTCTAACACCGAGAGTGTTTTCACCTAATTCCGCGACTAGACCTCTCATCCTTTCAGAGTTAAGATGATATTCCTTCAACGCCTCATCTTGAAACTCCTTGACCTTCTTCATCACATCGGAGGTCAAAATCAATTGGTAAGCCTTCACCCTGATTGGTTCAGGCCTCTCCTTTCGGCTAAGGGCATCCGCCACTACGTTGGCTTTGCCCGGATGGTAATGGATTTCACAATCATAATCCTTTATCAGTTCCAACCATCTCCTTTGCCTCATGTTCAAATCCTTCTGCTCGAAGAAATACTTCAAGCTCTTGTGGTCAGTGAAGATGGTGCACCTCGTCCCGTACAGGTAGTGCCTCCAAATTTTTAATGCAAAGACCACAGCTGCTAGCTCCAAATCATGAGTAGGGTAATTAACCTCATGAACCTTCAATTGTCAGGATCCGTAAGCTATAACCTTTCCTCGCTGCATCAGTACGCAACCCAATCCCGAGTAAGAAGCATCTGAATAAACCACCAAATCCTCGCTCCCTCCGGGTAATGATAAGACAGGAGCTTGAGTCAACCTCGTCTTCAACTCTTTGAAAGCCTTCTCTTGCTCTTGACCCCAAACAAACTTCACATCCTTACAGGTCAACTTGGTTAGTAGAGAAGCTATCTTAGAGAAGTCTTGGATGAATCTCCTATAATAGCCCGCCAACCCCAAGAAACTACGGATCTCAGATGGCTTTCTTGGAGACTTCCATTGCATCACAACTTCCACTTTTGCCGGGTCTACCATAATCCCCTCGGGATTCACCACGTGACCTAAAAACTAAACCTCGCGCAACCAGAACGCACACTTGGAGAACTTAGCATACAACTTCTCCCTTCTCAACGTCTCTTATACCTCTCGAATGTGACCGGCATGTTCCACCTCGCTCTTTGAATAAATCAAGATATCATCGATGAACACAATCACTGATTTATCCAACATTGGCTGACTCACTCGATTCATCAAGTCCATAAAAGCAGCTGGCGTGTTGGTTAAACTGAAAGACATAACGAGGAACTCGTAGTGTCCATAACGTGTACGAAAAACTGTTTTAGGAATATCCTGCTCCTTCACCTTCAACTGATGGTAACCAGATCAGAGATCTATTCTTGAAAACCAACTGGCACCTTGGAGCTGATCAAACAGGTCATCAATCCTCGGCAATGGATACCGATTCTTCACCGTCAACTTGTTCAGCTCGCGGTAGTCAATACACATCCTCATACTACCGTCCTTCTTCCTTACAAACAAAACCGGGGCACCCCATGGAGAGATACTCGGTCTAATGAACCCCTTATCAAGCAAATCTTGCAGTTGATCCATCATTTCCTTCAGCTCAGAGGGGGCTAACCGATACGATGCCTTAGCAACAGGTTGGGCACCGGGTATTAGGTCGATCTGAAACTCAATCTCACGGTCCGGCGGTACACATGGTAAATCTTCTGGGAACATGTCTGGGAAGTCACACACAACCGGTACATCAGACAATTGTGGTGTTAGCGTATCAACATCTTTTACGTAGGCCAAGTAGGAAATACATCCATGCCTCATACACTTTCCCGCCACCGCCATTGAAATCACCTTCGGAATCCTAGTAACTCGATCACCGTAAATCGTCACGAACTCCCGTCATGCGCTGTCAGTCCAATCATCTTCTTGCGACATACGATATTCGCCTCGTAGGCCGCTAACCAGTCCATTCCCAGGACTACATCGAAACCGCCTAAGGTCATCGTGAATGGTCTAACAGGAAATTTATGACCTTCTACTTCTATGACACAGCCTTCCATAATCTCAGAAATCCTGGTAGACTTACCTATGGTAGTTTCTACATCGAAGGGCTCGTCAATACTCCTACTCCTTAAAGGAAACTTAGCACAAAAGGCAACAGAAATCTAGCTCTTACTAGCACCGGAATCAAATAATACGGAGGCAAGAGTTTGGTTTATTAGGAACGTACCTGACACAACATCGGGGTCCATCCTAGCCTCCTCCTGGGTCATCGTGAATGCTCTGGCGCTTGCTTTCTGCCCTTAGTTCTGGTCGTCTTCTTCGCTCCGGAACTCTCAGCCCTTGGCTTCTTGCATTCCCTGCTCATGTGACCCTCTCCACCACAGTTAAAACATCTGCCCATACTACAATCCTTTGCTATATGCCCTGTCCTCCCACACAGGAAGCATACATTCAATCCCCGCCTACATTCTCCGAAATGCTCCTTTCCACATTTGCCACACCTCTTCGACCCCGCACCAGATGTGACCACACGACAGTCATCCACCCGTGCACGCTTGTTGTTTATCGGGGCACCACCCCTACCAAACCTCTTCCCGTTCCAGTTCCGGTCACCACCACCTTTCTTACTCACCTCAGCCACCACCACTTCCCGTTCATAGTACAGCCTCCCTGCCAGAACAACCACTGACCTAAACATGCTCGGTCGGGCGGCGATCATGTGCCTGCGGATGTCCGCCGGCAAGCCCTGAATGTATCTCTTAATCTTTCGTGACAAGGGTGTCTCCTGATCCGGCACCAGCCATGCCATCTCATTGAATTTGGTGGTATATTGCTAATGTGTCATGGTTCCTGCCTCCAGCTGTAGGAACTCCCTCTCAACCTTGTCAAGCTCTCGGTGAGGACAAAACTCCTCGATCACCAATTTCTTCAACTCATTCCACCTCATCCTGCCAATCGCTCTACTACCCTCGGCCTGGACAATATTGTCCCACCAACATAGGGTCGAGTCCACAAATGAGTGGGTGGCGAACTTCACCTTCTGATCTTCCCGTCACTCGCTGATATCTAGAACAGCTTCCATCTCTCTCACCCACCGGTGAGCAGCAGCCGTAGTGCCATTTCCGTCAAAAGTCGGGGGCTTGCATCTTTGAAATGCCCCATAGTTACAGCCTCGTGCTATCTCCTGCACAGGCTCTTCTCCTTCTTCTTCACTGGAGACAACTGTCTCAGTCTCCGGTTGCTCCCTTTCCTCCGCGAGTCTCCTCCTTTCCTTCCTCTCTCTTTCTCGTACAGCCTTAATCACTTTGGTCACCACAGATGGTAGAATCGTCTGCATGACCTGGTAAACCTCTTCCACCACCGCCTCCTTCACTGAGGCCCTTAAATTGGCACTATCATCACCACCCTCCGGATGAGGGGTCTCGGGCTCTTTGTGAGCCACCTCTTCAATCCTAGGCCTTCCTCTAGTGACCCGTGGTCCAGCACCACGTCCACCACGACCTCCACCTCAAGAAGCCTTCGAGGATCTACCACCGGCCATCCTCTAACACACTATAAGATTCAAACACCAACACTGTCATTCAAGGTAACAACTCAGTTTATGTCAAGTATAGTATGTCCCTAATTACAGTGGCCAGTTGTGATTAGCCAATTACTTTACTCTTCAAACCCCAAACATTTCCTATCCTGACTTCATCAGTATCTAAATCTACTAAGAAGCACATAAATCACATAACATGCGTATGTAATACCAGTTAACATTAAGAAAATACCTGATGGCATGCAGCTACTCAGACTGGCATCCCTTCCCTTTGTCCCATTCTCAGTTTAAGTTTAGGTTTCTTTTGAAAATATTTACCCGTTTCACTTAAACTTTGGCTCTGATACCAACTTGTAAGGCCCCATTACCGGAACGCTTACAGCTGGTCAATCATTGCACATAAAACATAGAACATATATTTACATTTGATAAAACATCGCAGCGGAATACTGAACAAACCGTTTCTTATATTAATGACCACTTTTGCAAGACAATACAATCATTGTTATCCATTACAAAAATCTCATTGTTTGCATTACATTACAAAAATGTCATTTGTCATGAAATCGATGCCATCCCAAAAACACCAAGTAGCTGCCCCGTGCCAAATGCGGATGAACACCTCAGAAAATATTCTAAGTGTCCCAAAGAAATGCGCATAAACCAAATGCGGATGACTGAAGCAAATTCGCATGGACAAAACAAATGCGGATGAACACTTAGCAAATGCGGATGAACAACACTTATGCAAACATTCAAACTTAATACGGATGATCAACTAACCTGAAACCGCATCTTACAGTATAATCAGTTCCCAATCCTTATTCTTATACATTCATCGCACCGATCTAGCAAGCTAATCTCTTAGAACAAGGATACAACCATATAAACCGAGCAAAACATGCAGGCCCTAACACACCCACTAAAAGAACAGGGCCAAACTTACGGTACAAAATAATGGACATATTAAAAAGTTAGTTACATGCATTTCCAGCCCCAAAACAGGTTTAAAACATAGAAACCGGGGATCTAGAACTCACCTTATGCAATCTTTCGGGCAAGACTTCCTTCAAACCCGAATGCAATGAGTTAACACACCTAAAACCTAACAAAACACAACCCAAACACAAACAAACACACATAAGCATGCAACCGAGGCATAGGCCAGCCAAGAACAACTTAAAACGATGAATTCTTACCTTGAATTCGATCTCCTTGTTCTTCTTCTTCAAAACCCGAAAGCTTCTCTGCTTCTTTCTCTCTCTACAATCAGCAGAAAAAGGTGAAAAGTAACATGGCATGGGCGGCCATGTTGCTTTTGTACAAAATTATATTATATTTTGTACCTTGCACACTTTTAACCTCTTTATTTGGGTTTAATTGCATTTCCTTCTTTTCTTCACTTTTATTCTAAAAAAAAAATCCGGGTGTTACAAGTTTTATTGAATGTTTGTGATGAATCATGAGAGAAATATAAGATTTCATCATCATGATGAGTGTTTGGTAGTGAATGATAGTCATCATCTTCTTCAGTTGTATCCGGATGATGTGAGCTTTTTTATTTGCTTGGTTGAGGGTCAATTGAAGCTTATGGTTGATTTGTCACTGGAGTTGATGATGATGAAGTGTTTTTTGATGTTCCTCTGAAATGTTTGTTTGATCTAGAGGAGTTGTAATTGTTGTACTAAAAGGAGTAATGTTTGATCTCCTTGGAGGGTCAGCAGTTAATGGAACATCAATGTTTGTTGGAGGAACCATGGGATATTCAATGTTATCCTTGGTACCTGAAACATCAAAATAAGATATGTCAAATGATTGTGTTAGTGAATCAATATCAAACAACCAGTCTGTTCCAATGACTTTCTTAGTGAAAGAATTCGTTAAAAACAACATCTGTTGGTTCTTCCATTATGTTTAGTCTTGGATTGTATACTCTATAAGCCTTTGAGCTTTTAGAGTAGCCAACAAAAAATCCATCGTCTGCTTTTGGAGCAAACTTAGATAAATGTCTCTGGTGTTAAATATTGATACAGAACTTCCAAATGCTTTAAGAAATACAGTAAAAGATTTTCTTTTAAACATTAATTCATTTGGAGTTTTGGTATGTTCTTTAATTATTATTGTTCCATTTTAAATGTAGCAAGCTGTGTTGGTTTCTTCAGCCCAAAAGGATATGGGCAATAGAGAGTCAGCTAACATAGATTTAGCAGCTTCTATCAATGTTCTGTTTCTCTGTTTAGCAATTCCATTCTACTAAGGAGTCCTTGCCACATTTAATTGTTGACTTATTTCTTTCTCCGCACAAAATGAAGAAATAATGTCATTCTTAAATTCACTACCATTATCACTTCTTAACGTTTTCACTTTAAGATCTAATTGATTTTCAATTTTAGTGATAAATGATTTGATTATTTCTATTGTTTCTAGCTTGTGTAATAGAAAGAAAACCCAGGTAAATCTAGAGTAATCATCTACCAAAACAAGGCAATATTGCTTCTTTCCTATGCTCAATATGTTTGTAGGGAAAAAAGGTCCATATGAAGCAATTTGAGTGGTTTGTGGTTAGAGTTTACCAATTTAAACTTATGAAACACTCTATATTGTTTGCCTTTCAGACATGCAGTGCAAGGGTCTGTACAAAAAAATTCTTTTTGTGGTAGACCTATTACTAAGTTATTTTTAACTAATTGATTCATTCTGTTAAAATTAGAGTGTCCTAATCATCTATGCCATAATTTGGAAACATCTTCTGATGCTTTTGATAATAAATAAGTTTTAGGGGTTGAGGCTGAAACTGTGTTCATATCAACAATGTATGTATTGGTTTGACAAGGAGTTTTCAAAAGGATACAGTCTTCAAGTTTTGAAAACCCGTCTTGAGGATGTAGAATTGTTGGAGTCAAAGACGGTGGCATATCCTTTATCATAAATTTAGGATACACTAAGATGATTAAACTGGAGGTTGGAGCAGTAGTTGACATTTTCAAATCTGATTAACCCATTAGACACTATTCCTTCACCGGTTATCTTTCCACCTGTCTTGTCACCTCCAAATGCTACATTTCCTCCATGTTTGCTCTTGAAATCCTGAAGGAGGGACCAATTGCTAGTCATATGTCTGGAGCATCCACTGTCAAATAGCAGATATTGTCAGGCCTTCTTTGATGTCCCTGCACAGACAAAGAAATTAATTAGAGGGTGTAACCCAAGCCAAGATGGTCTTGGGTTTTCCTTCTTTTCCCATAACATTCTCTGCTGGCTTAGAAATTCTAGGTACACTGGATTTCCTTTGCATGTTTTTATCTCTGTCAGGAGAAGTGCTTTGAGCTCTCCTCCTTTGAGTGCTAAGGTCAGATTTGTGTCTGTTTTGAGACTTATGTCTCTTGTCTATTTGTTTAAAGTTCTCATAAAATGTTTTTTCATTGTTTAAAACAACTTTTGTATTAGGAGTTTGTCTTGGTGCTCCTCCCTTGTTCTTGTTAGGAACAATTGTATGCTTCTCAGTTGATTTCTCAACTTGAGGTTGTTTGTTTTGCTTCTTGTTTTTCTTATTGAAAAAGCAATTGGCTGTACTATGATTTTTTCTATCACAAATTGACACTAGTTGTGAAAATGACATGTTTTTGTACTATGATTGTTCATATCACAGTATTTGTAGTACTTTCCATATTTGCACTTTTCTGTGGTATGGGTGTATTGATCACACCACTCACAGTAAGGCAAATTTGCAGTACTTTGTTTGTTGAAAACTTTTAATTTTATGTTTGACTTTATTGGAATTTCAAAATTTATAGTTGGTTGTTTTAGCTGAATGGGTGATTTTCCTTTCCCTTTGTTTGTTCTTTTGGGAGAGACAGTATAAGCCTCAGCGTTTCTTCCACTTGAGCAGATATCAATTACTTGTGTCTACTTTGATTGTTTTGGTGTTGTATCAACCACACTTGAAACTATTATAGTTTTAGTAATTAGTTGATCTAACTCATCATATAGTAGATCTTTATCATCTTCATCTATTGTGTGTAGATCAAATTCATTGTTTTCCTCTTGATAGAAATCTGTTGATTTTATTTGTGGTGGTGCTTGACTTTTAACAAATTTTATCAGAGGTGATTTTGATATTAATGATGATTTAGATGATGATGATGATGGTTTGGAGTCATCTGTTCTGTCATAAGGATCAAGTGATTCCCCATGCTTGTTGGTCACTGAGTCAGGTAGTGGGATATAGTTATCATTATAAGGTGGGTTAACCTCATTGTATTCTAAACCTAAAGGGTCTTTGAATGCCCTTTATTGAGCAAAAAGTTCTTCAAACTTCTTATTGCTCACCTGAAAGTTTTGAAGTTCACTTCAGTTTGAGCTTGTAATGTTTTTGACTGAGTAAATGATTCAGAGAGTTGCTCAACTTGAGCTGCTAGTGTTAGCTTTTCAGACAACAGTTTGTCCAATCATTTTTTAGTGACAGAATTTTGATCTCATATTGTTTTTGTTTTGATTTTAAATTGCCATTTAAAATGTTTATTTCAATAACTTTCTTGGAAAGTTGGTTTGCATGCTCTTTGTATCTTGTGACTTCATCAATCCATGCTTGAGAACAAAGATTCTCCTTTAACTCTTTTGGGATTTCAACAATCTTATCCTCAACATGTGCTATGAGGGCATGGTCAGGAGATTGTATATCTGCCTCATACATACTCCAGTCACACTCACCATCATGTTTTATTATCATTGGAGAGGACTTGGAGTTTTGATTGGGGCTGCACTGTGTGATTTGTGCTGGTATTAGTGCAAATGGGATGTTGATAGGAGGTGGAACTTGTTTGCTTGTATGATAACCACTTGAAGTTTGTGGTTGTTGGTTGTTTCTATCAGCCCTGGGTTGTTGATATTCTCTTGAGAAGTGACCATAAACTTGACAATTATAGCATCTCACTTTGGACTTGTTAAAACCTATCTTTGTTAAATTGTCCATATTCAACCCCCTGTTTCTTTGCAGAAACTTCTTTGATCTGTTTGTTATCATTGCAGTACCATTGAAGATTAATCTCTTCAAATATATCTTGTGGCAATTCATCCAAGTCTTGTTGGATGATTTATGATGGTGTCAAATTTGCACCCAAGTATGCTTCAAAACTTGTGGAGAAGGCTGCAAAGGCTACTTTCTGCTCCTCACTTTGTAGAATGATTGTGAGAGCATCCATGGGTTTCTTAAACTTATGTATGTTTTAGGTCTTTGTATGATGTTATTTGCTGGAGCTAGAAGCATGTGGGTGTTGTTTGCTTTGAGGTATTGCTTCATGTGAAGCATGAACACCAGTCTTCTTGGAATTCTGTTTGTTTTGTGGTGATTCAGGAGCAAAAAAGAATGATGTTTCACTGGAATCAAGAAACTCCTCCTCTTCTTCTTCACCAGTGCATGTAAAAAATGCGCTGTCTATTTGTTGCATCTCCTTGGACTTGTATGGTTCCACATATCTAATTGTGCTGTTGTTTCTGGATCTCTTATCTAGATCTAGTGCCTTTACTTTGGCCACTAATGCATCTAATGATGATGCTTCTAGATCAAGTGTTGCTTTCATTAGAGAGACTGATTGAGTCTAGCTTTCTAGAAGAGTATGCACATTTTCTTGTTGATCTCCATAGATTTGTATTTGAGACCATAAACAATCATCTCATTTACCAGCTGTATGAATCTATGGAGTTATTGTGGTATTGACTTTCCTTGAACATGGTGAAAGGTTTCATACTGGGACCTTAATTTTTCTTTCTTAATTTTCCTGATTTCCTCACTTCCTTCACACATTGTATGAAGCACCTTCCATAGTTCATGTACTGTTTTGAAGTTTTCAACTCTTGTCAGTATCTCAAATGATAGAGTCATTGTCAGAATGCCATAAGCCTTCATGTCTAGTTTAACCTTTTTCAGGTCATCACCAGCTCCACTCTTTAAGTTTACTGGTTTCTGAATGTTGAAATCTGGACCAAGAGTTACAGGTATGTATGGTCCCTTGGTTATGGAAGTCCGGGTCTTGAAAAATAATCCAGTCTTGGAATATTATTTTTCATTGTTTAAACTCAGCTTTGTTCTTGAGTTTGGGTGGTTTGAGACCTCTATTTGAACTTGAAATTTCATCTAACATGATTGTTAACTTTTGAACTCAACGGTTTAAGTCAGGGTTTGATTATTTAGCTTGGTGCTAAATTTGTTTTATCCTAAGGTCACTAGGATTTGTATGATTGTTTGATAACTTTTAAATTATACTGAATAAAGGAATTTAATTAATTTCAAGTTACTTAATTAATTCCAATAATATGTCAATCTCGACATAATTAATGATAAGGGAATATTCTATCAAATACAAAGTCAATCAGTCAAAACCTTTTTAATATTTCCTATCAACAAAAGTCAACCCTAAAAGCAAAAAAAAATGTTTTAAAAGTTAACTTTTTGGATCAAAAAGTGACTGTTTTAAAATTTTAAAAGAAGAATCGGTTTCTTCTTTGTTTTTGATGAAAAACCAACAAAATTACCATTGATTTTGAAGGTTTTGTATGAATGAAAAACTAGGGTTTATCCTAGTATTGTTGCGGCTATGATGATCTTCGAACAAAACAACAATCGATTTGTTGTTTGAAGAACAAAAACATGATTCAAGTATGAATATACTCGAATATGATGATACAAACACACAAAATGATTCAGTATGTTTAAAAACAATGTTTGCTTGATGAAAAGTTGATAAAATAGTACTAAGTTATTGTTTTATGAAAAACCTTTAAACTGATGAGGTTTTAAAGAGTTTTTTGTTGAACACATTTGAAAACAGTGTATGAATGATGTTTAGTGCTTTAAACGCACAAGATCTTCTTCATAATGTATGCAAACAGATTATTGAATCATGTTTTTGAACATTTGTTGAATGGTTGGAGTGGAAGAGTGTTTTTGTGTTGATTTTCAGCTCAAAAGCGGTTGATATGAAGTGAATGACCATAGATATCATTGTATAGATTGAGAGGATCAAAAATCAGTTGATTGATTTGAGCCAAGGCTCTGATACCACTTGATGGAATTTAGGTTTTGAACTTGAACACAAGAACAAAATAAATGAGTTCCCCCAAGGATCGTTTTCAATCTTTCAATAATAACAAGTTGTTATCGTATCAATACACATTAATCATAATATGGAAACCCATGATTAACGATATAAGATCTATGTGTGTGTATGTTTATGTGTGATTGTATGCTTGAATGATAATAACTGCTTGTTTGATTGATTGTTCAAAAGCTTACAAAGGATTAGGGTATACTACTATTTATATCCTATACAAGGATCTATGTATAGTTACAAAAATACCCTTATGTAAAATAGAATTACATATAATCCTAAGTCTATAAGTCATCCACTGTGGATAATAAATTGTCTGCTGTTGATAATAGACTGTCCGCTATGGATGTTGAACCACTTGTCCCTATGCTTTGGATGTTGTCCGATGTGAACACTTGGTGTATGTTTTGTTGTTGTCCACTGTGGAGTGTTCATCCGCTGTGGATGTACATCCGCTATGGACTGTTCATTAGCTATGGACTTGGTCATCCGTTGTATGTGATTGTTTATCCAATGTAAGCACTTAGACTTCATTCTTCATCCGCTGCGCCTTCTTGTTCATTCGCTATGGGTAGGTCTTCATCCGCTGTGGGCAGGTCTTCATCCTCTGTGGACACTTCACAAAAATCTCTTTTATCTACGAACCTGAAAAAGAAATTTAAGCAATAATTAGTGTTTGATATGAATTTTAATTATGTTTAAATGTTAGTCAATGGTTGTTTGAATGTTAGAACATATTATGTTTGATTATGGCAAGCATTATCCTTTGAATCCACTTGTTGAGTCTTACAACTTGTTTCTTAGCATTTTCTCTATCCTGCCTAGTATTGCTATTGCACAAATGAATCTTCATTAGCTAGATAGTTTCGTAAGTGCAACACATGAATAAATGCCACTCAATTACTTTGGTAATTCCATCATTTAAGCCACTGATTAGACACATGCTTCGATATTAACTAGCTGATATACATTAGACTTAAGTTGGCTAGATTACGAAATAGATGATGTCATTCTATGGCGAGACCTTTAGGATGATTTTGTCTCCAACCTTGAACTCTATCTAACTTCTTCTTTTGTTGATATATGACTTTTGCCTATCTATAGAGGCTCTCATCGTTAATCTTTTCTAGATTTTTAGATGTAGCTTAGGGATGTTATCAGGTTAGTTGGGTTAATTGGATTAATTGGTTTGGGTTATTCTTTTTTTTTTGGTTCGAAAGTCTACCTGAAACCCGAGCCAAATAACAATCTGTTTTATCGGTCTCGGTTTATTCGGGTAATGCATTGTTCAGGCCTGGTTTTGGATATTAAATTAGTAGACTTATATTAGTAGACTTTAATGAGTTTCCTAATAAAATCATATAAAATTAGTGAACTTAAATTAGTTTACTTCTATAAATTATAAAATGTTTTTAAATATCTATTCCTGTACAAACAATTCGCTCAATTTGGACCACACAAACATTTGTATACAAACTGTTGGATGCATTGAAGGATAATGCTTGCCATAATCAAACATAATCTGTTCTAACATTCAAACAATCATTAACTAACACATTAGCATCATTAATATTCATAACATACTCTAATTATTGTTTAAATTTCTTTTTCAGGTTTTTAGATAAATGAAATTTTTGATAAGTGTCGGCAGTGGATGAAGAACTATCCACAACAGATGAAGAAGTCTTTGCAGCGAATGATGAAAAAGATCCAAGTGTCTACAGCGGATAACCAATAGACATACAGCGGATGCACAAATTTTCACAGCTGATGAACAGTCCACCGCGGATGTTCATCCACATCGGATGAACACTCCACAGCGGGCACTATCATGCAAACACAAGTGTTCACAGCGGACAGTATCCAAGACACAATGGATAACTTTTTCAA
The DNA here is from genome assembly GCA_025506505.1 of Flaveria sonorensis. Lineage (NCBI taxonomy): Eukaryota > Viridiplantae > Streptophyta > Magnoliopsida > Asterales > Asteraceae > Flaveria > Flaveria sonorensis. The sequence continues at coordinate 43,416,387 of CM046437.1, read as the reverse complement.
CATCTATAGCAGACGAATTAGCATCCATAGCGGACAATCTATCATCCACAACGGACAACATAGACTTATGATTTTAAGTAATTTTCGTTTACATAAGGGTATTTTTGTAATTGTATACAACTATTTGTATAGGCTATAAATAGCATAATACCCTAATCCTTTGTAAGCTTTTGAACAATCAATACAAACAAGCATTTCTTATTATTATCTGAGCATTCAATCACTAGCAAACACAATCATACACACACATAGATATCAAATCTTTAATCATGGGTTTCCGCACTATGATTATTGAGTATTGATTATATAACAATCTGTTGTTATATTTGAGATATTGAAATCGATCCTCGGGGGAATTCAGTGTTTGTTCTTGGTGTTCTAAGTTGTTTAAACCCGAGAACACTTGAATTCCATTACGTGGTATAAGAGCCTTAGCTTAAAACATTCACTAATTGTTGATCCTCTCAATCAATACAATGATATATGTGGTTCATTAGCTTCATATCTGTCACACCCTCAAAATCCGCGTGCGGGGTTTTACCGCGAGACACGTGACATACCAGGATCTCAGTCATTAGTTACACAGAACGTCTCTATATGAACTAACATTCAAAATCAGAGTTTAACTTTAAATCATACGGAAGCGTTAAATAACCGAGTAAACCCAAAACAATGTAACATTATTTAAAATGCACAAACAAATACGCCCCAGTATTATGCAAAACCAAAACACGATGTTTAAACAATCATAATCCAAAACAATGTTTCATAACTTGCTGACAAACACCATGATACTGACACGTGTGACGTGCTCCTAGGAAATAGCAACCTTAACCTGAGAATAGCATACTAAAAGAGTCAACGCAACGGTTGGTGAGTTCAAGAGTTTGCGTTTAAACATATACCAATAACAGTTGCAAAATATAAGATGTGTATTGTAATAGATAGCTAGTCTATAAACAAATAGTAATAATCATAGTGATTTCGCGATTGAAGCTGAGTGTGTTACGTTTGTTGCCTCCTGCCACGACTTACCAGGTCGTGACAAATGTTTGTTAGGACAATATTGCACCCATTTGACCTCGAGTCGCACAGGTGGGGCTCGTCAGACCCAGTAGTACTACCCAAGATTTCCCTCTAATCATCATTATTAACAATCCGAAAGTGTGGGGACTTTCATGGTAATCAACACTATATTATACCATACACAACTTATCATGATAAAGCGTTTGTAAAAACCAGTATGCTATCTCCCCCAAAAGAGAGTATGTAAAAGAGTGGGGCATGAACTCACCTGATGCGTGCAAGAATTAACTTAAAGTTTAACTTGAAAGAAAGAGTGGAAAGACAACCTTCAAAGGTCACCTAGAACACATGAGTACATAAGTACGTGTACACAGAATCATAATAAAACCCTAAGTGCTCTATAAACCAAAGAACTCAAAGTTAAAGAAATACAAGACACATTTGACCCAGTTGACCAGTTTGACCCGTTGGTGACATTATAGGTGAAATTCCATTCAAACAAGCATAACAGTACATCACACATGATTAACATACAAACTGATTACATATAACACTTCATTAACCACATGTACTAACTAGATCATCATACAGCCAGATATCATACAAGTCATGCAAATCTCAATCAATTATCATGCTCAACATAGCTACAACACAACCAATGCATCATACATAGAATCAAATCACGCACAGCATGCCATGTGAAGCCACTCACGACTTCACACCCTAAACCCTGCCAATTCTACTAAGTAGGGGCCTCAGATTCGCACGCGTGTATGATGATCATTAACATACCATTTAGCAGAAAACATATCATCCAAAATGTTCAATCATGATCAACCACAAACCAATAATAGTCCTAACATACCCATATGATCCATTACCATAAATTCCCACAAACAGGCCAAATCAGATAACTAACCTATTAAACATTCATAGAACCCAAATAATACATTCTACCACCTTAGAAATCATCCATGAACATACTAACATGATCCTAACATCATAAGCATGCTCAAACCATCATATTCAAGATTTTGTGCAATTAAAGTTTCCCTTTTGGGAAAGCACATCCCAAAGACTGTCAAACACCCAAGACATTCATGAATTCATTAACAATATACTAATTCAAGCTCATGTTAACATCTAGACATGATCAACAACATTCAATCATCATAATTTATCAATCCTCATAAACAAAAGTTTCTACTTTTGGTAACCTATGAACTACAACATTCGTTCTTAGGTTTCTAGCATCAATACCATCAATCTAACACCCCCATAACATGAAAAACACTTTAACAACATCAATTCATCATCCAATCATCATATTCATGCAAATAAAGTTACTATTATTAGTAACCTATGAGCAACACATCAAAATTAAAGCTTTCTTGCATAATCAACGTTAACTAACATATATACAATCCAACTAACATATTAACATCATCAAACAATCAAGAATCAACCTCCACATCATCAATCTCGAATTAGGGTTTCGGCTAACATCTATAATGCATGAAAACACCAAAACTAAGCTTTAATTCGCAAAAAGAAACAAGAATCGATGTTCCAATGCCTGAAATCGATCCAAAACCGATGCTTTGTGGGTGTTCTTGGCCGAAATCGCAAGGGAGGGGGGTAGGGGATGAATGTCGCGGCCGATGGGGTGGGATTAGGGTTGGGTTTTTGTGTTTTGTTTTATTTAATAATCCATAATTACCTTTTTAATCCTTATAATTTTTATTTTATTAAAACTAAGCTTTTAATTGCTTTTTAAAAAGTTTAAACTTAAAATAATAAGCATATAAACTAACAATAATAATCATATGCATTATCTTTACTAGATACAAAACTCCCAAATTAAATACACACATTTTCACGTTACGCGATAAAATTCACAATTAATATTTAAATCACGTAAGAACAACTAATAACCAACATTATTAGTTAAATAATTATCTGTTTATCATTATTAATTATTATTAAGTCACCAACGTTCAACGAAAACTAGTGCGTGCTCACGACACGTGTATGCAAGACTTAACGGAACTAACGGAGTTTGGTAACGAAAATTACCGGATGTTCACATTATCCCTATGTTGAAAGAATCGTCCCGAAATTGCGTTATATGGTATGTCTCCATCACTGGTCTACTGCATTGGCACAAAGTAAGATTTTCGTGAGTTGTCACATCATCCCCATGTTGAAAGAAATTTCGTCCCGAAACTTAAATCAGTACCTTCGCCGGCTGACATCGTCCTGTCGAATAGCTGAGGATAGTTAAGCTTCATCTGGTCCTCACATTCCCACGTGAATTCTGGTCCAAGTCTCGAGTTCCAACAAACCTTGACTATGGGTATCTTGCTTTGCTTAAGTGTCTTCACCTCACGATCCATCACTTCGACCAGTTCCTCAATGAAGCGTAATTGTTCGTCTACTTGAACTTCTTCCAGCAGTACGATCATTGTTTCATCCATTAAGCACTTCTTCAGATTCAAAACATGGAGTACATCATGGATTCACTTAGCGAATCAGGTAGGGCTAATCGATAAGCCACTGGACATATTCTTTCCAAGATCTCAAATGGTCCAACGTATCTCGGATTTAGCTTTCCTCGCTTACCAAACTGAATCACGCCTTTCCACGGTGAGACTTTCAATAAGACTTTGTCACCAACCTAGAACTCTAGAGGTTTCCGTCTCTTATCAGCATAACTTTTTTATCTATCGCGCGCTGCAGCCATACAGTTCCTTATTTGTATAATATAATCAGTAGTCTCGTGTCCTAACTCAGGACCCGTTTGCTGGTTGTCACTAATTTCAGTCCAACAAACTGGTGATCTACATTTTCTCCCATACAACGCTTCGAAAGGTGCTGCCTTTATGCTAGTGTGATAGCTGTTGTTGTAAGAAAATCCACCAATGGTAGGTGAACTTCTCAATTATTCCCAAAGTCAATTACACAAGCACGTAACATGTCCTCCAAAGTCTGTATAGTATGCTCACTTTGACCATCAGTCTGTGGATGATAAGCAGTACTCATATCCAATCGTGTACCTAAAGATTTCTGCAGTGATTGCCAGAAGTGCGATGTGAAACGAGAATCGTGGTCAGAAATAATTGAGATCGGTACTCCATGCCTCAAAACGATCTCCTTCAAATAGAGTCGGGTTAATTTCTCCATCTTGCCTCTTTCCTTTATCGCTAGGAAACGAGTAGACTTTGTTAATCTATCCACGATAACCCATATTGTGTTGCAACCAGTAGAAGTTCGAGGTAGCTTAGTAATGAAATCCATTGAGATCTGATCCCACTTCCACATAGGGATCTCGGGTTGTTGCAATAGTCCAGATGGTTTCTGATACTCCACTTTAACCTTTGAACATGTCAGACACTTGCTCACATATGTAGCTACACCCGCCTTCATGTTAGGCCACCAATAGTGCGCCTTCAGATCATGATACATCTTGTCAGATCCAGGATGTATAGAGTACTTAGATTTGTGTGCCTCACTCATGACTAAGTCTCTCAGATTTCCATGTAGAGGTACCCAAAGTCTACCCATGAAGTAGCGAATTCCATCCGCTTTTACTTCCAATTGTTTTTCCATTCCCCTTAACGATTCAGACCCAATGTTTTCTGATTTCAAGGCTTCTGTCTGAGCCTCTCGGATTGTTCAGGTAACTATGTGCCAATGGTAAGCTGCAAAGCTTGCACACATCAAGGCTTAGCGGTTTCTTTCCTACTCAACGCGTCAGCAACTACATTTGCTTTCCCCGGTGGTACTTAATAGCACAGTCATAGTCATTCAGTAATTCTACCCAGCGCCTTTGCCTCATGTTCAATTCCTTTTGCTCAAAGATGTGCTGAAGACTCTTGTGATTGGTGTAAATAGTGCATTTGGTACCGTACAAGTAATGTCTCTAGATCTTTAAGGCAAAAACTACCGCACCCAGCTCCAAGTCATGGTTGGTATAGTTCTTCTCACGAATCTTCAACTATCTAGAGGCGTAAGCTATCACCTTATCCCGCTGCATCAGGATGCATCCAAGCCCTTGAATGGAAGCATCACAATATACTACGAAATCATCACTACCATCCGGTAACGCTAATATTGGTGCGCTACATAGTTTCTGTTTCAGCAACTAAAAAGCAAATTCCTGACTCTCACCCCATTTGTATGATGTTCCCTTATGAGTCAGGGCTGTGTGAGGTTGTGCAATCTTAGAGAATCCTTCGATGAACCGTCGATAATATCCCGCTAATCCAAGGAATTGTCGTATCTCACTCAGTGTCTTAGGAACAGACCAATTCTTTATCGCTTCAATCTTTACAGGATCAACATGTATTCCCTTCTCGGTGATAATATGACCTAAAAAATGTACCTCACGTATCCAGAAATCACACTTAGAAAACTTTGTGTACAGTTGTTCATTTTTAAGTAATTCCCAAGATTAAACGTAAGTGCTCTCCATGTTCTTCCTCAGTCCTTGAGTAGATCAATATGTCATCGATAAAGACAATAACAAACTGATCAAGATAGGGTTTGCACACGCGATTCATAAGGTCCATGAATACTGCTGGTGCATTCGTCAACCCAAATGGCATGACCAAAAATTCATAGTGACCATATCGTGTACGGGAGGCAGTCTTCGAGATATCCTCTTCTCGAACTCTCAGCTGATGATACCCAGACCTCAGGTCAATCTTAGAATAATAGCTTGATCCTTGCAGTTGATCAAATAAATCATCTATACGAGGTAAGGGATATCTATTCTTGATAGTAACCTTGTTCAGTTCCCTATAGTCAATGCACATTCAAATGTACCATCCTTCTTCTTGACAAACAGAACTGGCGCTCCCCAGGGCGACGAATTCATTCGGATAAACCCTTTATCTAACAACTCTTGGAGTTGGGCATATAATTCCTGTAGTTCGTTTGGAGCTAACCGGTAAGGTGCTCTCACGATTGGGGTGGCTCCTGGAGTCAACTCAATTTGGAATTCAACTTGACGATGAGGCGGTAATCCAGGCAGGTCTTCCGGAAACACTTGGGAAACTCACGAACTAAGGGGATATCCTCTATCTTCTTTTCCTCGGTCTGTTTATCTGTGACGAGTGCCAATATGGCCAAGCGACCTTTCTGTAACAACTTTTGTGCTTTCATAAACGAGATTATGCCCATCACAGCTCCTCTTCTATCACCTCTGACCGTAAGAATTTCCTCCCCAATAGGGATTCGTATGATCTTCTCGTGACATATGACTTCCGCCTGCTTGTCGGAAAGCCAGTCCATGCCTACTACCACATCAAAACTCCCTAGTGTAACAGGCATGAGATCTATGTCAAAGGTATGACCAGCAATTCTATCTGGCAGCCCTAAGGATATGTGTCACGTGAACCTGCTTACCGTCAGCTAACTCTACGATGTATTTAGATTCTAAGGCTGAGAGCATATCACTTAAAAGACTACAAAACTTAGTGGACACGAAACTTCTATCGGCTCCGGTATCGAATAATACGGTAGCAAAACAACCATTACCCAAAAATTTACCAGTTACTGTTGTAGGATCATTTAGAGCCTCACCTGAGCCAATGACGAAGGCTCTTCCTTTGGCTCCATTGTTGTTGCCATTACCGTTGTTGTTGTTGTTGCCACTGTTATTGTTGCTGTTGTTGCCATTGTTGTTGTTGCCATTACCATTCCTCCTAAGTTGTGGGCAATTGCGTCTGTAATGACCTTCTTTTCCGCACTCGAGACAACCTTTTGGAGTTTCTTATGATTGTTGAGGCTTCTTCATCAGTTCACCCTGGCAGTCCTTCGCTGCATGCCCAACTTTACCACAGCGTTGGCATTGGAGGTTGTCACACCTACCGAGGTGATGGTAGTTGCATCGATTGCACTTGGGACTTTTCCCCACATAGCCTCCTTGTCCGTGCAATGCCGAGGATGACTGATTGAAATTTTGGTTGTTATCAAATCTCCTTTGTTGTTGGGGAGGTTGCTGCTGCTGTTGTACTTGTTGCTGCTATTGTTGTGGCTGGTTGCTGGAGGATGAACCTTTGTTACTAATGTTCTGCCACTTTCGTTTATTGTCGGACACACTAGCAACCGCGCCCCGTTTAGGTAACCGTCCTTGCTCAACTACCTGGTCAGTCAGCCTGTGGGCTGTCCGGATAGCCTGCTGTATGGTAGTGGTGTTGGAAGCAGTTACCATACTTTGAATTTTGAGCACCAGTCCACGTATGTAGTGCTCGACTCTCTTGTGCATTTCATGACCATTCCAGGGCATAGTGTGGCCAACTCATGAGTATGGGTCGTGTAGGCTTCAATTTCTGAGCCTTGCATTTTGAGTTACCAGAACTCAATCTCCAGTTTCTGCACTTCATTTTGGGGGCAGTATTCTTCGGTCATGATCCCCTTAAATTCATCCCAGGGTAGTTCATTGGCCATGGCTTGACCCAACATTTGCACCTGGGCATTCCACCAGGAAAGTGTTGCACTTCCAATGTACCGGTGGCATACTTCACCTGATCGGCAGGCGGGCAGTTGCATTTTGCGAAGACAGACTCTGTCTTCTCAAACCACCTTACATGCCCCACAGCTCCTTCCGTCCTACTGTAGGTATGGGGTTTACAGTCCATGAAGGACTTGTAGGTACATGGTGGTGGTCCTGTTTCGACAACCCAAACGTTAGTCAGATATCCTAGACAAATAACTAGGATAATTAGTTTAACCTCTTGTTATCATTTACCTGCTGGTTGTCCCGGGTGGGCAGCAGCCACTGCCGCCTGAACATGTTCGTTGATTAAAGCAGCCAATTCCCCAGGCGTCATGTTTATGGCTCCGGCACCACGGCCTCTGGCGCCACGTCCACGACCACATCCACGTCCTCTTCCACGTGCGTCCATATTCACTTTACAATTTACAAATACAATAATGAGTAACATCCAACGCATTAATCTCATCAAAGTACAGTAAACAATAAGAAATAATGCATTCACCACAACCACAACGTTTATAACAGAAATAATAACCAAAGATAAATAATTGCAATTGAGTCACAAAATATTCCATCAATGTCAAAATTTAAGTTTGTCAGTTGGGTGGGAAACAACCCTTCCACATAGATTTCAAAGAAAAGAAACACTACATAGTCTAAGTCATATAAAAGTAGAATCAGTCCAGTATGTCAGATCCGTCACTGTCCTCATCCATCTCTGCTGGTTCTTCTTCGGGGGCTTCCTCCAGTTCCTCTTCCGGGTCTTCCTCATCAAGGTCCACCAAAGGTGCGGGGGCTTCAACAACCTGAAGTACTGCTAGCTGTGCCTCTAGATCAGCAAACCTATCATCGATCACTATGTTATAGTGATCCTGCGCGTCCATGCGCCCAGTAAGTGCTACAACATTGCCTGCCAGGGTATGATGTCCACCAATGGCCATCGAGAGTCGCTCCTGAAGCGTCTCCACCTGGTAGCGCAACTGAAGCATCTTAGATCGTAAGGCAGAGTTCTCATCAGTGAGTCCTCTAATCCGCTGTCGCTCCATGTCTAGAGTGGCTGCCAAAGCTGCAAACGCCTGCTCGAGAGGGATGCCCATGGTAGGAAAAGTAGGCAATGCAGAGACGGTCGATGACCTAGTCCTAGGTCGTGTAGGAGCTACTGGTGGTACATGCTCTCTATAAGCCATACGGTTTATGTAGGTGGGTAGAAATCCTAGTTCCGCGAAGGATCGAGCTCAGGAGGTATGAAAGGCTGATCCCAGTCTATCTCGCCAGGAGGATAAGGATGTCAGGGCCAGTTAAATCCCCTATCAAGTACGGGAGAAGTAGGAGGTGACTCAGATCGTGCAGGTCTCTTGCCTAAATTTCTGGATGACGATGCCATGCTGCGAAGTACGTGTTGTGTATGCCAATGAGTATACAGTAAGGAAGTAAGCGACAAGTAACTAACAACTATGCGGTTATAGTCTAGTGTGTGTATGCACCTAGTTCCCTATAACCAATGGCTCTGATACCAATCTGTCACATTCTTAAAATCCGCGTGCGGGGTTTTACCGCGAGGCGCGTGACATACCAGATCTCAGTCATTAGTTACACAGAACGACTCTATATGAACTAACATTCAAAATCAGAGTTTAACTTTAAAACATGCGGAAGCGTTAAATAACCGAGTAACCTAACACAATGTATCATGATTTAAAATGAGCAAACAAACGCGCCCAAGTATTATGCAAAACCAAAACACGATGATTTTAAACACTCATAATCCAAAACAATGTTTCATAACATGCTGACAAACAACCATGATGCTGACCTGTGTGACGTGCTCCTAGGCAATAGCAACCTTACCTGAGAATAGCATACTAAAAGAGTCAACGCAACGGTTGGTGAGTTCAAGAGTTTGCGTTTAAACATAAACCAATAACAGTGCAAATATGAGAGGTGTATTGTAATAGATAGCTAGTCTATAAACAAATAGTAATAATCATAGTGATTTCACGATTGAAGCTGAGTGTGTTACGTTTGTTTCCTCCTGCCCGACTTACCAGGTCGTGACAAATGTTCGTTAGGACAATATTGCACCCATTTGACCTCGAGTCACACAGGTGGGGCTCGTCAGACCCAGTAGTACTACCCAAGATTTCCCGCTAACCATCATTATTAACAATCCGAAAGTGCGAGGACTTTCATGGTAATCAACACTATATTATACCATACACAACTTATCGTGATAAAGCGTTTGTAAAAACCAGTATGCTATCTCCCCCAAAAGAGAGTATGTAAAATAGTAGGGCATGAACTCACCTGATGCGCGCAAGAATTTACTTAAACTTAACTTGAAAGAAAGAGTGAAAAGACAACCTTCAAAGGTCACCTAGAACACATGAGTACATAAGTACGTGTACACAGAATCATAATGAAACCTAAGTGATCTATAAACCAAGAACTCAAAGTTAAGAAAGACAAGACACATTTGACCCAGTTGACCCTTTGACCCGTTGGTGACATTATAGGTGAAATTCCATTCAAACAAGCATAACAGTACATCACATATGATTAACATAAAACTGATTACATATAACACTTCATTAACCACATGTACTAACTAGATCATTATACAGCCAGATATCATACAAGTCATGCAAATCTCAAACAATTATCATGCTCAACATAGCTACAACACAACCAATGCATGATACAAAGAATCAAATCACGCACAACATGCCATGTGAAGCCACTCACGACTTCACACCCTAAACCCTGCCCTGCCAATCCTACTAAGTAGGGGCCTCAGATTTGCACGTGTGTATGATGATCATCAACATACCATTTAACAGAATCTATCATCCAAAATGTTCAATCATGATCACCCACAAACCAACAATAGTCCTAACATACCCATATGACCCATTACCATAATTCCCCACAACAGGCCAAATCAGATAACTAACCAACTAAACATTCATACAACCCAAATAATACATTCTACCACCTTAGAAATCATCATGAACATACTAACATGATCCTAACATCATAAGCATGCTCAAACCATCATTTTTGTGCAAATAAAGTTTCCTTTGGGAAAGCACATCCCAAAGACTGTCAAACACCCAAGACATTCATGATTCATTACAATATACTAATTCAAGCTCATGTTAACATCTAGACATGATCAACAAATTCATTCATCATTATTTATCATCCTCATAAACAAAAGTTTCTACTTTGGTAACCTATGAACTACAACATTCGTTCTTAGGTTTCTAGCATCAATACCATCAATCTAACACCCCCCATAACTTGAAAACACTTTAACAACATCAATTCATCATCCATATCATATTCATGCAATAAAGTTACTATTATTAGTAACCTATGAACAACGCATCAAAATCCAAGCTTTCTTCCATAATCAACATTAACTAACATATACAATCCAACTAACATATTAACTCATCAAACAATCAAGAATCACCTCCACATCATCAATCTCGAATTAGGGTTCCGGCTAACATCTATAATGCATGAAAACACCAAAACTAACCTTTAATTCGCGAAAAGAAACAAGAATCGATGTTCCAATGTGTTGTGGAGCTTGAAATCGATCCAAAACCGATGCTTTGTGGGTGTTCTTGGCCGAAATCGCAAGGAGGGGGTAGGGGATGAATGTCGCGGCCGATGGGGTGGGATTAGGGTTGGGTTTTTGTGTTTTGTTTTATTTAATAATCCATAATTACCTTTTAAATCCTTATAATTTTTGTTTTATTAAAACTAAGCTTTTAATTGCTTTTTAAAAGGTTTAAACTTAAAATAATAAGCATATAAACTAACAATAATAATCATATGCATTATCTTTACTAGATACAAAACTCACAAATTAAATACACACATTTCCACGTTACGCGATAAAATTCACAATTAATATTTAAATCACGTAAGTACAACTAATAACCAACATTATTAGTTAAATAATTATCTGTTTATCATTATTAATTATTATTAAGTCACCAACGTTCAACGACAACTAGTGTGTGCTCATGACACGTGTATACAAGACTTAACGGAACTAACGGAGTTTGATAACGGAAAATTACCGGATGTCACAATATCATCTATTTTCGAGCTGAAAATCATAACAACACCCTCTTCTATTTGAAACATTCAAAAAATGCCTAAAACATGATTCATTAATCTATCTTTATGCATTGTATAGAAGATTTTGTGATGTTGAAGCTCTAAAAAACATTCATACACTGTTTTCAAACGTGTCCAGTATCACAAAACCTCAAAAACCTCTTCGGTTCAAGGGTTTTTGATAGTACAGTAGCCGATTACTGTTTTATCAAGTTTTCTTCAAACATACAATGTTTTTAAACATTCTGAATCATTTTAAGTGTTTTAAATCATCATATTCAAGTATTTTTATACTCAAATCAGGTTTTTGCTCTTAAATCAACAAATCGATTGTTGATTTTTGTGAAAAACAATTTGGTCGCAAACAAACCCTAGGATAAACCCTTGTTTTCATTCATACACAACCTTCCATAATCTACGGTGATTGTGTTGGTTTCAGCATCAAAAACAAAGAAGAAACTTATTCTTCTTTTGAAATTTTTGAAAGAGTCACTTTTTGATACAAAAGTTAACTTTTAAAACAAATTATTTGTTTTTGGGGTTTTGACATTTGTTGACTGACATCATTAAAGGGTTTTGACCGATTGACATTCCTCAAACAGAATATTCCTTTATTTAACCGAGAAGTGATAGTGACATCACCTAGGACATTATTTAATTTGAAATTAAAATTAATTAATTCCTTTATTCAGTAAAGTGTAAAAAGTGACAAAAACACTATCAAACAAATCCTAGTGACCTTAGGATAAAACAAATTTAGCATCAAGATAAATAATGAAACAAATTTGACTTAAACCGTTAAGTTAAAATTCAACAACCATGTCTGATGAAATTTCGGGATCCGACAGTGGTTTCAAACAGCCGAGGCTAAAGAACATAGCAGACTTCAAACAATGGAAAATTATATTTAGAAACTGAATTCCAAGACCCGGATCTATGGATATCCATAACCGAGGGACCATACATACCCGTGGCTCTTGGTCCAGACTACAACATACAAAAATCAATCAGCTTAAAAGTGTAGCTGGTAATGACCTGAAAAAGGTCAAAACAAAAATGAAAGCATACAACATTTTGGCAATGACTCTTCCATTTGAAATACTAACAAGAGTTGAAAAGTTCAAAATAGCACATGAAATATGGAATGTGCTTCACACAATGTGTGAAGAAAGTGAGGAAATTAGGGAAATCAAGAAGGAAAAATTGAGGACCCAGTATGAAACCTTCTATCATGTTTAAGGAGAATCAATACCACAACAGCTTCATAGATTTGTTCAGCTGATAAATGAGATGATTGTTTATGGTCTCAAATACGAATCTATGGAGATCAACAAGAACATGTTGCATACACTTCCAGAGAGCTGGACTCAGTCTCGTTGAAGAAAGCAACATTGGATCTAGAAGCATTATCCCTAGATGCACTAGTGGCCAAAGTAGAGGAACTAGAACTAGATGAGAGATCTAGAAATAATAGCATAGTAAGACATGTGAAATCATACAAGTTCAAGGAACTACAACAAACTGACAGTGCATTCCTAACTTGCATCGGTGAAGATGAAAATGAGGAGTTTCTAGATTCAAGTGAGACTTCCTTCTTCTCTGCTCCTGAATCATCCCACAATAAACAAAAGTTAAAGAAGACTGGTGTTCATGCTTCTCATGAAGCAACACCTCAAAGCAAACAACATCCACATGCTTCTAGCTCCAGCAAACAACAACAAGCAAAGACTCAAAACATTAACAAATTTGAGAAACCAATGGATGCATTAACAATCATCTTGTGTTGGACCCTGAAAGGATCATACATGCCAATTCAAGATGTGGTTAAAGGTTGTTCTGGTTGGAAGTCTCACAAGTCCAAGAAGAAATGTGGCTAAAGATTGAGAAGAAAAAAAAGACTAAGTGGTGGGTGTCCGCATTAGTAAATGTGGAAAACCAAAGAACAAATGCGGTCAAGTATTTGTTCATCCGCATTTACTAATGCAGACAAGGAAAAACAAATACGGCCATGTATTTGTTCATCCACATTAACTAATGCGGATGACTCAGTCAAATGCTGAAGACTTAACAGAAGAAATGCTGATGAAGACTTCACATCCGCATTAACTAATGCTGATGAACATTTACATATGCAGATTATGTTTTGTATTTAGACTAGTATTCTGATGTATAGTTGTCAGGGTAGTTTAGTCATTTTGTATAGGCAATGTATCTGCCTATAAATAGAACAGTATATCCTAATTTTGTATGTTTCAACGGGATCATACAAGTAACCCTAGCACTCTTTGTATCTTGTTAACCCACATCAATATACAAAGCATTTATGAGTATTTGTTCAGCATTTATTGTTCTGTGCTTTAGTATTTCCGCTACTTAAATCATTGACTCAATCATCATATTCATTCTTAAGTTGAGTTATATCAACTAAGATTCATATCTCAGACCCAGTCAATTGGTATCAGAGCCTTGGCTCTTGAATTCGTCTCAAAATCAGTGTAGATCTTGAACGAAAATCGATTGAATTGGTGATTGAGTTGTTTATTAGCAAGTGTCACACTTCTAATAAGCATTCATACTGAAAAATACTTGAAACTTCATCAACAAGTGCTGTGCTTCTGTAAGACAACATAAGAAGACTACTCGACTGATTGATTCTCGAACAAAATCAGACTAAACCTCTTAAAATCAAAATCTCTACTCTACATCAATTTAAAAAGCAACTCTTCTATGAACTGTTCATCATATCAACCTTACTGCCACTACTGTTCACGAAAACTATACAAGAATACCAGGACATTGGACTGTTTGAATATTTCAATCATAAAAATCAACTTAATCAATATTCGAACCATCTAAAATCAGTTAATCATAATGGATTCTACTAATTTTTCTAAACTTGGTCATGTATCTAAACCTCCAATGCTTAAACACAAGTCTGAGTTTAAACGATGGAAAATCAGGTTTAGAAATTACATTACAGGTGTGGATCCCGACTACTGGATTTCCATTTGCAAAGGACCTTACATTCCTGTATCTCTCAGTGCTAATCAAGCTGCTTAGTATAGAACTGCTAGAATTCCTATTGAGGACCCAAATCTAAATCTTGATGATAAGGAATATAAGAAAATCAAGATAGAACTCAAAGCCTACTCCATTCTAACTTAGGCTTTGAAAATGGATGTCCTCAAAAGGCTTGAAAAGTATGGAACAACCAAAGGTGTTTGGGATGCACTGCAGATCATGTGTCAAGGAAGCTGTGAGGTGATGGAGATAAATAAAGACAAACTGGTTAACCAATATGAAACCTTTTATCACACCAGAGGAGAATCAAACTCCAAGCAGCTACATCAGTTTGTACAACTGGTGAATGATCTTGAGATCATGGGGGTTACATGCAAAGAGAACGAAATAAACAAGAAGATTCTACACAGTCTACCTGAAAGCTGGAAACAGAGTGTTACTATGTTGAAGAACACCCTTGACTTGGAAAGCACCAGCTTAGACATCATGATTACTATGATCGAAGCACTTGAGTTGGATGAAAGAAGCAGAAATCTAACTGGACCTCAAGTCATTGAGGCATACAAGTTTCCATCTGAAACTCATTCTTTGAAAATGCCTTTGTGACTGAAGAAGATGATTTTCTATCCACAAGAGATCAAGCAAGAACTACTGGATTATGTCCTGCTTCACAACAAAACAAACCATCATCTTTATCTCAATCCATAGCAAGACCGACTAGCATGCCTAGTGATAAAAAATCTGAAGAGCAAAAGGCAACTTACATTGCCTTTGTTGCTAGTTTTGAGGCATATCTTGGAGGAAGACTCACTTCAGCTAATCTAATCCAGGAGATTTGGAAGAATTGGACCCTGATCTTGTTAAAGAAATGGACTTGCAATGGCAGATGGCCATGATTGCAATGGGAGCCAAGAAATTCTTCCGAAAAGGGAAGAAGCTGAGTCTGAATGAAAACACAAAGCTTGGATATGACAAATCAAAAGTAAAGTGTTTTAACTATGGAATGACTGGCCATTTCTATAGGGAATGTAATGCTCCCAGAAGAAGAAACAACAACTACCAAAGAACCTCACATGGTCAGCCATCATCTCAACCAAATTCAAGCTTTCAGTCAAGTAATCAAACCCAGTATCAGCATCAAAATCAACAATAGCAAATTCATCAAAGACAACCTCAATTGACTCCTCAAGCTCAAGGAAGTAGCCAACCAACCTCTAATGCACTTGTCATCAGACACGATGGAGTGTGTGATTGGATCCTATATGCAGAGGAAGTCCAACCTCAATCTTAGAATCATGCTCTCATGCCTCACATCAATGATGGCCCAACTCCAATGCCATCTGAGGTAAAATCCAATTTATGTTTTGATAAATGTATTATAGAAGTACAGGGATATAGAGAACATAATCACAAGTTGGCTAATAAAATAAAAAAGAGAAAGTCAAAAATAAAATGTTAAAACAAGAAATGAAAAGTTTTGAAATCAAAATCAAATCCCTTCTTTTAGATATGGAAAAACTCCATGGTGAAAAGTATACTCTTGCAGTTGAGAATGAGAGGTTAACTGAATTGTTAACAAAAACAAAAGTTGTGGAATCAGCTACTGAAGTGATTTACTTGAAATGTTTCAATTCTCTTCTGCCAAGCTACAAGAGTTACTCGATTCACGAAAAGAGCCAAAGGATATGACTGGGATACGATACAACTCTTATCCTTCTCCATGTAATGACAACTATACGATTATGATCGAGTCACTGACTCAATCTAATTCAACTAAACCTAAAGTTATTGAAACTAAAACGATGGTTTCACAAATAACAAATCCTCAAAACAAGCCAAGTGCTTATATTGAAACCAATAAGGATAAAATCAAATTATGTCACCCGATCAAAATCAAAGAGTGCTCTTACAAACCTGTAGTTGTCAAGAAACCAAAAATCCCAGTCAAAGCCATTATGCCATTTGTAGAATTCAATCCTGAAAATCTCAAGGTGGAAAAGAATGCTGAATGTTCTGTGAAATCTTCTGCTAAAAGCAGATCTGATAGTGAGATCAAATCTCTAAAAATTTCAAGCAAATCAGAACAGGTATCACTAAATTTTAAAGACAAAGCTACGACTCCTTCATCATCCAAAGGGAAATCCACCCTGATTCAAAAATCAAAAGTAAAAACTGGTACACCGTCATCATCTAAAAACAAACAAGGGATTGGTTTTGATATTTGTAATAAAAAGCATGTGGAACAATTTGAAAAGGAGGTAAATAAAGTCAAAAAGAAGCAAAATCAGTCACCAAAAACTAAGCAGTGTAGAATTGTTAAACAATCTGCTGCCACCAAGAAAACTAAAGTTGCTTCTCCATCAAAAACCAAATCTGAGGGTAATTTAAAATTAGCCAACTCAAATAAAGCCTCCACTTTAAAGCTAAATGACAAACAACTGTACCATGACATTTATGACATGTCAAATCATAATACAGATGAGTGTTACTTTAATCAGTATTGCTCTATCTGTGACATGAACAATCATTCAACCAAAAACTACTATTTCAACAAGTATTGTTCTGTATGTGATATGACAAATCACAATATATCTGATTGTTTCTTTAAGCAAAAAGGCTTGAGAATTCCTCAAAACAAGCCTATTTCACCAATTTCATCTGACAAGGTCAAAATTAGAAGTCCAACACACATGAAACAATCACTGAGTTCTCATTCAAGATACAAAACTAAAGGAATTTCTAAAAAAACAAA
The DNA here is from genome assembly GCA_025506505.1 of Flaveria sonorensis. Lineage (NCBI taxonomy): Eukaryota > Viridiplantae > Streptophyta > Magnoliopsida > Asterales > Asteraceae > Flaveria > Flaveria sonorensis. The sequence continues at coordinate 43,398,952 of CM046437.1, read as the reverse complement.
AATGTTCCTAATTTCTACATAAAAACTGGGATCAAAGATTTGAATACTTTTCTGACAGCTCAGTTGAAATTGATGAAATCAAACCAAAAAGAAATCCACAGAAAATCTTCAAAGCCTCTTCCTTTAAAACGCAACCAAAAGGAAAGTATCAAGAGGTTACAGTGATGGATAGAACCGAACAACCCAAGACCATTTTGGCTTGGGTTCCACAATCTAACTAGTTCTTTTATGCTTGTAGGGTCGTCCATACATGTCCAACAACTTATGGTATGTGGATAGTGGATGCTCCCGACATATGACTGGAGACAGTTCCCTCCTTCATGACTTCAAGCATATACAAGGAACTACTATGGCATTTGGTGGAGATTCACAAGGTGGTAGAACTACTAGGGAAGGATCTGTGACGAATGGACTACTGAGTTTAGACAAAGTGAACTACTGTGAGCAATTGAACTTCAATCTTCTCAACGTGTCTCAGATCTGTGACAAGAAATATTCTACTCACTTAACAGACACTCATTGCTACATTCTGAAACCAAGATTTCAAATTCCTGAAGAATGGGTTGTCTTGAAGACTCCGAGAAAGAATAATACCTATGTCTCGAACCTTAATTCTGCTCACCCTTCAGAAGAAACATGTCTTTTGTCTAAAGCATCATTTGATGAGTCCTAGCTTTGGAATAGACGTTTGGGACACATAAAATTTAAAAACATGAATAGATTGGTCAAAGGAAATCATGTGATTGGTTAACCTCAAAAAGAATTTCACTTTGTTGATCATTGTTCTACATGTCTCAACGGAAAACAACATAAATCCTCTCATAAGCCAAAGCTGGTGAAGAAAAACAATTCTCCATTGAAGTTACTTCATACGGATCTCTTTGGTCCAACTCCTGTCATGAGTATCGGAAAGAAGCATTATTTTTTGGTGATCATTGATGACTTTTCACGATTCACATGGGTCTAGTTTTTACTTCATAAAAATGAAGCATCCCAAATAATAAAAGATTTTATCATTAAAATTGAAAATCAGTTTGATCTAAAAGTATAATCAATCAGAAGTGATAATGGGACAGAATTCAAAAATGAAGATCTAAGTTCATTTTGCACACAAAAAGGCATTGCTCATCAATTCAGTGCCGCTAGGACTCCTCAACAAAATGGAGTAGCTGAAAGAAGAAATAGAACACTGATTGAAGCAGCAAGAACAATGCTAGTCGATGCGAAACTGCCAATTACCTTTTGGGCAGAAGCTGTCAACACATCGTGCTTTGTGCAAAATCAAACTTTGATAGTCAAAGAAAGCAACAGAACACCATATGAACTTCTTTTTCATAGAAAACCATTTATTAGATTTTTAAAGTCATTTGGTTGTCCTGTCTCAATTTAAACACCTGAGACCATTTAGGAAAGTTTGCTCCTAAGTCTAATGAGGGATTCTTTATAGGTTATTCTTCAGTCTCAAAGGCTTTTAGAGTGTTTAATCCTAGATTAAACATTATTGATGAATCAACCAATGTTCAATTCAATGAGCATTCCTTTCCTAAGTCAATAAATGGTCCTGATTGGTTGTTTGATATTGACTGATTTACTAGATCTTTTGATCAGTTCCACTTGTCAAATGCAAATAACCTATAATCAGCTGGATCTTCAGGAACAGTAGAGAGAAGAAATGACTTTCCTATGATTCCTCCTTCTATTACTGATTAATTTGATGAAGATGTTCCATTACAAGCTAATCCTGTCAGACAAGTTGCATAATATCTGAGTGTTTCAACTGAGGCTGGTCCTAGCTCAATGCCCACTCCTTCAGTAGAACCATCCACTAAAGTGAGAAATCCAGAATCAGCTTCTATACCAGTTGAAACTAAAGGAAATGCAAATGATGAAAGTCTTCAAAGTCCTGCTGAAGCTAAAGACGTTGAAGCATTTGATTACTTTCACCATTCTCCTACATCACAACCTGAAGATGCCTCTCGCCAAGATGATCTGAAAGTCTCCAATCTTGATGTATCCATTGCTGGTGAGTTGATTCCAATCACAAGGATAGATAAGAATCATCCAGTGTCAAACATCATTGGTGATCTAAATGAGCGGGTGACCAGAAGCAAGTCAAGTATTGCAAACATCTGTTTGTTTTCTTGCTTTCTGTGTCAAACAGTACCCAAGAATATTAAAGAGGCTATTCAAGACAACAGTTGGATTGAGGCAATATTAGAAGAATTGCTTCAATTCAAGAAACAAGAGGTATGGTAACTGGTAGATCTTCCCGAAAGACAATACCCTATTAGTACCAGATGGCTGTACAGACACAAGACTGATGACAGGGGCATTGTTATCAGAAACAAGGCAAGATTAATTGCACATGGATACACAAAAGAAGAAGGAATAGACTATGATGAAGTGTTTGCTCCTGTTGCGAGGTTGGAAGCCATAAGACGCTTTCTTTCTTACTCTGTATCTATGAAATTCACTGTGTATCAAATGGATGTAAAGTGTGCATTTTTGTATGGCAAAATCTCAGAAGAAGTCTATGTGAGCCAACCACCAGGTTTTGAAGACCCAGATTTCCCTCACAGGGTGTACAAGCTAGACAAAGCTTTGTATGGTTTACATCAAGCCCCTTAAAAGTGGTACGAGACTCTATCATCTTTTCTTCTTGATCATGGATATAAAAGAGGAAAGATTGATCAGACTTTATTTAGAAAGAAGAAAGGACATGAACTGTTGATTGTCCAGATCTATGTGGATGATATCATTTTTAGCTCAACAAATAAGCAACTCTGTAAAGAATTTGAAAACCTCAATGGGAGAGCTCACTTTCTTCTTAGGTTTGTAAGTCCAACAGATGGAATCTTCATCAATCAATCAAAATATGTGGAATCAATGTTGAAGAAGTTTCATCTAGCAGACTGTCAGTATATCAGAACTCCTATGGATACTAAAGTGAAGATTCATCAAGACTCAGATGGCAAATCAGTGGATCAGACTCTCTATCGATCAATGATAGGGTCACTTATGTATCTTACAACTAGTAGACCTGACATTATGTTTGGTGTATTTGTTTGTCCTAGATATCAGGCAGATCCCAAGGAATCTCATATGAATGCTGTGAAGAGGATATTCAGATATCTCAAAGGGAAGCCTACACTTGGATTACGGTATCCCAAGGAAGGGGATTTCAATTTCTATGCATACACAGACGGTGACTACAGGGGATGCAACTTCAATCTGAAGTCCAGTTCTGGGGGTTGTCAATTTCTTGGTCCTAGACTGGTCTCCTGGCAATGCAAGAAACAAACAAATATATCTGTTTCAGCTATAGAAGCTGAGTACATTGTAGCATCAGCCTATTGCTCTCAAGTACTCAGGATTCAAAACCAGATGCTTGATTATGGTTTTAACTTCTTGCACACACCAATTCACATTGATAACACAGCAGCCATGTTTATAATAAACAATCCAGTTCAACACTCAAAAACCAAACACATTGAAATTAGATATCAATTTTTGAGAGACTGTGCTGAAAAGGGGTTAATCAAGTTGATTCAGGTTCACATAGACAATCAGTTAGCTGATTTGTTCACTAAGACATTTGACCCTAGTCTGTTTGAATTCTTAGTCCAATCATTTGGCATGATTAACCATGAGTAAAAATCAAAATTTCCAAAAACATTCAAAAATCATAAAAATACTAAAAGAAGTTAATTTTGTTGAAGTACATGAAAAGTACTCCAATTGGGAAATGATATAATTACAGTCGTTATATCATTCACTGTGCTTATTTCAAAATCTTGAAAGACTGACATGACTTACCTGATATGCAGGTAGGCTTATCTTGGGAAAGAAGATAAATGATGTGATAAACTAAAGATCATATTCAACTATGAGGCCATCATCTCAGGGTGTAAGTAAGTATTTAGCTTATCCAAGTGTGTGTGTGTGTAGTAACCTAAACACACTAGGTAATGATACCTTATGAATCTCATTCACCCATATCAGTTTCTCCTCTGTTTTGCTAAGCGAAGATCTGGAGAAACAAGCACATAATGCTGATGTTAAGATCCAAAAGGATTCCCAAAGTAGAACACATTCCTTGTGATTGAACAAAAAGAATCCCAAAGTGGATCACCTTCCAAAGTGAAGAACCAAAAGAATCCTAATGTGGATCAAATAAATATAAGGATCATAGTAAAAGAATCCCAATGAGGATCCCCTTACCCAAAAATAAATGAAATTTCATAATTTAAACGACCTGGTCATGCAAGTTGTAAAAAAGTTCTACCATACATTTAATGAGGGTAGTTGATCTTGCTATGCTTTTGAGTGTGAGGTACATGTAGAATGTTTAATTCACTCAAAACATGATAATGATCACATGCATTAAAATATTAACCAAGCATGAGTTTAAGAGGACCAACATACCTACAATCAATATGATCATGACTGCTTGCACTTGTGAAAGGTAAGATTGATATGATCCCAAGTAAGGTACACTTCCTCTTCATGTTACAGATAAGAAAACCAAAAATCACAAAAAATATTTTCCTTTCAATTTTTAAAAATCTTTAAAGTTTTTATCCCATCTAGATATAAACTTTAGGGGAAGTACTTAAAATTTAAAAGAAAATATTCACAAAAACATAAAAAATTTGCAACATCTTTTCTTCAATATAAAATTAGAAAAATGACTGTGTTTGTGTGGAAGTTATACCATAGTATCTTAGCATATGCAGATGTTTGGAAGCACAAAAGTCCAAGATCAGTCAAAACTGGGAAACTTGTATCACACCGGGTATACAAGTCAATCCAAGCAAGAATTGACAATCCAAGCAACAGTCAACACTTCCTAAAATCAAAGCAATAGACTCATCTTCATAAAAATCAGAATATCAATGCAAAAACAGTCAGAATCATCCTCTGCAAAAACAATAATTTTTGACTTGTTCAAAAATTAATGCGGGTAAGAGTTTTGGTTAATGCGGGTGAAGGTAACCCAAACATATAACCAATGCGGGTAACAGTTTTGTGCAAGTGTAAGAAACAAAAAGAGGAAGAAATGATAGAGAAAGCTCAAGTTGATGATCTTATGATGAATGCAATGTATCTGATCAACCACGACTATGATGCTGATGAAGTATTTGGGATGACGTATGAGGGTATGGTTGAAGAAGTAAACAAGATGCAAAAACTTCTTGACCCTACATATGTGATTGAATATGAAAAGAAGACATCCATTTCCCTAATTACTTTCACTACTGCTAAGTTTCAACAGTAGCAAGAATCACAATCAGCTTATCCTGATCCCTATAACATGACAGACAGGGAAATGAAGGATTATTTATCTACTTAAGGGTTTACCAAAAGAAAGCTGGGTAACATGAAAATAAACTCCCTAAGAGCTGCAATTTTGAAATTAGTCAAAGAAAAGAATGAAAGACTGATGGCTATTGAAGAAGAAGTAATAAGGAGGAAACCCAGATCAAGAACTTTAGCTCAAGATGTCCAACTCACTACCATGGACCATGATGTCTAGGCACCCATGCTACACAAAAATCCAGAATGGTTTATTGAACCCTCCTAACTGAAGTTGCAGGAAGGGATAACTATATCTAAGATGATTAAGGGTGTGTCTGCTCTAAAAGGCAAAACTAATGTCAAAATTATTAACTGGAAGTATGACAGTGATTAGAACATATTCATGGTAAAAAGGATCTCATGGCTAGTTCAATTCTTCACAGAGTACAATTCTCTTGTGAACTCCCTGGAGATTCATGATCTGAAAGAAGTGGCCGATCTAGATTTGATCAATCATCAGGCCATGTATAGAGGATATGAATTTAAAGACATTCTGAATATGTTCAAGAAAACCAACAACTTCAAATCTCTACAAGCAATCTATTTAAGAAAAGACAAATCATTTAGAAATCCTCTGGAAAAGAAGAAGAAGAAAGAAACTGAAGAGTTGGTATTTCTTGAACTGAATATAAAGCCAACTAAATCATTAAAAGGAAAGATGGTAGCTGGAACCCACAAGTCAAAGCCAATCTCTAATGTGTTCTATGATGAAAAGACTTATGAGTTGGTGATAGAAAGAAAATAGGGAGGGAAGGAAGGAAATGAATAAGGTTGTTAAATGGATATGAGGTAAGACTATTAGATGAATCCTATGTTCACTACATATTTACAGGATACTTCAGAGAACTCATTAACAAGCTGGGAGAAGCTGATATGGATTTCTTTTTGAAATGCATCAAAATTCTAAAGATTGCCTATGATAGAATTAACAAGAAGAAAGAACAAAGAAAGAGAAAGAAAGTCCCTCTTCAGCTGGGTAACATTGTGAAGTTAGAGGTAGATGCTGATAGTTCTTTGTTGATTCATAGAGATGGTCTTTCCACTGTTTCAGTCTGGGAACCAATATCTTTAAGACAGATGCCCATTGAAGCCATTCATAATATGACCTAAATGAAGATACATGTTCTTAGCCAAGACAAGATGAATAAGGCTAGAGACTTCTCCAACATGATCAAGGCTATTTTGGATCCTTCTTTGGTAGAACCTCAACCTTCTGCAGTTACTGCATCAGCACCATCTCCATCAACAGTCTAAGCAAGACAAGTTCATGCTCCTTAAGAACCACTAAAATCATCATAACCTCCACCACTCTCAAACTCTTAAAGTACATAGGCTGTATAATCCTTACGGAGAATATTGTTAGACCCTGAAAGGATCATACGTGCTAATTCAAGAAGTGGTTGAAGGTTGTTCTGGTTGGAAATCCCACAAGTTCAAGTAGAAATACGGCTGAAGATATAGAAGAAAAAAAGACTAAGTGTTGGGTGTCCGCATTAGTAAATGCGGATGACCAAAGAGCAAATGCAGTCAAGTATTTGTTCATCCGCATTTACTAATGCGGACAAGGAAAAACAAATACGGCCAAGTATTTGTTCATCCGCATTAACTAATGCGGATGACTCAGTCAAATGATGAAGACTTAACAGATGAAATGCTGATGAAGACTTCACATCCACATTAACTAATGCGGATGAACATTTACATATGCAGATTATGTTTTTATACTTAGACTAGTATTCTGATGTATAGTTGTCTGTAACACCCGGCCTCTCACACCACCAATATTGTCCGCTTTGCCCACGAGGAGCACACAGATTTGCTTTTGGTTGCCCGGGTGAAAACATCCCAGGGAGGTCACCAATCGCTAGATTGCTGCCACCTGAGCACGCTTAACTGTGGAGTTCTCCTCTCATCCACAACCAATACATCCAAAACGCGTTGGTGATATTAAAGACCAGACATTCCTTATGAACCAGGAATCTCTCCTGACCACGACCGATGTGGGATATATGTAGGGTGTCACATTGTCAGGGTAGTTTAGTCATTTTGTACAGACAATGTATCTGCCTGTTAATAGAACAGTATACCCTAATTTTGTAAGTTTCAATGAGATCATACAAGTAACCCTAGCACTCTTTGTACCTTGTTAACCCACATCAATATACAAAGCATTTATGAGTATTTGTTCAGCATTTATTGTTCTATGATTTAGTATTTCTGCTACTTAAATCATTGACTCAATCATCATATTCGATCCTAAGTTGAGTCATATCAACTGAGTTTCATATCTTGGACCTAGTCATCTTGCAATGTGAGGAGCAAAGTCAGCTTTTGCAGCCTTTTCAATAAGCTTTGAAGCCTATCTAGGGGCTAACCTCACACCATCATAGATTATACATCAAGACTTGGATGAATTGCCTCCAGATATGGTTGAAGAAATGGATCTTCAATGGTTAATGGCAATGATCGCGTACAGACCCAAGAAGTTTCTACAAAGGAACAGGGGGTTTAGCATGGATAAGAAAACCAAAATTAGTTTTGATAAAACAAAGGTGAGATGCTATAACTGCCAACTCTATGGACACTTCTAGAGAGAATGCCAACAACCTAGAGTTGACAGAAACAACCAACAAACACAAACATCAAGAAGCTATCACACAAATAGATAAATCCCACCTCTTATCAGTATTCCTGCTGCACCAACCCCAGCTCAAATCGCACAGTACAACCCAAACCAACACTCAAAATCATCTGCAATGATTATCAAACAAGATGGTAAATGTGATTGGAGTTTGTACGAGGTTGAGATCCAATCTCCTGATCATGACCTCATAGAAAACATAGAGGATAAAATTTCAGAAATCCCAAAAGAGGTAAGGGAAAACCTCTGTACACAAGCATGCATTAAAGAAGTCAATAGAGACAGAGAACACACAATCAAAATTTCTAAGAATGTGATTGAAATAAACATTTTAAATGAAAGTTTAAAATTAGAACAAAAACAATATGAGACTAAAATTCTTTCATTACAAAATGATTTGGAAAAATTATTGCCTGAAAAATTAACACTTGCAACTCAAGTAGAGCAACTCTCTGAATCATTGACTCAGTCAAAAATTTTACAGACTTAAAGTGAAGTGAAACTTTAGAAATATCTGGTGAGCAACAAGAAGTTTGAAGAACTTATTGCTCAGCAAAGGGCATTTAAAGACCCTTTAGGATTGGGATACAATAAGGTCAACCCACCTTATAATGAAAATTAAATCCCGCTTCCTGATTCCATGACCAACAAACAAGGTGATTCTCGTAACCCATATGACAGGACTAATGACTCAAAACAATCATCATCCTCATCATCAAAATCATCATCAATATCAAAAACACCTTTGATAAAATTTGTTAAGAGCCAAGCACCTCCACAAATAAAATCAATAGACTTTTATCAAGGAGAAAATAATGAGTTTGATGAACAAACAATAGATGAAGATGATGATGATCTACTATATGATGAGTTAGAACAACCAATTACTGAACCTAAAAAGGTTTCAAGTGTGGTTGATACAACAACCAAACAAACAAAGCAGACACAAGTATTTGACATCAACTTCGGTGGAAGAAAAGCTGATTCTTCCACTGCTACTCCTAAACAAACAAATAAGGGGAAAGGCAAATCCCCTATTCAACCAAAATAGACAAAAGTAACTTTTGATATACCATCAAAGTCAAGTTTAAAATAAAAAGTTATTAACAAACAAAATACTTCAAATTTACCATATTGTGAGTGGTGTGATCAATACACACACACACACACCATAGAAAAATGCAAATATGGTAACTATTGCAAGTACTATGACATGAACAATCACAGCACTGAATCATGTCATTTTCATAACTATTGCTCAATATGTGAAAGAAACAATCACAGTACTGCTAACTGCTTTTTCAATAAGAAAAACAAGAAGCAAAACAAACAACATCAAGTTGAGAAATCAACTAAAAACAGACAATTGTTCATAACAAGAATAAAGTAGGAGTACCACGATAAACTCCTCGTACAAAAGTTGTTTTAAACAAAGAAAAAAACTTTTATGACAACTTTAAACAACCAACCATGAGAAATAAGTGTCAGAAAAGACAAACATCAGACATTAGCACTGAAAGGAGAAGAGCACAAAGGAAATGTAGTGTGCCTAGAATTCCTAAACCAGCAGACAATGCCACATTAGAAGAAATTTTCATAATAGGAAAAGATGGAAAACCCAAGACAGTCTTGGTCTACCATTTAACTAATTTCTTTTTTTTTGCAGGGACATCAAAGAAGGTGTGACAACATATGGTATGTTGATAGCGGATGTTCCTGACACATGACCGGCAATTGTTCCCTCCTTTGGGATTTTAAAAGCAAACATGGATGAAAAGATAACTAGTGAAGGAATAGTATTAAATGTGTTGATCAGCTTTAAAAATGTCAACTACTGCTCCAACCTCCAGTTCAATTTTCTCAGCATTTCCTAAATCTGTGACAAAGGATATGCCACCTTATTTGACTCCAACAACTGCTACATCCTCAAGACGAGTTTTCAAATACCTGATGATTGTATCCTTTTCAAAACACTCCATCATAACTGCAGGACCGGGTAAGGGTACTTAACACTTACTCTTACACTGAGAAGAGATCTTAGATCACTTAACAATTCAAATAGGGAATTGGTAACTTAAAACAGATGCTCCAAAGAACACAAATAAATCAAAGAGACAGAAGTAAGAATCAACACAAGATTAGTTTTCAAGGATGTTGTATATTGATCTCAAGTTCTCTTATAAGTTTTATGAAGCATACTAAAATTACAAGGACCTGAGACACTTTTTTACTACAACCTACAACCGTCACTTACATGTAAAGACAGTTGGATTTAACTAATCTAGACAACAAGATCAATCTAAAGTCAAAAGGCAGATTGCCTTTTGACTAGTGACTATGACATGCCATAGCTCACTGACTTTTCCTAATACAGAAAGTCTACAGGAACAAGTAAGGTAAGTTACAGACAAAGACCATTCCTACTTTTTGATAAAGCATGGGAGTTTCACCAATTTATGTAAAGTAGGTGAACCACTAGAGCAGGCAGCAGAAAGTGTGTCAGCTTTATCAAAAGTTGATTCAGAGAAAGCGTATTTTCTCTGTCCTTTGAAGAAATCACTCTTCACAGCTTCGGAAGACTTTTTCTCTGAAGCTTTGGAAGATTTCATATTTGGCTTTGGAAGATGCTGGTCTTTAGCTTCAGAAGATTTCGCACTTAGAATATTTTTCTGTTTGAGTGTGAAACTTCCGAAGTAACTCCTTCTGAACTGTTAGCTTCGGAAGATCTTACACTTAGACACATTTGAGAGTGTAAGACTTCCAAAGCTAGTTCATCTTTGTTCCTTAGTGCATGCATAGAAGACTTGGTTGTTCTGGCTTGTTGGTTGCATCAACCTCATAATCTTCAGATGATCTTACAAACTCCCCCTAGGCTGATGCTACCAAAACAAAGAAGTTCTTCAGATTTTGATAGTCCACATCAGGATCTTCAGCATACCTTTCTTCATCAGTAGGTCTGGATCCTTCAGACTAAAATTGATCCTTCAGACTAACATAGAACCTTCAGAGATCATGCAGAGGAAGATTGATTATGTCTACTGAGGAATAGACATGCCTGCCTTCCTGATCTCTTGTGACATACCATCTCTCTTGATCTTCATCATAAGACCATGACATAATTTGTCTTCAAACAGCAAGAGGCTCTACTATGATTAGAGTTTGTTAAGAGACCTCTTCATGCACTCCGTCAGGATGCTCTGACACATCTTGAGGTAGGGAGGTGGATGCCTTTCTTCTTTTCTTCTTTTAGGATGATCTTCTGGCCATCCTTTTTCTTCTCCCTGATGATTTTAACTGAGGGGATTGGTATTGAGTATTGGGTTATTCAGTTGAGTCCCCCTCAGTTGGGATCTCCTCTCTCACATTTTCAAAAGAAGAGAGAGGAGGACCCTGCTATGGATTAGAAGATGAATTTGGCTGAGATATAGCTCCAGGTTTAGGTTGTGTTGTCTCAGTGGGTTCAACCTTCACCTCAACTTCAGGTTGAGCTGGACTTGGTGAAGAATGCAAGTCCACCAGCTCTCCCCTTTTTATCTTCTGCTTGATCACCCTAATGTGCTCATCCATTATGGATAGAGACATATGACCAAGCCTCCTTTCGGAGAACCCAACAGCCTCAACAAACTCATCATCCTTTGTCTGTCAGCAGACTTCTTTTGGCTTTTGAGGATGATGGCCCTTTAATTTGCAGCTTCTTCCCTTAATCTTTTCCTTTCAGCTTGTTTTTCTCTTTTATATTTTTCTTCCATCTACTTATTGTATTCAAACAATATATACTCAGATGGTAAGGGAAGAAGTGCATATGCCTGATAGAGACCTGTGGCACTTAGCTAGCTAATCATCTTTAGTTTTTCCTCTTCAGTTGCTACCTGAGATTGTTTAGTGGCCACAGTCTCTAGCTCAGGACTTTCTTGAACTGGGGAGAGGACAGGAATGTTCTTGTAGAGTCTTTTCAGCCTCATTTCTTCTTTGTGCTTAAGGAGCAATGCTGCATCCTCTGATTCCCTCCTCTCCTTTGACAGCTCTGTGTCAGCCAATTCATTCAGCTCATCTAAGGGGAGAGAGATGAGTTCATCAATGTCAAAGTTTTTCATTCCCAGGTAATTCAGCTTGGCTGCCCTGAACTCATCTTCCTGAGTGTTTAGCCTGGGGGCAGCCCTGATTGTAGCTTCCATAAACCCTGTGGAGCCACTTGAACTCTCTCCCCTTAGCTTCCTCTTCCTCTATCTCTTCTCTTCCTCAATCTCCTTAGGAGTCATTTTCCTTTTACCTTTGTCGACCACAGGCTTTGGTGACTCAGGCTGGAGAGAGCTTTGGTCTTCATTGCTTGGTTCAGCTGTCAAGCTTTGGCCAAAGAGAGGTTGTGAAACACCATCACCAGCTAGTGTTTCACTAAGGGTAATGGGTGTAGAGGGAGATCCTGTCTCAAGATTCACAGGTTCAACCTCTGGGCCTTAAGTCAAGGTTTTCCCTTTGAAGCTAATCTTTGGGTCTACCTCAACATCCAGTTGACCAAAGATTTCACCTGCTAGCCTCTGTCTATATAATTTTGATCTCAATTTAAACTCCTCTAGCACCCTGTCTTGGATTCTTTCTGCCAATCTTGCTGCTTGTCTGTTATTGCTTGGGTTGACAAGTGGCAGATCTACCAAGTTGATGCTCTCATAGTAACTCAGGTGTGAAATGTCGAGAACTTCTAGTTGACCTTGAGCTCTAGAGATCATAAGAGCTTTCATATTTCTGTTAAACCCCCAACCCCAGATTGGGTTCACAGAAGGGGTAGACATTGCTCTTGGCATTCCCTCCTTAAACATTTGTTGAATAAGCAAATATAGATCACTGTCTAGAGGAGGTTGTTGAGTATGAACATCTGCAAGAGAGGATGGTGATTCCTTTATGTCCATACTCTCGAAAGAACTCCCAGGTTCTGTGATTATCAGAATTTTCTCCCCCTTTTTGGTAGTATCACCCTCTTCCATAGGTGAGCTAGGAGATTGATCCATGACAACCACAGGTTCTTGTGGACCTGGATGAGTTGTCCTCATGGGTCTCTCAGCTAACTTGCCCTTGAGATCAGTGATCTCAAGTTGCTAGAAATAGACCCTCTTCAGTAAGATAGTCACCTGAGATTCCAGGTGAGCTATCTTTGAAATAAAATAGGTGCAAAGATGTGACAGTTTTTGCACCTTTTGTTGCAGACTCCCCTCATCTTCAGATGAAGAATCATTGGGGGATGAGTGAATCGGACCTAAGTCTTCTTCCTCACCACCAGCATGGATTTCTTGGCTGCTTGGTTTCCCCTGCCCAATGACAATTTCCAGAGAAGTGTCAAGAGGCTGGGTTGCCATGGTAGAGGTCCTAGTGATGTTATCACTTGCAAAAGTGATTGCCTCTGCCATATGGATTTCCTGATAAGTTCAGGATGATCCACCTCAGTAAGCGTTTCCTGATGTGGGCTAGAGATGGGGGAAGCAGGAGTACTCATCTCTCCTTGAGTGTGGGAAGAGAGGAAAGACTCATGGTACTTACTGAAGCCTAAATCTTCTTCAGAATAGAAGTCAAGGCTGGGAATAGGGTGGTTTAGATCAAGAGGTTGGGGATGGTAGCTTTCCCCAGAAGGTTGATCACTAGAGTATTGAGACTCAGAGTGATGGATTAAGGCTGTTTGTGGGGTTGTGAGCTCATCAGGCCGAGCATGAGGAACCTCAGTGCTGAGTTGTGGAAAGATGAGAGTGGTCTGCTCCATAGGGGAAGTGGGAGCTCGAGATTCTACCTCCTCCTATATGGGTTTTGATATAGGTGCCTGCACATAGTTAGTAGTAAGTGCAGGGGTTCTTTGGGATTTTCTTTTGTAGGTGATGGTGGTGGTAGGCTGTGTTTGAGGTGGGTGCGAGGTAGAGGGTGTTGGTTCAACACTAGCTGGTGCTGCTAGGTTTTCACCCTGAGCAATGAGCTCAAACATTTTTGGGACCAGGGCTGGTTCTACTCCAGAGAAGCCGACAATTGGCTTCTTCAAGATTTTGAAGATGTCGGGCCTCATCAGTCCTATTCTAAGAATATTACCTGTTCCCCTCAACTGTGGTCCCAACTCACAGTTGAGAATGTGTTGAACATACCTAGGGAACATGTAATACTCTAAGGAGTCCAAGTTTGCAAGTAAATAAGTATATACAAACTGAGAGTGCCTGAACTTGACCCCTTGTACCATCCCATGGGCTATAAAGGAGAGGTCTTTTGGAACTTGATCCCATCCTCCATGCTTGTTAGAAAGGCTGTGAATGACGACATGGAGGAGGTATTTCCATTGAGATGAGACCTTCCCCTTCCTAAGGTTTTGACTGAGAAGTCACCTTCATAGCCCATCTGCTAAAAGGAATGGTTGACATTAGATTTTTGAAAGGACAACTCACCTGCTTCATCATCCAGCTGCAAATGGGTGTTAATGATGGCCGGAGTGATGAAAACCGTCCTTCCCTACACTGTAGCAGACAGTGCCTTCTCCCCGTCCATGGTGACCTCTTGACAGGTCCTCCAGAACTCAAGCAACTGATCCTCATAGAGAGGAGAATCGATTGTAAGGAGGTGAAGTAATGAGATGAAGAAAGGTACCTACATACATCTGAGAAGCTTGGATCCTTCTCAAAATGTAACAGGGCAACTTGATTGTGTTGCCTGTGTAGGTGCATGGAAAAATCAAGATCGTTGCGACGATCAAGGTTGGCCATATAAGGAAGCTTTATAGTTAAGAAAGAAAGAAGAAGATGTAATTTAGGGGTAAATTTAGGGTAAGGATCAGTGAGAGCAGAGAGACGAAATAGAACCGTTTGGAAGATATATGCTGTGGATTTGAGACAAATTTATGACAAAAAGATAAACTTTGAAATCCGGAAGTGGGTCCTAATTCTGAAAAAGTGCGCCCAAAAAGTTAGTTTTCTTGGAAGCTGTAAAACTTCCGAAGGCAATTTTGGCTTCGGAAGCTTTGTAGCAAAGCTTCCGAAGGCAGTGTTAGCTTCAAAAGATATTTCAAAGAATATTGAAAATTTGGCTTCGGAAGAAGTGAATAAGTCTTCCGAGACTTAGTTGCTTTTGGAGATATTTGTTCTTTGAATGCATTTAATCGCTTATATAAAAATTTATGCTTCGGAAGATACCCAAGAATTTCTTCCGAAGGTAAATCTTAGATAAGCTGTTAAATGATTTAAAGACATAAATTTCTTCCAAAGGCAATTTGAGTTCTTCCGAAGAGAAATTTTCACAAATCTAAGGAATATCTGTTAAAAGTTAATTTTCTTCCAAAGAGAACATGGCTTATGAGGTGATCTAATAGACAACTTAGGACACACGATTTTAAGAAATAAAGTTGATTAAGTTATTAAAGAAAATCTATTCAAAGTTAATCATCCCAATAGCTGATACAAGATATTTAAATCTCTGTTCATCAAATGCCTTTGTGAACAGATTAGCATATTGTTCATTTGTGTTAACTTTGATTAGTTTGATCAATCCCTTTTCAAAATTATCCCTAATAAGATGATACCTGATATTGATGTGTTTGGTCCTTGAGTGCTGCACAGGATTCTCTGTAATAGAGATGGCACTGTTGTTGTCTATGTGGATGGGAGTCTCCTTAAAGTTGAATCCATAGTCTAGCATCTGATTTTGAATCCAAAGCACTTGAGCACAGCAGCTTGCAGCAGTAATGTATTCAGCTTCAGCAGTTGATGTAGACACACAGGATTTCTTCTTGCACTACCAAGATACGATCCTTCCACCAAGGAATTGACATCCCCCAGATGTAGACTTTGTAGTCATGTTGCAGCCACCATAGTCACTATCTGTATAAGCCTATAGATTAAAGTCTGAATTCTTTGGATACCAAAGGCCTAGATTTTGAGCACCTTTGAGGAATCTGAGAATCCTTTTGACAGTGATTAGGTGTGACATCTTGGGGTTGGCTTGATATCTTGCACATATACATATGGAAAACATGATATTAGGCCTGCAGTAAGGTACATAAGTGACCCAATCATAGCCCTGTAGAGATGTTCATCAACACACTCCCCCTCAAGATCAGGACCAAGGGAGTGGTTTCTGGATATGGGTATCTTTGCAACCTTACAGTCAATCATCTTGAATCTTGTAAGTATGTCCTGCACATACTTTGACTGACTAATGAAGATGCCTTTTTCAACCTGCTTCACTTGAATTCCTAGAAAGAAACTGAGTTCCCCCATGGCACTCATTTCAAATCTATTCTTCATCAGCATCTCAAAGTCTTTACAGAGCTTTGGATTAGTTGAACCAAAGATGATATCATCTATATATATTTGAACTAGTAGTGTGTCACTTCCAGTTTCTTTGATGAAGAGAGTCCCATCAATAGTACCTCTTTTGTATCCATGTTGACAGAGAATATGTTGATAGTGTCTCATACCACTTTCTTGGAGCTTGATGCTTGCAGACATAATCAGGATGATCTGGGTTTGTAAAGCCAGGTGATTGTTTGATATAAAATTCTTCATCAATCACCCCGTAGAGAAAAGCACATTTCACATCAAGCTGGTAGACCTTGAAATCCTTGGATGTAGCATAAGCCAAAAATATTCTTACAGCTTCAAGTCTTGCAACTAGAGCAAAGACATCAGTGTAATCAATCCCTTCTAATTGAGTGTATCCTTGGACAACCATTCTAGCCTTGTTCTTGATGATAATCCCTCTATCATCCTTCTTGTTCTTGAATACCCATTTGGTTCCTATGACACTTTTCCCTTAAAGAAGAGGGCATAATTCCACACCTTCTGTCTTCTGATTTGAAGCAGCTCATCTTGCATAGCTTCAATCCAGTTTTCATCCTTCAAAGCCTCATCTACCTTCTTCGGCTCTATCTGGGATAAGAAACAAGAATGTAGACAAACATGGCTGTCATGAGTTTGTCCTCTTGTTCTTACCCCTGAGTCAACATTTCCAATGATGTTTGTGGTGGGATATGACTTGTGGATCCGAAGTTGAGGGATCACAGCAAGTTTGTTTGACAGATCTAAATTTGAGAAATTCTGATTTGGCAATGAGGTGTCTCCCAACACATCAGCACCCTTATCAAGAGAAACTTGATCCAATGAGTGTGTGACATTATTCATGTTGTCTTCAATGGAATGGTTATCAGCATCAAGAAATTCTTGATCACTATAACCACCTCTAGTTCCTCCTGCATTTGAAGTTCCTTCACGTTGATTTGGAGCCTCTGAGCTGGAATTTGAAGGCACCTCAGATGAATCAGCAGTATTGTGTCATGCTTGTGCTGATAGGAGCTTCACTTGCTGGGTTAGTTACCATTGGAGCTGAAGTAGTCTTCTTGGTTGGTCTTCTCAGCTCAAATCTTGGATCAGGATCTTCTACTGATCTATTAGCTGTAGATCCTGAAACATTCTTACAAGACTTGTTAAAACAGTTGGTAACTAAATCAAGATCAAACAGCCAATCCGGACCAGAACCTTTCACACAGGGTGTGTGTTCATTGAAAGCCACATTGGCTGACTCCTCAATGATTCTAGTTCTGAGATTGTATACTCTATAAGCCTTAGCTTGAGACGAGTATCCAACAAAGTGTCCATCATCTGATTTCTCAGCAAACTTGGCTATTTGATCTTTGGTATTCAAGATGATGCAAGGACATCCAAATGTTCTGAGAAAACCAATGAATGGTCTCCTTTTGTGCCACAGTTCATAAGGAGTCTTACCATGAGTCTTAACTACTAAAACTCTGTTCTGCACATAGCAGGCTGTGTTAACAGCCTCTGCCCAGAAGGTGATAGGTAGTTTAGAGTCAGACAACATTGTTCTAGCAGCCTCAATAAGTGTCATGTTTCTCCTCTCAGCAACACCATTTTGCTGAGGATTCCTGGGAGCACTATATTGTCTTAATATACCCTTTTCATCACAAAATGTATCAAGGATTTGGTTTTTAAATTCTGTTACCTGATCACATCTTATGATTTTGACCTTGTGATCACATTGATTCTCAATTTTCAGAATAAAGTTCTTCAAGATCTCAGGAGTCTCATCCTTAGATCTAAGGAAGAAGACCCAAGTGAATCTTGTGAAGTCATCTATGATCACTAAACAATAAGAGGTCCTTCCTAGACTCATTACACTGGTGGGGCCAAACAGATCCATATGTAACAAGTGTAGGGGAGAGTTGGTTTCTTTTGGCTTGTGAAACACTTTGGGCTGCTTCCCTTTCAGGCATGCAACACAATGTTCATCATTTGAAAACTCTTTCTTTGGCATTCTAGTTACCAAATCATTTTTAATTAATTTATTCATGTTTTTGAAGTTTACATGGCACATTCTTTTAAGCCAGAGGAAAGACTCATCACTATTTGCTTTAGATAGAAAGAAAGACACTTCTCTGGAGGGAGTTGTTTTTGTAGATCCATCTTGTACATGTTTCCCTTCCTAGAGGCTCTGAGCAGAATGTACTCCTGAGGAATAACCACCCCAGGCTTGAGAACAATGCCCTCATGCTCAGTGAAGAGCATGTGATGTTTTTGGTCACAAAATTGGGACACACTTAAAAGATTGTATCCAAGCTTCTTGACAAAATTTACCTTCTCAATGCTAAGCTTACCATTTGAGACCATGCCCCTGCCATGGATGTAACCTCCTGTATCTCTTCCAAAAGCAACTGGCCCTCCATCAAACTTCTCAAAGTTTTGAAGTAAGGACTCATTGCCTGTCATGTGCCTGGAGCAGCCACTATGAATGATCCACACATTTCTGTTTGCCTTTGGCTGTCCCTGCATAAAAGAGATGATTTAGTTACATTTGGAAACCCAAGCCTTATTGGTCTTAGGCTTGTTAAAATGAGTTAAAGGCAATGAAACAGTAAGTGATCCTATGTTCAGGCTCTGAGGATCATTTGCTGATGAAGAATCTTCAATCACACGGTCCTCCTTCATCTTCCACACCATCTTTGGAAAATTTGGCTTGACCTTCAAAGCTTCGGAAGCTTTAGCAGCTTCAGAAGATTTGGAGACTGGACCTTTGGAAGATCTTGCTTTCACTACAGCAAGCTTCAGTACTTCGGAAGCATTCCTTTCTTCCGAGACCAAATTTTCTTACGAAGGCAATTTTTTACTTGCCTTCTTCTTCATTTGAGAGCTTTCGAAGGAAATAGATTTTCCTTTCGAAGCTAGCTTTTCCTTCATCTTCCTAGAAGCTTTCTCTTTAAACATGTGGATAGTGCTTTTGGGATTGTAGATACAATCTTTAGCCAGATGGGATGTACTACCACACATGATGCATTCCATTTGCTTCCTTCTGGGAGTCTTCTTTTGAAAGCAAGACTGAACTTGAACAATTTCTTTCTCTAGCTTCTTCTTCACAGATGATGCAGCAATTCTCTTAGGGAGAGACTTGCTCTTGGAGGAGGATGGTTCAGACTGTGTAGCAGTGGTACACAGCAATTCAGCCTTCTCTTTACTGGAATGTGTTGGAACTGTGCTAAAACTCCTGGTACTAGAGTTTGTAGTTGATTCCTCAGCCTTTACCACTTCAAACCCTGTAGAGATAAACACTTGTTTCTACTTGGAGTTAATAGTGGCATTGATCTCTTGAGCCTTCTTTGATCTTCTCTTTGCTCTTTTGATTAAGTTCTTCCTCTTTGTCTTTGTCATACCAGCCTTCTTACTCTCTTTAGGAGCATGGTGACCCTTTTCGGATTGACTCTCTTCACTCATTTCAGAGTCATCCCTCACCATCTCCTCTTCATCCTCTCTAATACTAGGGTTTATGAGGGGAAGCTCATCTTCACCAGTTCCACACCTTAGAGATCTTACAGATCATAGAGTGTGTGGAGGAGCTACTCAGTAGATCCCAGACCCTGCTTATTCAGATAACAAACTTTTGCATGCAGAGATGAGGATATGATGTTCTTGAAGGTCTCTTCTTTAAGAACACATTTTTCAGCCCGGGCTTTGCTGATCATAAGCTCAGCTTGGCATTCAGTCAGCTTGGTAATAAGATCTTTAATTTGAGTCCTGTAATTTGTCTGCTCATGTTTAAGAGTTGAAACTGTTTTCTCTAGATCTTTTATCTTAAGTTTATAGTCATTTTCAGCTCTTTTAAAATAAGCTTTTAGGATATTCAAGGACTTAATATCAGATCTCATTTCCAAGTTGTAGGACCTGTATCTATTCACTTTAGCAATACATTCAGGAGAGCAAAGATGTTTTAGTAGGTTTGGTGAAGCATCTTCAGCCTGAAAGCTCCAGTCAAAGCCTCCTTCTTCAACAGCAATAGCATCTTGCTATCTTGGCTTCTTATTCTGGTGCCCTCCCTTAGTGTAGTTTGGCCTGGATGATGCTTGGCCACCATTTGACTTAGGTGCCTTGCATTCCCTGGCAAGGTGACCCATCTGGTTACAGTTGTAACACTTCACTTTGCTCTTGTCCAGTCCAAACTTGCCACTGGAAGCATTGCTGGGAAACCTTCTCCCTGTCCTATTGTAGAATTTCTGGGCTCTGTGAGTGAGAAGAGCCATCTACTGAACTATCTCCATGTATTCCAGATCATCTGGATGGATACAATCCAGGTTTTCAAGAGGGAAGAGAAAGTTGCCAGAACTTTCATCACTAGAGACAAAGGCTTGAGAGGTGCTTCTCTCTTAGAAGGGACTTCCTAAGATGTAGCTCTCTCTGGGTGTCTCTGGGAAGGTGATGAAAGGACCCTTTTGTGAAGTTTCAGGGTAGCAGATAAGATGATGTTGTGGTTCTCTACTATCCCTTTCACCCATATGAAGGGCTGAACTCTGGTGAGTGTTGGAGTTACCAGATGAGTTTTGAATGTACATCTCCATCTGGTATCCACTGAGTATCCCATACAAATCAGTGAGAGTAAGGGTCTTGAGGTTTTTAGTCCTCTTAATGACCATATAGTAGTGTGTCCATTGTCTGGGAAGAGAGGACATGAACTTCCTAACAATATCCCTATTCTCAATAGTTACTCCAACATCAGCCAGAGTATCCACAAGCTCAACATACCTGAAATACTATTGAGTCATGGTTTCACCTGTCTTGAAGGTGTAGTTTTTAAACTGCTGCTTCATGAGGTCCTTCTTGTTCTCCTTGGCTTCATTAGACCCCTTATACATCAGTTTCAGTGCATCCCATAGCTGTTTAGCTGTCTTGCACTTCTTGAAACCTCTGTAGATGGAGTTTGGAAGAGCAGTTTGGAGGGCTGTTATGGCTTTCTGATCAATTTCAATCCTGTTCCAGTCTTCATCAGAATAGTCAGCCCTCTCCTTTGGTATCATGCCACCACCAGCAGCAGCTGAAGAGGTGCATGGTACATGAGGTCCATCGATAATAGACTCCCACATCCTGGAATCCGGAGACTTGATGAAGACTTCCATTCTTTGGTACCAAGTGTCAAAATCCTCAGGAGTGATCAGTGGGGACTTTGTCATAGTTCCAGTTTCCATATCATCCTTAGAGATAGCTGCCATTTAAAGAGTTAAGTGATATGTGAAGCTAAGAGGATTAAAGATGGTGAGATCTTACAATCAGGAGCCTGGAATGCTCTGATACCAATTACAGGACCGGGTAAGGGTACTTAATACTTACTCTTACACTGAGAAGAGATCTTAGATCACTTAACAATTCAAATAGGGAATTGGTAACTTAAAACAGATGCTCCAAAGAACACAAATAAATCAAAGAGACAGAAGTAAGAATCAACACAAGATTAGTTTTCAAGGATGTTGTATATTGATCTTAAGTTCTCTTACAAGTTTTATGAAGCATACTAAAATTACAACGACCTGAGACACTTTTATACTACAACCTACAACCGTCACTTACATGTAAAGACAGTTGGATTTAACTAATCTAGACAACAAGATCAATCTAAAGTCAAAAGGCAGATTGCCTTTTGACTAGTGACTATGACATGCTATAGCTCACTGACTTTTCCTAATACAGAAAGTCTACAGGAACAAGTAAGGTAAGTTACAGACAAAGACCATTCCTACTTTTTGATAAAGCATGGGAGTTTCACCAATTTATGTAAAGTAGGTGAACCATTAGAGCAGGCAGCGGAAAGTGTGTCAGCTTTATCAAAAGTTGATTCAGAGAAAGCATATTTTCTCTGTCCTTTGAAGAAATCACTCTTCACAGCTTCGGAAGATTTTTCTCTGAAGCTTTGGAAGATTTCATATTTGGCTTCGGAAGATGCTGGTCTTTGGCTTCAGAAGATTTCGCACTTAGAATATTTTTTGTTTGAGTGTGAAACTTCCGAAGTAACTCCTTCTGAACTGTTAGCTTCGGAAGATCTTACACTTAGACACATTTGAGAGTGTAAGACTTCCAAAGCTAGTTCATCTTTGTTCCTTAGTGCATGCATGGAAGACTTGGTTGTTCTGGTTTATTGGTTGCATCAGCCTCATAATCTTCAGATGATCTTACAATAACAACACATACATTGTTGATACGAACATTATTTCAGTATCAACCCCTAAAACATGTTTACTATCAAAAACAATAGAAGATGTTTCCTAATTATGGCACAAATGACTGGAACACTCAAATTTTAACATAATGAATCAACTTGTAAAAGGTGACTTAGTAATAGGTTTACCACAAAAAGAATTCTTCTGTACAGAGCACTACACTGCATGTCTGAAAGGCAAACAACACAGAGTGTCTCATTAGTCCAAATTGGTAAACTCTAACAACACACCACTCAAATTTCTTCACATGGACCTTTATGGCCCAACAAACATTCTAAGCATAGGAATGAAACAATATTGTCTTGTTATAGTAGATGATTACTCCAGATTCACCTGGGTTTTTTTTTCTACTACACAAGTCAGAAACAACAAAATCATCAAAACCTTCATCACTAAAATAAGAATCAATTAGATCTTAAAGTTAAACCTTTAAGATGTGATAATGGTAGTGAATTTAAAAATGACTCCATTTCTTATTTTTGTGTAGAAAAAGGAATCAGTCATCAATTCAGTGTAGCAAGGACTCCTCTGCAAAATAGAGTTGCTCAAAGGAGAAACATAACATTGATAGAAGTTGCTAGATCTATGCTAGCCGATTCTTTCACCTATATCCTTTTGGGCTGAAGCAATCAATACAACTTGCTACATTCAAAACAGAACATTAATAATCAATGAACATTCCAAAACACCATATGAATTAATGTTTAAAAGAAAAGATTTTATTGGTTTTCTTAAAGATTTTGGATGTCCTGTCTTAATATTAAACACCAGAGAACAATTATCTAAGTTTGCTCCAAAAGCAGACGACAGATTATTTTTGTTACTCCGGAAGCTCAAATGCTTACCGAGTATACAATCCAAGGCTTAATATAGTGGAAGAAACAACAATTGTTGTTTTTAATGAATATTCTTTCACTAAGAACGTCATTGGATCAGACTGGTTGTTTGATAATTACTCACTAAAAAAATCATTTGACATGTCTTACTTTGATGTTTCAGGTACCAAGGATAATAATGAATTCCAATGGTTCCACCAACAACCATTGATGTTCCTTTAATTGCGGATCCTCCAAGGAGAACAAACACCACTCGTTCCAGTACAATAGTTTCAACTCCTCCAGAAAAACAACACACATCACCAAACACAACCATCACCAAACACACCATCAAGTTTGAAATGATGACTATCATTCATTACATGATACGCATTGAATCTTAGATTTCTTTCATGATACCACAACCATTCAATGAACCCACACAACGAGATAATCACCAATCATCACCCAACCAAACAATCACCAATCTTGATTCAACCATCCCTGTTGATCAGATTGAAACAACCAGAGTTCACAAATATCATCCTTTAGAAAATATAATAGGTGACCTTAATACCAGAGTGACACGTAGTCAATCTGATACTGCAAACATGTGCTTGTATTCTTGCTTTCAATCTCTAACTGTACCTAAAAACATAACAACAACACTTAAAGACAACAGTTGGATTGAAGCAATACAAGAGGAATTACAGCAATTCAGAAAGCAAGAGGTATGATAGTTAGTTGACCTCCCAGAAGGTTACTATGACATTGGAACAAGATGGTTGTTTAAGAACAAAGCTGATGACAATGGGATTGTCATCAGAAAAAAAAGCAAGGCTCATAGCCCAAGGATATACTCAAGGCATTGATTATGATGATGTCTTTGCTCCTATAGTTAGACTAGAAGCCATCCGAGTATTCCTTGCATATCCCTCGTCCAGGAACTTTGCTGTCTTCCAGATGGATGTGAAATATGCATTCCTCTATGGAAAGATAGATGAAGAGGTATATGTTGCTCAACCACCAGGGTTTGAAGACCCAGAATTCCCTAACAGAGTCCATAAGTTAGATAAAGCTCTATACGGTCTTCATCAAGCACCTAGGAAGTGGTATGAAACTTTATCTAAGTTTCTACTACAGAATGGGTACACCCGAGTAAAGATTGATCAGTCATTGTTCTTAAAGAGAAAAGAACAAGACTTGTTGGTAGTACAAGTCTACGTGGATGACATAATTTTTGGCTCCACCAACATACAACCTTATAGAGAGTTTGAGACTCTTACTTTGGAGTAGCCTAATCTGTAACAAAGCATCAGATCAAAAAGGGGAGCTCTGGTGCAATCAAAATTCCAAATGAGCTCAATGGGAGAACTTATCTTCTTCCTTGTTCTTCAATTTCAATAATCTGCTGAAGGAATTTTTATCAGCCAGAGCAAGTATGTGTATCAGATATTAAAGAAACACAACATTTGATTGCACATCCAACAAGACACCATATGCAACATTTGAAGTTTGGCCCCGATCCAGAAGGCACATCAATTGACCAGAAACTCTACAAATCCATGATAGGCTCTCTGATGTACCTAACTGCAAGCAAACCAGACATCATGTATGCAGTTTGCATATATGCCAGATACCAAGCGATTCCAAAGGAATCACACATAAATACAGTAAAAAGAATTTTTAGATACTTAAAAGGCAAACCAGCACTTGGTCTATGGTATCCCAAAGATGTAGATTTCTCTTTATATGCATACACGGACAGTGAATATGGTAGATGCAACAATAACAGAAAATCCACTACAGGAGGTTCTCATTTCCTTGGATCAAGATCGATCTCCTGGCAGTGCAAGAAACTAACAAATGTCTTTCTGTGAACAGCTGAAGCAGAATACGTAGTTGCTTCTACATGTCGTTCTCAAGTGCTTTGGATTCAAAACCAAATGCTTGATTATGGCTTTTATTTTCTTAAAACACCCATACATATTGACAATTCTGCTGCAATGCTTATCACTGACAATCCTGCTCAACATTTTAAAACCAAATATATTCATATTAGATATCACTTTCTGAGAGATTGCTCAGAAAAGGGTCTGATAAAGTTGATCAAGGTCCACACAAACAATCAATAAGCTGACCTATTTACAAAACCATCCGATTCAACTAGATTTGAATTCTTGGTTCGGTCACTTGGTATGAACAAGATTAAACCAAACAAGTAATGTTTTCAAAACATTAATATCAAATAAGCTTGATTTTATTGAAGTCCAAGTTTAACATTAAACAAACATCTTTCAAAATCAAGACATTAAACATTCATGTTTTCCAGTTAACAAACAAATTGAATCACACATGACCTCTCATGGGAAATGATAGTACACGAGCTTACTTCTTCACTTGAGACATTTTCCATTAATAAAGACTGACAATACTTTGTTTGATATGTGGATAGGCTCAGCATAGGACACTCAACATCACATACAATAGTGAAGAACTAAATTCTAAAATTTTGAAACATTTCAAAGTTATTATTATTTTCTTAAACAAACATTCAAAATTTTGAAACATTTCAAAATTATTTCAAGTAAAACAGAAAATTTTCTAACTCTACACAGCGTATGTATTAATTTACATGGCTGATTAGCAAAAAATTCAAAACAAACAAAAATTTAAAATTTTGACAACTGTGGACACAGCGGACACGCAAACATTCATCCGTTGTTGATACAGTTAACCATCAAATCATGCAAAATACACTAAGTGTATATAGAGGACAAACAAACATGCATTCGCTATGCATCATTGAATTTACAAGTGTTCATGACACATGATTGTTGTGAATACAGTGACATTCCAAAGCACATGACTAACTTAAGTCATCCGTTGAAGAAATAGTGCACACAGGTAATCATATGTTGTACACATCTACATAAACAAACCAAGTGTACACAGCGTATGACCAATGTGTCATCCGCTATGAACAATCAAACAATCATCAAAGTGCTCATAGCGCATGAAAAAATATTCATCCGCTTGGTGAATAGTGTGCAACACACAACGTATGACTTTTAGTCATCAGTTGTGAATTTTCATCACACAAGTGTGCACAGTGCATGAGCAAATGTTCATCCATTTTGAACATAGTACAACATTCAAGGGTCCACAACGTACCACTTTAAAAAGTGTACAACGGACGCACTGTACCCTCAGCGCATATGTATTTCAGTGCGCATGACTTAAAATTAAATTTTATGTTTTAATCTGTTTCCACAGCGCACACACACTGTATACACAGTGGACAATCATTTTGTCCATTGTATATATAGAACAACACTTGCAAATTTTTCATTTTATCATGAGTGTGAGAGAAAAATCAAATTTTAAAACGTTCAACAATGTGTTAAACCCTTAAAACCCAGATCGTTCAAAACCAAATATCTATTTGATTTAACTACTGATTGTCAATCAAATAGGTATAACAACATGTTTCTTAACATCAAACAATAATTGAAACATCCAGTTCTTTGATTTTGATTCTAACATTGTCGAAACCTTAGTCGAACAATGAACCGTAAACAAACATGAATAATTTGATGCTTTAAATGAAATCAGTCATTGAATATATGTTAGATGACCATAGTCGCATGTATTAGGACTGTTATTGTGAAGAATGTTGATTAAGTGTTCATCGGTTTTATGAACATTCATGATGTTTATACCAAAATCATAGAAAAATTGATTTTTGATCTTTGAAAATGTTTAAAATGACTTGAAATGTGTTATAACTTGGTAAATATGTTCAAAAGTCCTTTACAAACATATAAAATTAGTTAATTTGGCATAACATTGACCATAACAACATTAAATGTTTATGCATTCAATGTGCATTGAATGGTAGTTTTGACTTTAAAAGTCAAACTAAAATGCATACTTGATATTGTTATGAAATAAAATCAGTACATGATATGAAATATACAACTCATTGTGATGAAACAAACATGTTTTTAAACAACTTGGATCATAATACCTTGAAATCAACAAGATTTACAAGATTAAAATTGATCAAAATTGACCTGTTGAAAGTCAAACTGATCCAATGAGTGTTTTTAAACAAACATACACTTTGACAAACTCATTGTGTTCAACATACATATGTTATCATCTCATATCATGCAACTGCTCAATGAACACATAATCAACATTTCATCTCATTAGTCATCATACATTATTATCACACAAGTTACTAACACATTCTTCTTCTTTTGTAACGCCCCGAAATTTTTTGAATGAAGGTGAAGTTCTCGCATGAAGGGTTGAGTTCTCGCGTGAGTCATAAAGTTCTCTCATGGAGAGCAGTTCTCGTGTGACAGGAGGTTCTCACACGAGAATAGCTGCGAGGAGAGAGACACTATAAATAGGCCCAGAGACTCAATCTTCTCCACTTCATGCGAAACGTCTTGCTGTTGTGCTTAAGAAGAGAGAAGTTGGTGCTAGGTGGTGTCTAAGGTATGTATTCGTCGATATTCGATGTATTTATGCATGTATGAACTGTATGTAATGATATTGAGCATGATTATGTAGCTTCTACTCAAAAAACTCTTGGTTTAAGTGTTGTTCGTGTGCAAAGATATCATAAGGTGAGTTCTAGACCCATCTTTTACGTGTTTTTCCATGTTTTGGGGCTACTATGCATACCTTAATGAATGTTTTGATATAGTATGACGATATAAACTGTTATAGCATGTTTTGGGCGTTAAAGTGGTTAAAGAAGCAATAATTAGTCGATAAAGTTTTGTACAACAGAAAAGTTATCGCGCGAGGAGCGAGTTCTCGCGCGAATAGTAGATTTTCGCGACAAACAGTTACTTTTCAAAAGTACTCTTGTGAAGGATTAGTTTTCGCGTGAAGCGTAGAGTTCTTGCGCGAATGTCGATGTTCTCGCGCAAAACCTTGGACTATTACGTGTAATGTTACCCCCCGTAAAACGTGTGTTAATGATGGTTTAATGATGAACTTAATTCTATATATATATATATATATATATATATATATATATATATATATATATATATATATATATATATTATATCATTACAGTTAAAGGCTAAAGAATGATGGCAATGTCACATGCGAAACGTTAAAGAACTTGAATAATAATTCAAGAACAATTACCTGATAAAGCCTATGAAAACGTTAAAGCATGCTAAAGAAGTCTTGCAAGCATTGCTAAAGTAGAATTGTATTCATTGCATTCTCACATAGGAGCTACACATTGTTGTGCTCAAACCGCTAAAGGAGTTATGCATGGTGCATTTTAACATAGGAGCTACACATTGGTGTGCGCAACTGCTAAAGGAGTTATGCTTGGTGCATACACACATAGGAGCTACACATTGGTGTGCTCAACCGCTAAAGCAATTGTGCTTGGTGCATACACATATAGGAGCTACACATTGGTGTGCTCAACCGCTAAAAGAGTTATGCTTGGTGCATTCTCACATAGTAGCTACACATCAGTGTGCTCAACTGCTAAAGGAGGATGGTATTCGTTACATTCTCACATAGGGGCTACACTTTGGGTATGCCCGCCTACTAAAGGAGAAAGGCATTTGTTGCATTCTCACCTGATAAAGGAGCTAAGCTTTATGCCAAGTTCAAAGATAAAGTAAACGAATAAAGCTAAAGTAAATGATAAAGTAAATATAAAGTATGGGTAACGTAAATGATAAAGTAAATGTTAAAGTAAAAACTAAGGTATAGTTATCAAACGAGTTCGATAAAGATGATGAATAAAGTTTAAGTTTATGCGATGTTAAAGTATGATAAAGTGTATGTTCATGATAAAGTTTCATTAAAGTAAACCTAGAGCTCACTCAGCATCGCTGACTTTGTATGCATATTAGGTTGATAGGTATGCTATACATTTTAGGGTGAGCTTGGCATGGATGGGATGGCTACCTGGCACATGATCGAGACTGGCATCCTAGCATAGAACTTTAGATAGATAGCTAAAGTGATCTTTTGATGTAAATGTTTAAACATTGGAGATTTTGT
The DNA here is from genome assembly GCA_025506505.1 of Flaveria sonorensis. Taxonomy (NCBI): domain Eukaryota; kingdom Viridiplantae; phylum Streptophyta; class Magnoliopsida; order Asterales; family Asteraceae; genus Flaveria; species Flaveria sonorensis. The sequence continues at coordinate 43,369,575 of CM046437.1, read as the reverse complement.
ATGTTCCGCTGCGTATATTAATGAAATTTTGATGTTCGAGAACTTGTGTTTTTGATGTCCAAATCAAACTTTGTGGTTTCCTGGAACAGGGCCTTACATCTTTGCAGATATGGCAAACTTAGTACTTGTCAGAGATCGTAATCTCTGTACATTCCTCAATCCTGATGTTCCAAAGGCTAAGAACTATAGAGATATCATACAAGCCATTAGATAGACAAGGCTTGTTCATACTATGACAATATGGCCAGAGATATATGAAGACCATATTGTCTAATTTTGGACTCATGCTCATCTGGAGCAGATGAATGACCAACAAGTTGTTGTGTCTAACAAACATGATCAATAGATTATCATCTCAAAGGAAGTGATACGGAGAGTTTTGTAACTTGGTGATGAAGATTCTAAAGGACCAGTAGAATTTGATGAAAACTATGTTCTACATGTTTTCAGGCAGATTGGTTACACTGGTACCATTGAGAGAAAACAGATTAAGAAGTCTTACATGTGTGCACAGTTTAGATTCTTGATGCATACATATTAGAAGACAATGACTAACAGGAACACTGGCTGGGAAGCCAATTCTTTAAGGAGCTCTTCTGCTATTGCAAGCATCATTGCTAGAAGACCCTTTAATTTTGTAGCTCAAGTGTTAAATGGGATGATCTATAATTTGACTGAAGTGAGGAGTAAATTTAAGATGTATTGAATATTTCTCCAAATGATCATAGATGATTTATCCCAAACATCCCAAAAGAATGTGCTATCTTCAAACCTATTCATATTAATGAACATGTATTTAATAGAATCAAGTCAAGCCTTTATCAAGGAGATGAAGTACCTGTTCCACCACATATGATAGATTATAACATACCTATCCTTAAAGTTTTCTTGAGGATTCCAGGTCAGGGAGAACCAAACATGGTATTTCAAAATGTTATTCATCAAGCCCCAATCATCCAACCTACACCAATCATACAAGAAGAGCAAGTTGCACCAATACAAGAACCAATCATTGAAAAGAACAAGCACAAGAAGATGTACAAGAACAAGAACAACTTCATGTTGAACATCACTTCCATTCTCCACCTCAGAGTCTAACCTTTTCTGATCAGTAAACATTATCATCTCTTTTATGAGAAATTGATGAATCACTAGCAGAACCAGCAACTCACCAAGAAGAAGTTAGTACATCATCATAGCATGAGCACGATCAAGAAGAACAAAGCGCTCATGATGAACAACTACAAGAAATAGACTACTCAAAAGTGCTCTAATTCATTGAGTATAACATGCTTATTGAAAAATCCAACAACAGAGCAAGAAAGTTGAAAGAAAAGCTAAAGAGTAAATAAATATGAAGAAATTGAGAAACTTTCTGCTGATCAAAAAGCACAGAAGTTGATTGTTCAATTCCTGGAACAAAACAAAAACAATCAAAGGAAGAAGTGAAGGCAAAAGATCAAGATTTGAACAACACTAGATTAGATGTAGCCTATTTGACTGAGCAGATAGATGGCAAAGATTCTGAGATAGATGAGTTAAAAAAGAAGATCTATGCTCAAGAAGAAGATATAAAAAGACTGAACAAAGGACTAGATCATACTAACACTCATTTGATAGAGGAAGAAAATTTAAAAGGTCTAGAACAAGACCTGAGTGATTAGTTTTGTTAGGTCTAGATCTTTGTATAGGTTTAGATGATGAATTATTTCTTGTAATGAACTTTTATAATTCTTTATTATTTTATAATGCATGAAATATGTTAACCCATATATCATTTGTGTTGATTTTATGTAATTGCAGGAAAACATCATACTTGATCAATTTGAAAAAATTGAGTAAGTGAAAGAACTCCTGTGGATGAACAAGTTGTTCCTCCGTAGATGTTCTGTGGAACAAAGAACAAGGAATACACATCCGTAGATCTCCTACGGAAGCTCAACATCTACTGAAGAACAAGTGCTGAAGTCAAGTTGCTACTGCTGCTGAAGAAGGAAGTTTGCTCCTGAGGATGAAGTTCAAGAACAAAGACCAAGTCCTACGGAAGACCAACTCCTACAGAAGACCAATTCCTATGGAAGAACAAAACACTTGTATGATCTCAAATCATCAAGTACGCAACATAAAGTCAACCTGTGACGTCATCAAGTCACCGACCACAAAAGACACTTTTTATGTCATGCAAATATTCCATGTCATATCAATAGTTGTAGGAAGCTCTGAAGTTAAGAGGCTGATGCAACCAAAAGATACCAAAACAACCAAGTCTTCCAACATGCACTTTGGAACAAAGGTGAACTAGCTTCGAAAGTTTTACACACTCAAGAAAAATGCAAAGTGTAAAATCTTCCAAAGCCAAGGTTCAGAAGAAACTGCTGCGGAAGCTTTACACTGAACTTGGAAAATATTCCAAGTATAAAGTCTTCCGAAGCCAAAGACTCACCTCTTCCAAAGGTAAAAGATGAAGTCTTCTGAAGATCTCAAGACAAAGTCTTCCAAAGTTGTTTAAAGACAAGACTGATTTTCCTCTGAAAAGAGAGAAAATATACCTTTTCCATCATCTTTATCATAAAGTAACCTACTCTCCGCTGCATGCTCTGGTAGTTCACCTGCTATCACTAGTTGGTGAAACTTCCATACTTTATGATAAAGTAGATAAGGTCTTTGCCTGCAAGTTTCTATTTTTGTTCCTTCTTGGCTTATTGTAATAGGAAAGTCAGTGAGCTATGGCTTGTCATAGTCACTAGTCAAAAAGCAATCTGCCTTTTGACTTTAGGCTGATCTTGTTGTCTAGATTAGTCACTTCTAACTGTCTGTTTGCATATTGACGGTTGTAGGATGTAGTATAAGTTGTATCCGGTTCTTGTATTTAAAATATACTTGTACAACACTTTTAATAGAACTAGAGAAGCAATATACAACTTCCTTGAAAACTTTATCTTGTGCTCTTGTTCTTGTTTTACTTGTGTTTAGCTTGTATCTTCAGAAAAGGTTCACAGTTCCCTATTTGAATTGTTAAGTGATCTTAAGATCCTCCTAAGTATGTTAATTAAGTGCAAGCTTAAGTACCCTTTAACGGTCCTGCAATTGGTATCAGAGCATTCCAGGCTTTTGATTGCAAGATCAAACCATTTTCAAATCCTCTTAGTTACACACATCACTTAACTCTTCAAATGGCAGTTATCTCCAAAGCTGATATGGAAACTGGAACCATGACAAAGTCCCCACTGATCACTCTTGAGGATTTTGACACTTGGTGTCAAAGAATGGAAGGCTTTATAAAGTCTCAAGATTCTAGAATGTGGGAGTCTATTGTCAATAAACCTCATGTACCATGCACCTCTTCAGCTGCTGCTGGTGGTGGCATGATACGAAAGGAGAGGGTTGACTTTTTTGATGAAGACTGGAAAAGAATTGATGTTGATCAGAATGCCATGACAGCGCTCCAAACTGCTCTTCCAAACTCCTTCTACGGAGGTTTCAAGAAGTGCAAGACCGCTAAACAGCTATGGGATGCATTGAAACTAATGTATGAGGGTTCAAATGAAGCCAAGGAGAACAAGAAGGATCTCTTGAAGCAGCAGTTTGAAAATTTCACCTTCAAGACAGGTGAAACCATGACTCAACAATACTTCAGGTATGTTGAGATTGTGGATACTCTGGCTGATGTTGGGGTAACTATTGAGAACAAGGATATTGTTAGGAAGTTCATGTCCTATCTTCCAAGATGATGGACATACTACTATATGGTCTTTAAGAGGACTGAAAACCTTAAGATCCTTACTCTCACTAAGTTGTATGGGATACTCAGTGGATACCAGATGGAGATGAATATGCAAAATTCATCTGGTAGCTCCAACACTCACCAAAGTTCAGCCCTTCATGTGGTTGAAAGGGATAGCAGAGAACCATAGCATCATCTCATCTGCTACCTTGAAAACTCACAAAAGGGTCCTTTCATCACCTTCCCAGAGACACCCAGAGAGAGCTACATCCAAGGAAGTCGCTTCCAAGAGACAAGTTCTTCTCAAGCTTTTGTCTCCACTGATGAAAGTACAGGCAACTTTCTTTTCACTCTTGAAGACCTGGATTGTATCCATCCAGATGATCTGGAGTACATGGAGATAGTCCAACAAATGGTTCTTCTCACTCACAGAGCCCAGAAGTTCTACAAGAGGACTGGAAGAAGGTTTCCTAGCAATGCTGCCAGTGGCAAGTTTGGGCTGGAGAAGAGCAAAGTCAAGTGTTACAACTGTAACCAGATGGGACACTTTGCTAGAGAATGCAAGGCACCTAAGTCAAATGGTAGCCAAGCTTCATCCAGGCCAAACTACACTGAAGGGTGGAACCAGAATGAGAAGCCAAGACAGCAAGCTGTAGTGGCTGTTGAAGAAGGAGGCTTTGACTGGAGCTTTCAAGTTGAAGATGCATCTCCAAACCAAGCACTCATGGCAGATCATGATGAAGCCAAGGTACTTGAACATCTTTGCTCTCCTGAATGTATTGCTAAAGTAAATAGATACAGGTCCTACAACTTGGAAATGAGATCTGATATTGAGTCTTTAAATATTTTAAAAGCTTATTTTAAAAGAGCTAAAAATGACTATAAACTTAAGATAGAAGATCTAGAGAAAACAGTTTCAACTCTGAAACATGAGCAGACAAACTAACGGACTTAAATTACGGATCTCATTACCAAGTTGACTGAATGTCAGGCTGAGCTTGTGATCAGCAAAGCCAGGGTAGAAAAATTTGTTCTTGAAAATGAGACCTTCAAGAACATGATATCCTCATCTCTGCATGGAAAAGTGTGTTATCAAAATAAGCATGGACTGGGATCTAGTGAGATAGCTCCTCCACACACTCTACTATTTGTCAAATCTCCTAGGTGTGGAACTAGTCAAGATGAACTGCCATCCATAGACCCCAGTGATGAAGGGGATGAAGAGGAGAAGGTGGGGATGACTCCCAGATGAGTGAAGAGAGTCAACCCAAAAAGGGTCACCATGCTCCTAAGGAGGAAAAAGAAGCTGGTTTGACAAAACCAAAAGAATGAACTTGATCAGAAGAGCAAAGAGAAGATCCAGAAAAGCTCAAGAGATCAAGACCACCTTTGATCCCAAACAGAAACAAGTAAATATCTGTGCAGGGTTCAAGGTGATGAAAGCTAAAGATCCTGTCAAAAATTCTAGTACCAAGAGTTCTACTTCAGCTTCAACTCACTCCAGCAACAACAAGAAGACTGATCAGCTATGTGTCACTGCTACACAGCCTAAACCATCCATTTCAAAGAGCAAGCTTCACCCTAAGAAGCCTGCTGCATCATCTGAAAAGGTGGAGAAAGAAGAGGATAGTGTTTAAGCTCAGTCTTCTTTGGGAAAGAAGACTCTTAGAAGGAAAGAACTGGATTGTGTTATGTGCAGTAGTACTTCACATCTGGCTAAGGATTGTCAATACAATCCCAAGAGTACTATCCACATGATCAAGAAGAAAACTTCTGAGAAGAAGAAGAAACAAATAGCTTTGGAAGGAAAATATGTTTCCTTCAGAAGCTCCAAAATGAAGAAGAAGGCAAGTAGGAAATTGCCTTCGGAAGAAAAGTTGGTCTCGAAAGAAAGGAATGCTTCCGAAGCACTGAAGCTTGCTACAGTGAAAGCAAGATCTTCCGAAGGATCCGTCTCCAAAGCTTCAGAAGCTACAAAAGCTTCCGAAGTAGTGAAGGTCATGCCCAAACTTCCAAAGGTGGTGTGGAAGATGAAGGAAGACCTTGAGACTAAAAGCTCCTCTTCAACAACAGCAAATGATCCTCAAAGCTTGAACATAGGATCACTTACTGTTTCATTGCCTTCATCTGAACTTTATAAGCCCAAGACCAATGAGGCTTGGGTTTACAAATGTAACTAAATCATCTCTTTTGTGCAGGGACAGCCAAAGGCAAACAGAAATGTGTGGATCATTGATAGTGGCTGCTCCAGGCACATGACAGGCAATGAGTCCCTACTTCAAAACTTTGAAAGAATTGATGGAGGACCAGTTGCTTTTGGAGGAGTTGCAGGAGGTTACATTACAGGTAGGGCATCTTAAATGGTAAGCTCAGCATTGAGAAGGTAAACTTTGTCAAGGAGCTTGGATACAATCTTTTGAGTGTATCCTAATTTTGTGACCAAAAACATCACATGCTTTTTACTGAGCATGAGTGCATTGTTCTCAAGCCCGGGGTTGACATTCCTCCAGAGCATATTTTGCTCAGAGCCCCCAGGAAAGGGAACATGTACAAGATGGATTTGCAGGAAACATCTCCCTCTGGAGAGATTTCTTGCTTTCTATCTAAAGCAAATAGTGATAAGTCTTTCCTTTGGCATAAAAGAATGTGCCATGTAAACTTTAAGAACATGAATAAACTGATTAAGAATGATTTGGTAACTGGAATGCCAAAGAAAGATTTTACAAGTGATGACCACTATGTTGCATGCCTGAAGGGGAAGCAACACAAAGTGTCTCACAAGCCAAAGGAAATGAACTCTATCACTACTCCCCTACACTTGTTATATATGGATCTGTTTGGCCCCACTAGTGTAATGAGTTTAGGAAGGACCTCATACTATTTGGTGATCACAGATGACTTCACAAGATTTACTTGGGTGTTTTTCCTTAGAACTAAGGATGAAACTCCTGAAATCTTAAAGAATTTCATTCTAAAAATTGAGAATCAATCTGATCACAAGATCAAAATCATAAGATGTGATCAAGGAACCGAATTCAAAAACCAAATCCTTGATACATTTTGTGATGAAAAGGGTATTTCAAGACAATACAGTTCTCCCAGGATTCCTTAGCAAAATGGTGTTGCTGAGAGGAGAAACAGGACACTTATTGAAGCTGCAAGAACCATGTTGTCTGACTCTAAGCTGCCCATCACCTTCTGGGCAGAGGCTGTCAACACCGCCTGCTATGTGTAAAACAGAGTTTTGGTAGTTAAGACACATGGTAACACTACTTATGAACTGTGGCACAAACGAAGACCATTCATTGGTTTTCTCAGAACATTTGGGTGTCCCTACACCATCTTGAATACCAAAGATCAAATAGCCAAGTTTGCTGAGAAATCAGATGACGGACACTTTGTTGGGTACTCTTCTCAAGCTAAGGCTTATAGAGTATACAATCTTAGAACTAGAATCATTGAGAAGTCAGCCAATGTGACTTTCAATGAACACACACCCTGTGTAAAAGGTTCTGGTCCAGATTGGCTATTTGATGTTGACTTAGTTACCAACTGTTTTAACAAATCTTGTGAGAATGTTTTAGGATCTACAGATAACATGTCAACAGAAGATCCTGATCCAAGATTTGAGCTGAGAAGACCAAACAAGAAGACTATTCAGCTCCTGTGGTGACTAACCCTACAACTAAAGCTCCCATCAGCACTAGAATGACAAATACTACTGATTCAAATGAACTGCCTTCAAATTCCAGCTCAGAGGCTCAGAATTCAGGAGAAGGAACTTCAAATGCAGGAGGAGGAACTGGAGGTGGTGACAGTGATCAAGAATTTCTTGATGTTGAAAACCACTCCATTGAAGACAACATGAATGATGTTACACACTCATTGGATCAAGTCTCTCTTGATAAGTGTGCTGATGTGGTGGGAGACACCTCATTGCCAGATCAAAATTTCTCAAATTTAGATCTGTCAAACAAACTTGCTGTGATCCCTCAACTTCGGATCCACAAGTCATATCCCACCACAAACATCATTGGAAATGTTAACTCAGGGGTAAGAACAAGAGGACAAGCTCATGACAACCATGTTTGTTTACATTCTTGTTTTTTATCCCAGATAGAGCCAAAGAAGGTTGATGAGGATTTGAAGGTTGGAAGCTGGATTGAAGCTATGCAAGATGAGCTGCTTCAAATCAGAAGACAGAAGGTTTGGAACTTATGTCCTCTTCCTCAAGGGAAGAGTGTCATAGGAACCAAATGGGTATTCAGGAACAAGAAAGATGATAGAGGGATCATCATCAAGAAAAAGGCTAGACTGGTTGTCCAAGGATACACTCAAGAAGAAGGAATTGATTACACTGATGTCTTTACTCTAGTTGCAAGACTTGAAGCTGTAAGAATATTTCTGGCTTATGCTGCATCCAAGGATTTCAAGGTCTACCAGCTTGATGTGAAGTGTGTTTTTTTCTATGGGGTGATTGATGAAGAAGTTTATATTAAACAACCACCTGGCTTTGCAGACCCAGATCATCCTGATTATGTCTGCAAGCTTGATAAAGCCCTTATGGACAAGCTCCAAGAAAGTGGTATGAGACACTATCAACATACCTCTGTCAACATGGATACAAAAGAGGTACTATTGATGGGACTCTCTTCATCAAAGAAACAGGAAATGACACTTTGCTAGTTTAGATATATGTGGATGACATCATCTTTGGTTCAACTAATCCAAAGCTCTACAAAGACTTTGAGATGCTGATGAAGAATAGATTTGAAATGAGTGCCATGGGGGAACTTAATTTCTTTCTAGGAATTCAAGTGAAGCAGGTTGAAGATGGCATCTTCATCAGTCAGTCAAAGTATGTACAGGACATACTTACAAGATTCAAGATGACTGACTGTAAGGTTGCAAAGACACCTATAGCCAGAAACCACTCTCTTGGTCCTGATCTTGAGGGGGAGTGTGTTGATGAATATCTCTACAGGGCTATGATTGGGTCATTTATGTATCTTACTGCTAGCAGGCCTGATATCATGTTTGCAACATGCATATGTGCAAGATATCAAGCCAACCCCCTAATCACTATCAAAAGGATCCTTAGATATCTCAAAGGTGCTCCAAATCTTGGCCTTTGGTATCCAAAGAATTCAGACTTCAATCTGTATGCTTATACCGTTAGTGATTATGGTGGCTGCAACATGACTGCAAAGTCCACATCTAGGGGTGTTAGTTTCTGGCTGGAAGGATAGTCTCTTGGCAATGCAAGAAGCAATCCTGTGTGTCTGCATCAACTGCTGAAGCTGAATACATTGCTACTGCCAGCTACTGTGCTCAAGTGCTTTAGATTCAGAATCAGATGTTAGACTATGGGTTTAATTTCAAAGAGACTCCCATCCACATAGACATCAACAATGCCATCTCTATTACAGAGAATCATGTGCAGCATTCAAGGACCAAACACATCAACATCAGGTATCATCTGATTAGGGATAATTTTGAAAAGGGATTGATAAAACTAATCAAAGTTAACATAAGTGAACAATATGCCGATCTGTTCACAAAAGCTTTTGATGAATAGAGATTTAAATATCTTGTATCAGCTATTGGGATGATTAACTTTGAGTAAATTTTTCTTAATAACTTAATCAATATTATTTCTTAAAACTGTGTGTCCTAGGTTGTCTATTAGATCACTTCATAAGCCCAGTTCTCTTTGGAAGAAAAATGAACTTTTAGAATGATATCTCTTAGAATGATGAAAATTTTCCTTCAGAAGAAGCAAAAGTTGCCTTCGGAAGAAATTTATTTCTAAATCGTTTAAACTGCTTATTTAAGATTTACCTTCAGAAGCAAAAGTTGCCTTCGGAAGAAAATTTTCCAAAGCTTTGATTCCATAGCTTCCGAAACCAAAATTGTCTTCGGAAGCTTTTTCTACTTCCAAGAAAACTAACTTTTTGGGCTCCTTTTTCTGAAGTAGAACCCACTTGCGGATTTCAAAGTTTATCATTTTGTCATAACTTTGTCTCAAATCTAGAGTATATCTTTCCAAACGGTTCTATTTCATCTCATTTCTCTCATTGTTCCTTAACCTAAAATTTACCCCCAAATTTCATCTTCTTCTTCTTTCCTTCACTACCAAGCTTCTTCAAATGGCCAATCTTGATCGTTGTAACAACCCTGATTTCACCATGCACCTACACAGGCAACACAATCAAGTTGCTCTGTTAAACTCTGAGAAGGATCCAAGCTTCTCAGACGTGTGTAGGTATCTTTCTTTGTCTCACTACTTCACCTCCCTTACAATCAATCCTACTCTCTATGAGGATCAGTTGCTTGAGTTCTGGCGGACCTGTCAAGAGGTCACATGGACGGGGAGAAGGCACTGTCTGCAACAGTGCAGGGGAGGATGGTTTTCATCACTCCAGCCATTATCAACACCCATCTTCAGCTGGATGATGAAGCAGGTGAACTGTCTTTCCTAAAAACCGCTGTCAACCAATCCTTTGAGCAGATGGGATATGAAGGTGACTTCTCAGTCAAGACCTTCAGGAAGGGGAAGGTCTCATTCCAATGGAAATACCTCCTCCATGTCGTCATTCACAGCTTATCCAACAAACATGGAGGATGGGACTAGATTCCAGAAGACCTCTCCTTCATTGTCCATAGGATGGTTCAAGGGGTCAAATTCAGGTACTCTCAGTTTGTATTTAGAAATTTACTTGCGAATTTGGATTCCTTAGAATATTACATGTTCCCCCGGTATGTTTAACACATTCTCAACTGTGAATTGGGACCACAGTTGAGGGGAACAGGTAATGTTCTTAAACTTGCACATATGAGACCCGGCATTTTCAAGATATTGAAAAAGCCAACTGTTGGGTTCTCCGGGGTAGAAACAGCCCTTCTCCCAAAAATGTTTGAGCTCATTGCTCAGGGTGACATCCTAGCTACACCATCTAGTGATGAACCAACACCCTCTACTTCTCAACCACCATCAAGGCCAACAATTACCCTCACATACACTAGAAAATCCAAACAAACACCTGCACTTGCTATTGAGCATGTGCAGGCCCCCATATCACAACTCACACAGGAGGAAGTGGACACTCGAGCTCCCACTTCCCCGAGGAGCAAACCACTCCCATTTTTCAAACAATCAGTGCTGAGGTTCCTCATGCTCACCCTAATGAGCTCACAACTCCACAAACAGCCTTAAGCCATCATGCTGAGTCTCAACACTCTAGTGATCAACCTTTAGGGGAAAGCTACCATCCCCAGCCTCTTGATCTTAACCAACCCATTTCTAGCCTTGACTTCTATTCTGATGAAGATTTGGGTTTCAGTGAGTATCATGACTCTCCCCTCTCTACCCATACTCAAGGGGAGATGAGTACTCCTGCTTCACCCATGTCTAGCCCACATCAGACACCCCAAACTGAGGTCGATCTTCCTGTGATTGTCCAAGAGATCCATGTGGAAGAGGCTCTCACTGTTGCCAGTGATTACATCCTTAAGTCCTCAACCACGGCAACCCAGCCTCTTGACACTGTTATTGGGCAGGGGAAATCCAGCAGCCAAGAACCCCATGCTGGTGGTGAAGGAGCAGACCTCGATTCACCTCCTTCATCCCCAATGATTCTTTAACGGAAGATGAGGGGAGTCTGAAACTCAGGGTGCACCAACTCAAAGACATCTGCACCCAACTGGTTTCATAGATAGCTCACCTTGAATCACAGGTGACTATCTTGCAAAGGAAGGTCCATGACCAGCAACTTGAGATCACCGATCTCAAGGGCCAGTTAGCTGAGAGACCTATAGGACAAACTCATCCAGATCCATAAGAACCTATGGATGTTATGGATCACTTCCCCAGCTCACCTATGCATGAGGGTGATGCTACCATGGAGGAAGTTCTGACAACCACATAACCTGGGAGTTCTTACTCAAGTATGGACATACAGAACTCACCATCTTATCTTGCAGTTGTCCATGCTTAGTAACCTCCTCTAGACAGTGATCTGGAACTGCTCATTCAACAACTGTTTGAGGAGGGAGTACCAAGAGCAATGTCTGCCCCATCTGAGAACCCAATCTGGGGTTGGGGGTATGACAATGATAGGAAAGCTCTTGTGATCTCTAGAGCTCAGGGTCAACAAGAAATTCTCAACATCTCCACCCTGAGTTTCTATGAGAGTATAAACTTGGTAGATCTGGCACTTGTCAACCCAAGCAATAACAGACAAGCTATCAGATTAGCCAATCAAATTCAAGACTGGGTGCTGGCAGAATTCAAAAGGAGAACTGCATTATATAGACAGAGGCTAGCAGTTGAAGCCTTTGGTCAACTGGATGTTGAGGTCGACCCTAAGATTAGCTTCAAAGGGAAAGCCTTGACTGAAGGCCTAGAGGCTGAGACTGTGAACCTTAAGACAAGATCTCCTCTAGCACCCCATACCCTCAGTGAGGCACCAGCTGGTGATGGTGCTTCACAACTTCTCTCTGGCCAGAGCTTGACTGCTGAATGAAGCAATAAAGGCCAAAGCTCTCCTCAGACTGAGTCATCAAGCTCTGCAATTGACAGAGTCAAAACAAAGATGACTTCTGAAGAGATTAAAGAAGAAAAGAGAGAGAGGAAGAGGAAGCTGAGGGGAGAGAGTTCAAGTGGTTCCCCAGGATTCATGCAAACTGCAATTCTGACTACCCCTGTACCAAACACTCAAGAAGATGAATTAAGGGCAGCCAGGCTCAACTGTCTGGGGACCAAGAACTACAACATAGATGAACTCATCTCTCTCCTCTTAGAGGAGTTAAATGAACTGGCTGACATTGAATTGTCAAAGGAGAGGAAGGATGCAGAGGATGCAGCCTTAACCCTCAAACACAAGGAAGAAATGAGGAGAAAAAGGCTTTACAAGAACATTCCTGTCCTCTCCCCAGTTCAAGAAAGTCCTAAGTCAGAGACTGTGGCTGTTGAACAACCTCGGGTAGTTGATGAAGAAGAAAGATTAAAAATGATCAACTACCTGAGTGCCACAGGTCTCTATGAGGCACCTGCACTCCTTCCCTTGCCTTATGATTATATATTATTTGAATACAATAAGCAGCTAGAAGAGCAAGACAAGAAAGAAAGGCAAGCTGCAAAGAAGAGGCAAAGGGAAGAAGCTGCAAAATCAAGAGCCATCATCCAGAAAAGTCAGAAAAATTCTGCAGATAGGCAGAGGATGATGAGCTTCTTGAAGCTGTATGGGTTCTCCGGAAGGAGGCTTGGTCCTATGTCTCTATCCACAATGGATGAGCACATAAGGGTGATCAAGCAGAAGATAAAAAGGGGAGAGCTTGTGGACCTTCATTCATCATCAAGTCAAGCTCAACCTGAAGTTGAGGTAAAGGTGGAACCTACAGAGACAACACCACTTGCACCTGAAGCTGCACAACAGCCAACTTCATCTTCTAACCCACAGTAGGGTTCTCCTCCCTCTCCTTCTGAAACTGGGAGAGAGGAGATCCCAACTGAAAGGGAATCCACTGAAGAACCGGTACTAAAGACCAACCCTCTCAGTTAAAATCATCAGGGAGGAAAAAAAGTATGGCCAAAAGAAGATCATCTTCAAAGAAGAAAAGAAGAAAGGCATCCACCTCCCAACCTCAGGATGAGTCAGAATATCCTGAGAAAGTGCATGAAGAGTACTCTCAACCAACTTCTATCATAGTAGAGCCTCTCTCTGTTGGAAGACAAATTCTATCCTAGACTTTTGCTGAAGATCCAGACAGATGGTATGTCACTAGAGATCAGGGAGAACAACATGTCTACTTCACAAGTGACATGCTTGAACTCCCTCTGTATGATCTCTATGACATGAGAAGGTACTTCATGAGTCTGAACAATCCAGATCTACTGATGAAGAAAGGAATTCTAAAGATCCTCATGTGGACTATCCCAGTCTGAAGAACCTCTTTGATTTGGTAGCATCAGCCTATGGGGAGTTTGTAGGAACCTTTGAAGTTAAGAGGCTGATGCAACCAAAAGATACCAAAACAACCAAGTCTTCCAACATGCACTTTGGAACAAAGGTGAACTAGCTTCGGAAGTTTTACACACTCAAGAAAAATGCTATGTGTAAAATCTTCTGAAGCCAAAGTTCAGAAGAAACTGCTGCGGAAGCTTTACACTGAACTTGGAAAATATTCCAAGTATAAAGTCTTCCAAAGCCAAAGACTCAACTCTTCCGTAGGTAAAAGATGAAGTCTTCTGAAGCTCTCAAGACAAAGTCTTCCGAAGCTGTTTAAAGACAAGACTGATTTTCCTCTGAAGAGAGAGAAAAGATACCTTTTCCATCAACTTTATCATAAAGTAACCTACTTTCCGCTGCATGGTCTGGTAGTTCACCTGCTATCACTAGTTGGTGAAACTTCCATACTTTATGATAAAGTAGATAAGGTCTTCGCCTGCAAGTTTATGTTTTTGTTCCTTCTTGGCTTTTTGTAATAGGAAAGTCAGTGAGCTATGGCTTGTCATAGTTACTAGTCAAAAGGCAATCTGCCTTTTGACTTTAGGCTGATCTTGTTGTCTAGATTAGTTACTTTCAACAATCTTTTTGCATATTGACGATTGTAGGATGTAGTATAAGTTGAATCTGGTTCTTGTTAAAAAAAAATACTTGTACAACACTTGTAATAGAACTAGAGAAGCAATATACAACTTCCTTGAAAACTTTATCTTGTGCTCTTGTTCTTGTTTTACTTGTGTTTATCTTGTATCTTCAAAAAAGGTTCACATTTCCCTATTTGAATTGTTAAATGATCTTAAGATCCTCCTAAGTGTGTTAACTAAGTGCAAGCTTAAGTACCCTCTAACGGTCCTGCAATAATATTTCTTTGGTAAAGTGAATCCCTCTTCCTATAAAGATAAGGCATGGGTTCACTCATTTAGGAAGAGATATATATCATAGGAATAGATATATCATAGGAAGAGATAAACATAGAGAGAGATTGAGAGAGATATCGATATAGAAATAGAGATACATACTCTTAGAAATGATATCAATCATCGAACACTCAATCAAGCAATCAATATAGCAAAACACCAAGAACATCATAGCAATCATCAAATCATCAAAGCATCAATATCATTGTAATCGAGTCATTGTCAATGAATTTCAATTGAAACATTCCTTATGTTGCATTGTTTATTCTATTTTCAAGTTGTTTAGTCTGTTCTTTGTCAATTTTGATTTCATAAACAATTAATTAAAATAACAAGTATTGATAATTCTGCTATCTTTATTTGTTAAATCAAACTAATAATTCCTGCTTCGATCCTTGGATTCATAGGTGGTATCAGAGCCTAGTGCTCATTTATCTGGATCAATTGATCTATCAGTTTGATTATTTTAATTGGTTGTTTATTTTTTAATTGGTGTATTTGGTGAAAATATTCAAAACCTTGTTATATCAATCATTAATCACTGTTCCATTGCTCGATTAATTTTGATTTGCATTAGAATCTCTTTCGATTCGTGGATTTGTGTTATTGTGCGATATCCCAAGGCTGTTCAAACAAGTTTGAACAAAACCCATCATCATCTAGCATCTTAATTTCAAATCATCTGTGAATTTATTAAGCGATTTGACTAATTTTGATCACAATATCTTATTTAATTAAGAGTGTGTTATTAATTAGTCCATTCACAACATAAGTCATTAATTCAAAGGAATTTTTGTCTTAGTTAATTTGAATATCAATATAATCAGTGATTTGTTATTGCTGTGTTAGTGTGTTTGCATTGCATTTACTTTTCACATTCATAGAGTATTAGATCTGTTGATAATTTTGATAATTAACTAAGTTGATTAAAATGAGAAATTCAGCAGTTGGAGCTTATCAACCTCCAAAGTTGGAGAATAAATCTGAGTTTAAAACTTGGAAAATTAGATTCAGGAACCACGTAATCTATACAGAGTCTGACTTATGGGTGTCCATTACTGAAGGTCCTTACATTCCACCTACTTTAGGACCTGATTATAAAGACAATAAGGCTTATAGTATGCTTACTATGGCTTTACCTGAAAACCTCTTGATCAGGTGTGAAGCATAAAAAATGGCAAACTCATTATGGAAAATTCTTCACACTTTGTGTGAAGGAAGTGATGATATCAGAAGCATCAGAAAGGATACTCTTCGTTCACAGTATGAGACTTTTCCTCATATTATGGGTGAATCTGTTCCTCAACAACTCCACAGATACATGCAACTTATTACTGAGATGAATATCTTTGAGTTGAAGTATAGCAATGAGGAGTTGAATAAAAAGATGCTTCACTTTTTGCCAAAGAGTTGGACTCAAACTGTGTCTATGTTCAAGAATACTCTTGATCTAAAGGCAATTGGGTTAGACATTTTGGTTGCAAAGGTGGAAGCCTTGAAGTTAGATGAGAAAACAAGAAACAAGAGTGTAAAAGCACCAATAGCACCATATCAATATAAAGAAACAAAGGGTGTTGGGAGTGCATTCATCTTCAATGATGATGACGAAAGCTCTTGTGTTGAGAGTGATAATGAAAAGGAAACTAGTTTCTATGCTGCAAAGTCCTCTAAAGTAAGCTCTTAAAACAATTCAAACAGGAAAGCAAAAGGGAAATCTGATGATTCAAAAAGTTCAATAGCAAAAGGATCATCACCTAATAAAAGCAACACCAAATCTGAACCAATCACTATGGTTCTAGAATTAGAAGAACAAAAAGCAGCATTTGCAGCATTCAGTTCAAGCTTTCAAGCCAACATGGGTAGCACTCTGACACCTGCTCACATCTGCCAACAAGACCTTGAAGAAGTTCATCCTGATGAAGTTGAAGAAATGGATTTACAATGGCAAATGGCCATGATTGCTTACAGAGCCAAGATGACATGAGAAGGAACAAGGGTCTATCTGTAGTAGGGAGAACAACCAAGATTTGTGTTGATAAATCAAAAGTGAGGTGCTACAAATGAATTTGTATGGACACTTCTCAAGGGAATGCAACAGCAATAAGCAATCAACAACAGACACAAGACAAGCAAATCAAAAAAGCTTCAAACAACCTCAACTAACAATCTCATCCCCATCAGCCAGAAGCTCTTCAGCAGGTACCAGGAACACTAAAGAAACCTATTTGATTATTTTGTAGGATGGTACTTGTGACTGGAGCATGTATGAGAAGGAAGTGCAGGAGGAAAATCAAGCACTGATGGCAAACTTGGAGAACAAAATTCCACCCATGGCCACAAAGGTAAAGGATAGATTACGTTCACCTGTTTGTGTTGAAGAGGTTGAAAGATACAGGGTTCATGCTCAACAATTGGCTGATAAAGTTAAAGAAACAATGATTTTGAATGAATCTCATATAAGAGAACATAAACTGTATCAGGTCAAAATCACTTCCTTACAAAAGGATTTGGATAAACTTGTATCTTCAAAATTATAATTTGAAATCACAAGTTGAGTATCTAACAACCTCTTTAACAAAATCAATGTCTGAGCATGCATCTACTAAAGTAAAATTTCAGAAGTTTCAACTATCATCTCAGAAAATGAAAAACTCCTAAGCTCTCATATTGAATCAAAGAACAAGTATGGATTGGGTTTTAATGCTGTTGCACCTCCTATAAATGATAACTACACCACTTTACCTGAGTTAATGACAAACAGTCTGTCAAACCATTTTGTATCAAGTACCAAAATTGACCCAGAAATTAAAACAAATAATTTGGTAAATGGTGATGATACTGAGATGAGTGAAACTGAGACTGAGTCATCTGAATCAGAATGTTTAAAACAAACTGATTTAGAATTTGTCTTTGATGAGTGTGATGACTTGAATGAATTTGATGAGCCTAATGCTGGGTTGGGTAAGGGAAAGAACATGGTAATTGAACCTTTAATCCCCAAAGTTCTTGATGAGATCAAGCTGCCTTATTCCCAAAACCAAGAAATTTGTTGAAGACCATCTATATCAGAATTAGTCAACTGAATGAAGGGATCCAGGAGCTCAATAAAAGGCAAAAACATCAGTCATTAAAAAGAACTACGGAAGAAAAGAAAATTACTTCCGCAGAACATCTGTGCAAGAAAAAGGTTGATTTAGAACCATCCGTAGAAAAGCAATGGAAGAAAACTCTTCCAAAACATTCAACTTCCGTAGAAATACTATAGAAGAAACAATCTACTTCCGTAGAAGATCTACGAAAGAAGAAATCACCTGCAGAATCACCCAGTGACAACAAAATCAAGAAACAGAGAATGGTGAATCCTTAGAAACAAGAACCAATTAACACCATGTCAGGAAAAGGTAAAGAATTGAAGCAGCGGAAGAAGGCAATGATGAAGAAGTAGAAAAAGGTAGTAGATTTTGATAGTGAAGCTGAAGAAAAGTACTACAAATGGTATGATATGCACAATCACAATACAGTTGATTATTACTTTAGCAGTTATTGTTCCATTTGCAATATGAACAATCATATGACTTCTAACTGTTACTTCAACAAACACTGTGCCATCTGCAACAAACACAACCATTCTACTGAAGAATGTTACTTCAATACAAAGAACAAATCAAAGGTTTCAAAGTAGCAAAAAGCTGAGAATGATGAATCAGATTCACAATCTTTTGAGAATGATGAATCAAAAGTCTCAAGGCAAAAGAAGTAGTAACTAAAGCAAAAGATCTCAAAGACAAAGAAACCAATATCTGCTGATGATAAATCAGAGAAGAAGAAGGAGAAACAACAATCTCAAAGCAAGAATCCTCATAAAAAGGTAGTGTTGCAGGAAGATAAAGCCTTCTTTGATCCATTTGAAAAGGGTTATCATGTACCTCAATCAAAGACAAAAGATGCAGAAACCTTCTCTACTCAATTATCATCATCAAGTTTAAAGAAAAAGATACTCAAAGAAGAAGTAACAGAAGAAGTGATTGAGGATCAGGAACAAATTCCTTCAAGTTCATCTTCAACAGACTCATCCTCACCACAAACTGAACATAATGAATCAATTGAGACTAAAAACAATCTTGAGAAATCTAGGCTCATTCATGATAGAGTAACTATTCTAGATAACAATGGCAAGCCCAAGACCATCAAGGCTTGGGCTCCACTTTCTAATTGACTTCATTATTTTTGCAGGAACATACATGGAGGACTGACAACTAGTGGTATGTTGACAGTGGTTGTTCCAGGCATTTGACAGGAAACTGTTCACTCCTCCAGGATTTCAGATATAAAAATGCTTTATATGTGGCATTTGGTGGGGATAAGAAGGGAGGTAAAATTATTGGTGAAGGAATGGCAACAAATGGAGTACTCAAATTTGAGAATGTTAATTTTTGTGAAAATTTACAATACAACTTACTCAGTGTATCTCAAATTTCTGATCAAAATTATACCACTTTATTTGATAACTCTTTCTGTTACATTCTTAAGCCAGGTTTTCAAATTCTAGCAGACTGGATCCTTCTTAAAGCACCAAGAAAAGGCAACACATATGTTTTGGACATGAACAACACCTCTATGACAAGCAATGAAACCTACCTGATCTCTAAGTCATCAGAAGATGAAGCTCAACTGTGGCATAGAAGAATGGTTCATTCAAACATGAAGAACATGAATAAGTTGGTCAAAATGACTTAGTCATTGGCTTTCCCAAGAAAGAGTTTTACTATTCTAATCATTGTTCATCATGTTATAAAGGAAAACAACATAGGGTGTCACACAAGTCCAAAACAATTAACACAAACACAACACTCAAATTGCTACACATGGATCTTTTTGGTCCAACTAATGTATTGAGCATTGGTAAAAGGCAATACTGTTTGGTGATTGTTGATGATTTTAGTAGATTCACATGGGTCTTTTTCTTAAAACATAAAAGTGAAACATCAGAAACATTAATGGAGTTTATCACTAAAATTGAAAATCAACTTGATTTAAAGATCAATATTTTAAGAAGTAATAATGGAACTGAATTTGTTAATCATGTTTTAGATTCCTTTTGCAGGAACAAGCATTGCCAGACAACTCAGTTCACCAAGAACTCCATAACAAAATGGAGTTGCTGAAAGAAGAAACAGGACTCTAATTGAAGCAACAAGAACAATGCTAGCTGATTCACAGTTGCCCATCACATTTTGGGCAGAAGCATTGAATACAGCATGAAATATTCAAAACAGGACTTTAATTGTCAAAGAACATAATAAAACACCCTATGAACTTTTGTTTAAAAGAAAACCTTTTATAGGATATCTAGAGCATTTGGGTTTCATGTGTCTATTTTAAACACCAAAGATCAATTAGGAAAGTTTGATGAAAAAGCCTATGATGGTTTCTTTGTTGGTTACTCAACAACATTAAAATCATATAGAGTATACAATCCACATCACAACATTATGTAGGAAACACCTAATGTATCTTTTGATAAATCCTTATTTCCAAAATATGTAAAAGGATCATCTTAGTTGCTTGATATAGATGCATTAACAAATTCATTTAACTCTGGTTATTTGAATGTTGCAGGTCCTACGGATACATGTTATCCTTATGTACCTCCAAGTTTGAGTGAAGTGCCATTAACACCTGACCCACCAAGATTACCCTAGACACATACTTCAAATGTTACTGATCCAGGACCTTCATCTCAAACAAGAAATGACAATTCTGATGGAAATGGAAATTCAACTTCAGCAGAAGATAATAATGCTTCCACAGAAATTCCTTCTACATCCGTAGATGTTCCATCACTTTCGGGGATGATTCATTTCCTTCAACTGAAGTTCCCAATCCATCAGAAACATTCCAACAACATTCATATCTGCAGATCAACAAACTACAACATCTGTAGTTGTTCCTGTAACTGTTGCGGAAGTTATACCTACATCTGTGGAAACACAAAATCATGAAGATGGATGTCATTCAGTATCAGAAAACCAAAATAATGATAATTTTGACCACTTTGTTGATTCCCAATCTCAGTTGGATCGATCTCCAAAATAATGAGAATTTTGACCACTTTGTCTATTCCAGTTGAATCAATACCAACAACAACAATTCATAAGTACGATCCAATAGAAAACATGATTGGTGATCCTAATGAAAGAACCATAAGAAGTCAAGGGGGTGCTGCTAATATTTGTCTGTTATCCTGTTTTCTTTCACAAGTGGTTCCTCCCAACATAACTGCAACATTGAAAGACCACAGCTGGATTGAAGCAATGCATGAAGAACATCAACAATTCAGAAAGCAGAGAGTTTGGAATCTAGTTGATCTTCCTGAAGGGCAATATCCTATTGTACAAGGTGGCTTTTCAAGAACAAACTAGATGACAGGGGTATCATCATCAGAAACAAAGCAAGGCTGATAGCACAAGGCTATACTCAAGAAGAAGGGATAGACTATGATGAAGTCTTTGCCCCAGTTGCAAGGATTGAAGCCATTAGAGTTTTTCTAGCCTATGCTTCACATTAGAAGTTCACAGTTTACCAAATGGATGTAAAATGTGCCTTCTTATATGGTAAAATTGATGAAGAAGTCTATGTTAGCTAACCACCAGGCTTTGAAGATCCTGATTACCCACACACGGTATACAAGAGTGACAAAGCTTTGTATGGTCTTCATCGGGCACCAAGAAAGTGGTATGAAACATTATCATCTTTCCTGCTCAAGCACGGCTATAAAAGGGGAACAATTGATCAGACTCTATTCCTCAGACATGACCATCAAGACCTCTTGGTTGTCCAAATCTATGTGGATGATATCATCTTTGGGTCAACAAACAAAAGATTATGTCAAGACTTTGAATCTTGGATGAAATCTGAGTTCCAAATGAGTTCCATTGAAGAATTAACATTCTTCCTTGGTTTACAAGTTCATCAAAAATCAGATGGCATTTTCATCAATCAGGAAAAGTTTGTGAATCAAATCTTGAAGAAGTACAACCTTGCTGATTCTTCTTCATGCAAAACACCAGCATCAACAATAGATAAGATTGTACCTGATCCTAAAAGGAAGTCAGTTGATCAAAGATTATATAGATCTATGACAGGATCATTAATGTACTTAACTGCCAGCAGACCTGACATGATGTTTGATGTGTGTGTTTGTGCTAGGTACCAATCAGATCCAAAGGAGTCACATATGAATACAGTGAAGAGGATTTTCAGATACCTCAAAGGGAAGCGAGCTCTTGGGCTTTGGTATCTCAAAGAAGGGGATTTTAACCTCTACTCATATTCTGATAGTAACATTGGAGGCCGCAACAATAACAGAAAATCAACAACTCGCGGTTGTCTAGGACCAAGACTAGTTTCTTAGCAGTGCAAAAAGCGAACATATGTATCAGTATCCATAGCTGAGGCTGAGTACATAGCTGCTTTAGCTGGTTGCTCTCAAGTTTTATGGTTACAAAACCAACTACTTGATTATGGTTACAATTTTCTTCAAACACCAATTCACATAGATAACTCAGCTGCTATGTTCATCACTGCTAATCCAGTGCAACATAGTAAAACAAAACATATTGAAATCAGATACCATTTTCTGAGAGACTGCTCAGAAAAAGGTTTAATAAAGTTGATCAAAGTGGATACAACAAATTAGCTTGCTGATTTATTCACTAAAGCCTTTGATTCAGTTAGATTTAATTTCTTAATTGAGTCTTTAGGCATGATCAACTTAGATTAGTCTTCATCACAAAGAAAAGCATGTTCTGTCGGACAAATTCATTATATGAAAAAGCCAAAAACATTTATAAAACATATAGAAATCCAAACATATTTTCTTATTAATATGTTTTTCTTGAAGAAGCATATCATATTATGGGAAATGATAGTACACTACCTTTGCATACTTTCTTGGTTTTTAAATCACAAAATACAGACCGATCAGATGTGATTTGATATGTGAGTAGGTTCAGCTTGAGTGGAAGATAAACCAGTTCATGCATAACATAATGCCAAGGTGACTAATTATGGACAATTCCATTTTGAGGAATAAGCAAGTAAGTCTTATCCTGCTGTGATCAATTTACTCACCTAAGCACACTATGTTGTGACACTTTATAACCTCTATCTTTGCTCATCAATAGACCTTTTGTTTTGTGTAAACAAAGACCTGGGTTCATAGGCACCTCTGTTTTACGTAAGTAAAGACCTGGTGTCCTGTTGATGATCATCAAAAAGTTCCAAAAAGGAACAACTCTAAAAGAATCCAATGTGATCAGTTGTATATTATCTCAAAGAGCTTCAAAAATCATATCAGCAATAATAAGATTTCAAAGAAATCTTAAGATAGAGGAAGTTGCTTAGTGTCATAGTAGGATCCCATTGTATGATGTAAATGCTTGTAAATATATTTAAGTTTCTGCGTATACATAAAAATAAAAAAAGATTTTTTTCTTTCTTTTATTTGCTAATAAGATTGACAGATAATTGCTTTTCATGTTATGCTCTTTATAAATTTCTGATAAATGCATAATTTCATGATTAATCATAAATTTAGGGGGAGTAGTCATCATCATGAAAACTGAGTTTAACATTTTTTTACATGAAGAAAATTGGGACTTGAGCACCAACTTGGGTGCAGGATATCTGAAGTTTTAAACTAAATCAATTTTTCACATTTGCCATGAAGAAAAATCAACAAGGTCTGACAGCAAACAACAAAAACATAACAAAAATGACTTTCCGTGGATTGGTATCCTATGGATAAAACATCAAAAGAAGAAAAACAAACATTTGCTTCGGAAGAAAATTTTATCAAAATTACCTTTGGAAGAAAAACATAAGTTTTGCCTTCCATAGATGTTCTGCGGAAGAATTAACTTGAAACAAGGAAAGTTTTGCCTTCCGTAGATGTGTTGCGGAAGAATTGACTTGAAACAAGGAAAGTTTTGCCTTCCATAGATGTTCTGCGGAAGAATTAACTATCAAAATAACCACGGAAGGGTAAAGAGGGATATGGGACCCACAACATTAAATAAGAGGTTTTTAAATTGTCTGAGAGAGTATAAATGATACATTGACCGTTGGCATTTCTATTCACTTTTTCAGAACACTTTTTCAGACCTAGAAAAACGCTCTCACCCATAACCCCCTTTCTCACCGAAACATTCAAAATTTCAATTCCACACAACAATCCTCACCTAAATCACCACTCAAACAACTTCAAAATGGCCAACAGATTTGTAAAAGATCATAACGTTTGGCCTTTTTGAATCCAGACGATTCAACAACGGGGGGATGCAAGGAAATTATCAACTATCTGAGAAGATCAAGGATTTTTTATGCGTTGTCTGCAGACCCAATCATATATCAATCGCATATGATAGATTTTTGGAACACAGCTTGGATTGAAGAGGAGAATGATGAAAAGGTGATTTTCATAACAATCAGAAATGAAGAGTTGAGGGTGGATGAACAAACCATCAGAAGGGTGTTAGAATTTGGAGAACGAGAAGAAGGCTACCCCGATGTGTTCGACCATGAGTACAATCAAAAAGTTCGACCATGAGTACATTCAAAAAGTCTTTCATTTAATGGGATATGATGGTGACTATAGGAATGGTGAAATCAAGAAAGGGAGATTATGCAAGCCCTATAGATTTCTCTATCACACTTACTTGAGGTGTATGTCCAACAGAAAGTCTGGGTTGGACAGGTTTTCTAGGCATATATCATCAGGGATTATTAGTGTATTTGAAGGGGGGACTTACAATTATTTTAAATACATCCTTGGATGCTTGTATGACCATGTAAGGGTATAGAAGGAAAACAAGATGTACATGTTTCCCAGGTTTATTCAGCTGATTATGAATAAGTCAATGCCTAACATTGAAAGAGATGGTGGAGTCTTTGTTCAAGCTCATCTTGGAAGATCTATGCTAAACAAGATAAGTGGGCAATACCAAGGTGAAGAATTGGAGATGTTTGCTCATGTCACTGATGAGAATGCAGACATTCCCCAAGAACTACTATACCTTGATCAACAACAACAACAAACACCACCAGCTAAATCACCTGAACCACCACAACAAGAACCTCATCCTCTATCACCAACAACCCTGACCAACCTACCAGAAACACCACCTGTTCACCTCCATTCACCACCCAGTGAACACACCCAACCTTTATCTCCTTCACATTCATAAACATCTCAGAATACTACTAAAACAGAGGTATTCACACTTGATGACATTCAACAATCACCATCACACCCATCACCACAACAAGAACCTCAGCCTCTACCACCAACACCTGTAATAGACTTAACAGACTCACCACCAACTTAACTGGATTCACCTTCCAGTGAACATACCCAACCTCTCTCACCTACCCAATCTCAATCATCACTACACACTGGTGCCACAGAACCTATCTCACCCTTTCTCACTCAAACACTTATACATCTAACAACAGAACCAACTTCCTCACCCACATCTACTAAACCAACCTCACCTATTAAAAGACCAACATATACTGAAATACTCAACCTTGTTGAGGATGATGAGTTTGATAATGTTATGGATGGTGCCACAGAAAAAATATGTGTAGAAGTTAAGGGGGAGAATAAACAAGATGTTGAACAACTAGATGACAGTGATAGCCATTTTATTGACATCACCACTTATGATGAAAATGATTTGAGAGAGGAGGAGATAAATATGAGCAAAAGTTTTCTTATTGCTAAATACAACAATCTCATCATCAAAAGCAATCAAAAACTAGGGAAATTGAGAAAACTCAAAAAGGAGATGAAAGAGAAAGATGAAACTATTGCATCTCTAGAAGTAACAATCAAGAAGCTAAGACAAGAGATTGAAAGCAACAATGCAGTGATTGATACTATGAATCAGCTTGTGATTGAGTCTTGTGAGACTACTGAGAAAGAAAAACAAGAGAAGGAGAAAGTCTTGACTGAGCTCAACAATGCAATGAAAACTATCTCTGAGTAGTTGGATCTGCTAAAAGCTAAAGATGAAGAGATAGAACTCTTAAAAAAGCAGGTGACTGAAAAGGAAGTAAGTGTGCATAAAGAACAAATCAAAGAAACTCCCGACATTCCCTTGTTAAAAGCAAAAGAACCAACAATCAAATACAACAGGAAAAGAAAGTATTTGGGAAAAACCCAAGAAGATGTTATTAAAATTGGAGACACCCCAAAGAGAACAAAAACCATGTCTCCTGAGCACACTCCATTAGTTGATCTTTTAACTCTCAAATCAGTTGAAAAATTTGAAGAAGAAAGTGATGCTGAGTGGGTAGAGTTAACAAAAGATGAGACTCAAACGTCTGATGAAGAAGCAAGGGAAGGTGACTTGCTATCTACTGATGACATCTTTGAAGAAAGAGCACAGTCATCTATGTTCATGGACTTAATCAATATTGGTTTTCCATATGACATGGTTGAGAAGATGAACATGTTTGAGATGATTCAAGTGCTAAAAGTGTTTGATGCTGTTAGATTAATGCTTCCAGTATGCAACTATGAAATATTCTCAAAGTTCAAAGCCATTGAGAAGTTAAAGAAAGATTTGGGTCACTATAACAAAAAGAAGCTCATAAAGTATAACATGAATTGTTGGCTGCAAAGTCATAACTATGAGTCTCATGAGCTTAAGGGAAGAATAGTGAGTGAGTTAAGAGCCATGATGGATCATGTGATGCAGGTTGAGCTAGAAACTGGTGTAAAATTCAAAACCGGGGCACCCAATCCTGCTTACAAACAACAATCAAAACAATCTCCTCCTGAGCTAACAGTAGTTGAAATCAAAGACATGTACAGAGGCAAAGAGAAACTGATCAGGGAGCCAAGGGATGTAATCCCCAACAAAATTTGGCCTCTGGGCACAACAGTAAGAGAGATCACAGAACAAAAATCAACTTTGATTCAACTGATTGATCAGATGACTACACCAAGATCAGCAGCTGACAACAAGATAATAACTTGGAAGGTTGATCAAGAGTAGGATTGTGCTACAATTAAAAGGGCATCTGGAATGATTCAATACTTTCCATGGATGAAGACCCTTCTTACACTTCCAGATGCAAACCTTTCTACTTTACATGGCATTCCAATCTCCAACTACCCAATCAGTAAAGGGGAAGAGATTTTTCTGTACTGATTGCAAAACTAAGAAACAAGTTCAATGGAGATGTACTGAAGGAAGCAAAGAGAGAGGATGTTGAACATAAAAGAAGAAAACAAAGACAGAAAAGGTCTCATTCAAGTTCTTCAAAACCTATTTATGATGAATTTCTATGGGGAATTGGATATGAAGACAAGGCTGAAGCATCAATCAAAAGTATTAAAGGAAATTAGTATTCATTCCCTATCACTGAATGGGGATATGTGGAAAGAACAAAAGAATTGGTGTTGTAAAGGAATGATCCTCACAAGAAGGTACCAAGCATAAGATTGTTTGATCCATTGGAGATTAAACTATTACATCCAGGTTACACTTCTTATCTGCATGACAAATACTTTTCAAAGTTGAATGATAAGATGCTCAAAATGACATATGCTTATATGTGCACATCATTCAAATCATAGACAAGCTGCACTCCAAAGCATATAAGAGAAGAAGATTTGAAGCTGGTCAGCTAATGGGATTTGACATTCCATCAATCACTAAGCTCAGAATGTCAGAACAAGATGAATTGGAAGTGGTGTCAAACAATAGTGTTGTTGCAACACTGACCACAGAAGAAGACATCTCTGGGCTGAATTACAACACTCTGAAGAAAATAAAGAGAATGAAGATCATGTATCTATATGATGATCAAAAGAATGCGGTTGAATACTTCAACACAAGAATTTTGAGAAGAGTTCAAGAGTTAAGAGCACTGAACCGATGATTACAAGAATTTAAACCTAAGGGGGAGTATTTTTAGGTCTAGATATTTTGTATAGGTTTAGATGATGAATCATTTCTTGTAATGAACTTTTGTAATTATTTATCATTTTGTAATGCATGAAATATATGTTAACCTAAATATTATTTGTGTTGATTTTATGTAATTGCAGGAAAACATCATATTTGGTCAATATGGAAAAATTGACTAAGTGAAAGAACTCCTGCAGATGAACAAGTTGTTCCTCCGTAGATGTTCTGTGGAACAAAGAACATGGAATACATATCCATAGATCTCCTGCGGAAGCTCAACATCTACTGAAGAACAAGTTCTGAAGTCAAGTTGCTGCTGCTGCGGAAGAAGGAAGTTTGCTCCTGAGGATGAAGTTCAAGAACAAAGACCAACTCCTACGGAAGACCAACTCCTATGGAAGACCAATTCCTACGGAAGAACAAAACACTTGTATGTTCTTAAATCATCAAGTACGCAACATAAAGTCAACCTGTTACGTCATCAAGTCAACGACCACAGAAGACACTATTTATGTCAAGCAAATATTCCACATCATATCAATAATATTTCTTTTGTAAAGTGAATCCCTCTGCCTATAAAGATAAGGCATGGGTGCACTCATTTAGGAAGAAATATACATCATAGGAATAAATATATCATAGGAAGAGATAAACATAGAGAGAGATTGAGAGAGATATCGATATACGAATAGAGATACATACTCTTAGAAAAGATATCAATCATCAAACACTCAATCAATCAATCAATATAGCAAAACACCAAGAACACCATGAACATCATAGCAATCATCAAATCATCAAACCATCAATATCGTTATAATCGAGTCACTTTCAATGAATATCAATTGAAACATTCCCTTTTGTTTTTTTCTATTTTAAAGTTATTTCATCTGTTCTTTGTCAATTTCAATTTCATAAACAATTAATTAAAATAACAAGTATTGATAATTCCGCGATCTTTATTTGTTAAATCAAACTGATAATTTCTGCTTCCATCCTTGGATTCATAAGTTTGTTGAACAAATAATGTCTCAAGCTGAAGAAACCAGCCCAGGGGAAACTAAAAAGGCCATCATTATCCTTGAGGAGACTTTTCAATGGACAAATTGTTTGAAGAGGCAAATCCATTTGAAAACATACATTACTCACCTATCCTTAGACAACACTTTCATACTCTTAAGACTCAAACCAAAGAATCAAGCATCATACCTGTCAAGCCTCTAACAGAGAAACAGAAGGAGTTAATTAGACAGTTTGCTAAATCAATAAAGGAGCAAACTAATCATCAAAAGATCAAGCATCATCCTCATAGCCTCAAATAAAAATGTATGAGAGTGTAAGGCCCCGTTCCCGGAGACCTCATAGTTGAACAATCAAAACATTTTTCATATAAGACAAATACATTTCATAAAAACATCACAGCGGATTTAGTTATCAAAAACCATTCATGCATTAATATTTGGTGTTGCTAAACAATACTTCATTGTAATTTAAGAGTTACAAAAGAATCATTCAATTGTATTACAAAACAAAAAAAATGATCATGCACGAATGGATGCCAGTCTTTGCCCGCCAAGTAGCATCACCCGCGTGCCATCCTCACCTGCCGACTGATATGCATATAAAAAGTCAGCGTTGCTGAGTGAGTTCTAGTTTAATATTCGGTTGTAGGTGTAACCAACCCGCTATTAAAGATATGGCAGAAATCAATAATAGAAAAAGAGAAGTGATTCATTATCTTTCTTTCTTTTATTATCTTTCCCTTTCTTTAACTAGGATTGCATAAAGTAAGAGCCTACATTGTTAGTTGGCAAGATATGCCAAACCCCTGTCGGCAAACGTTTATCATGGTAGCTAACCCATCGACAGTTGATCCACACTGCTAGGCACGAAGCCTGCTCATGAACTAGGATCCTATTCAATCATTGGTCAATCCCAAGGATTGACCCCAGATGTGCATCCTCATGGGCTATACAGCCGCACATCAGTTGAGCTAACGACAACAAGGTTGTGCACCTCCATTTATTGTGCTTGCAAGGATTTTCATTAATCTTAAGGGCCTGGGGTAACATTCATTAAGTTTCATTATTCTTCTTTTATTCTTTCATGTCCACTTGTTATGGATAATACTTATTAAGATGCACATTACATAATCACATAACAAGAAAATATTATAGACATAGAAAAAGCAGCACATAAGAAAGAACCAAGCATAATAATTCTCAAACAAGCATAATCTTTCCTTATACAGAAGTTCTCCATACTTAAATTCTATTCCCAAAATTTCCAAAAAATCCCAAGTCTTTAGACAAATGCTGATGAACTTAGACAAATGCGGATGCGCACAACAAATGCGAATGAACAAATGCAGATGAACAAATGCGGATGAAGACTTAGCAAATGCGCATGAAGACATACCAAATGCGCATGAAGACTTAGCAAATGCGCATGAAGACTTAGCAAATGCGCCTAAACAAAAAGACTTTCTGTTAAATGTGGATGAACATAAAAACTAACCTGAAATTCAGCTTATGCCATTACCAGTCCCAATCATCATTCTAACATGAACACAACTTATATCTATCAGTCTAACACTTAGAACATCATAAACTTTAAACGATCAAGAAGAGGTTCACACAACATAACCATATCATCAACATCGTTCACACCATACATGAAAAATCATAATTTGTTTCGAAAACATCAGTCAAATATGCAAACAAACTCCGAATAAGCAGAAAACATTTTAAAGAGGGGATCTAGAACTCACCTCTACTGCTTTCGAGTAAAACTCCTCCAAACCCGAGAGCAACCTGGAGTTCAAACGCCGAAACATACCAAAACACAAAACCGAGCATAAAAGAACACATAAGAATCGGTCCCGAAGCTGAAAGCTCAGCTAAAACCAAACAAAACACACAAAAACTCACCTTCTAGCTGAAACTTCTTCTTCTTCTCTCTAGAACCGATGGAAACTTTGTTTATCTTCTTTCTAGCAGTAGAAGCAGTTGGTGCAGCATTGTAGTGGGCGGCCATGCCCACTTTAAACATAAAATAATAATGTTTGTCCTTTTGTACACTTTAGCCCCTCCACTTTTGCAACTTCTTATTTTGTCATTATTCTTTTCTTAATGAATTTTCGGGTGTTACAAGTCCACCCCCCCTTATAGTGGTTTCATCCCCGAAACCTGTCACTCTTCGAATAGTTGTGGGTAATATTGTCTCATATCCTCCTCAGTCTCCCACGTAGACTTAGATCCTTTCATGTGCCTCCACTTTACTCGCACCAGTGGAACCACTTTATTCCGTAATCTCTTCACCTTTCGGTCAATGATTGCCACTGGTTGCTCTATGTAATTGAGCCGTTCATCCACTTCAATGTCTTCCAGTGGTACAATCAGATCTTCATCAGCTAGGCATTTTCTTATATGAGATACATGGAATGTTGGATGAATTCCACTTAACTCACCGGGTAGCTCCATCCTATAGGCCACCTCTCCTACTCGTGCAATGATTCGGAAAGATCCTATATACCTCAGGCTCAGCTTACCATTCTTTATTAAACGAATAATCCCCTTCCAAGGTGAAACCTTCAGCATCACTTTATCACCCACCTGGAATTCATAGGCCTACGTCTCTTGTCAGCATATGACTTTTTACTATATTTCGCCACCTTCATAAATGCCTTGATCTTTTCTATATTTTCTGATGTGGCTTCAATGATCTCGATGCCTCCTAACTCTTTCTGCCCGATGTCACCCCAACACACCAGGGTTCTGCATCTCCTCCCATACAACATTTTGAATGGTGGCATGCCTATACTGGCATGATCACTGTTGTTGTAGGAGAACTCTGCCAACGGTAGGTGTTCATCCCAACTTCCACCAAAGTCAATAATGCATGCCCGGAGCATATCCTACAAGGTCTGAATGGTCCCTTCTGATTGACCGTCTGTCTGAGGGTGATAAGCTATGCTAATGTGTAACCTCGTCCCTATGGCATCATGAAATCTCTTCCAGAACTTGGACGTGAACTGGATGTCCCTATCGGAAACAATAGACACCGGCATGCCATGACGAGTTACAATCTCCTTGATGAACATCTATGCCAACCTTTCCAACGAGTACGGCTCTCGGATCGGCAAAAAGTGTGCACTCTTTGTCAAGCGGTCTATGATCACCCAAATGGTATCACATCCTCTCATAGTGCGAGGCAACTTTGTGATGAAATCCATGGTGATGTGTTCCCACTTCCATTCGGGTATATCCAAAGGTTGGATCTTCCCATATGGTTTCTGATGTTCCCGCCTTCACTTGCAAACAAGTCAGGCACTTACTCACGTACTCCACCATGACACGCTTCATCCCTGGCCACCAATAATCCTTCTTCAGATCATGATACATTTTTGTAGCACCGAGATGGATGGAATATCGTGTTTTATGGGCCTCATCCATGATCCTTCCCCTCAGCTCCCCATAACGAGGAATCCACATCCGCCCAAAGCGGGTTTTCACGCCAAGGGTGTTTTCCACTGAATCCATCGCCTGCCCCTTCATTCGTTTGAATTTGATCCTATCATCCATTAATGCCTCATCTTGGAATTCCCTGATTTGACCCATAACATCCAGCATCACAACTAGCTGGCAATCCTGTGTGTCTGCATCAACTGCTGAAGCTGAATACATTGCTACTGCCAGCTGCTGTGCTCAAGTGCTTTAGATTCAGAATCAGATGTTAGACTATGGGTTTAATTTCAAAGAGACTCCCATCCACATAGACATCAACAATGCCATCTCTATTACAGAGAATCATGTGCAGCATTCAAGGACCAAACACATCAACATCAGGTATCATCTGATTAGGAATAATTTGAAAAGGGATTGATAAAACTAATCAAAGTTAACATAAGTGAACAATATGCCGATCTGTTCACAAAAGCTTTTGATGAATAGAGATTTAAATATCTTGTATCAGCTATTGGGATGATTAACTTTGAGTAAATTTTTCTTAATAACTTAATCAATATTATTTCTTAAAACTGTGTGTCCTAGGTTGTCTATTAGATCACTTCATAAGCCCAGTTCCCTTTGGAAGAAAAATGAACTTTTAGAATGATATCTCTTAGAATGATGAAAATTTTCCTTCAGAAGAAGCAAAAGTTGCCTTCGGAAGAAATTTATTTCTAAATCGTTTAAACTGCTTATTTAAGATTTACCTTCAGAAGCAAAAGTTGCCTTCGAAGAAAATTTTCCAAAGCTTTGATTCCATAGCTTCCGAAACCAAAATTGTCTTCGGAAGCTTTTTCTACTTCCAAGAAAACTAACTTTTTGGGCTCCTTTTTCTGAAGTAGAACCCACTTGCGGATTTCAAAGTTTATCATTTTGTCATAACTTTGTCTCAAATCTAGAGTATATCTTTCCAAACGGTTCTATTTCATCTCATTTCTCTCATTGTTCCTTAACCAAAAATTTACCCCCAAATTTCATCTTCTTCTTCTTTCCTTCACTACCAAGCTTCTTCAAATGGCCAATCTTAATCGTTGTAACAACCCTGATTTCACCATGCACCTACACAGGCAACACAATCAAGTTGCTCTGTTAAACTCTGAGAAGGATCCAAGCTTCTCAGACGTGTGTAGGTATCTTTCTTTGTCTCACTACTTCACCTCCCTTACAATCAATCCTACTCTCTATGAGGATCAGTTGCTTGAGTTCTGGCGGACCTGTCAAGAGGTCAGCATGGACGGGGAGAAGGCACTGTCTGCAACAGTGCAGGGGAGGATGGTTTTCATCACTCCAGCCATTATCAACACCCATCTTCAGCTGGATGATGAAGCAGGTGAACTGTCTTTCCTAAAAACCGCTGTCAACCAATCCTTTGAGCAGATGGGATATGAAGGTGACTTCTCAGTCAAGACCTTCAGGAAGGGGAAGGTCTCATTCCAATGGAAATACCTCCTCCATGTCATCATTCACAGCTTATCCAACAAACATGGAGGATGGGACTAGATTCCAGAAGACCTCTCCTTCATTGTCCATAGGATGGTTCAAGGGGTCAAATTCAGGTACTCTCAGTTTGTATTTAGAAATTTACTTGCGAATTTGGATTCCTTAGAATATTACATGTTCCCCCGGTATGTTTAACACATTCTCAACTGTGAATTGGGACCACAGTTGAGGGGAACAGGTAATGTTCTTAAACTTGCACATATGAGACCCGCATTTTCAAGATATTGAAAAAGCCAACTGTTGGGTTCTCCGGGGTAGAAACAGCCCTTCTCCCAAAAATGTTTGAGCTCATTGCTCAGGGTGACATCCTAGCTACACCATCTAGTGATGAACCAACACCCTCTACTTCTCAACCACCATCAAGGCCAACAATTACCCTCACATACACTAGAAAATCCAAACAAACACCTGCACTTGCTATTGAGCATGTGCAGGCCCCCATATCACAACTCACACAGGAGGAAGTGGACACTCGAGCTCCCACTTCCCCCGAGGAGCAAACCACTCCCATTTTTCAAACAATCAGTGCTGAGGTTCCTCATGCTCACCCTAATGAGCTCACAACTCCACAAACAGCCTTAAGCCATCATGCTGAGTCTCAACACTCTAGTGATCAACCTTTAGGGGAAAGCTACCATCCCCAGCCTCTTGATCTTAACCAACCCATTTCTAGCCTTGACTTCTATTCTGATGAAGATTTGGGTTTCAGTGAGTATCATGACTCTCCCCTCTCTACCCATACTCAAGGGGAGATGAGTACTCCTGCTTCACCCATGTCTAGCCCACATCAGACACCCCAAACTGAGGTCGATCTTCCTGTGATTGTCCAAGAGATCCATGTGGAAGAGGCTCTCACTGTTGCCAGTGATTACATCCTTAAGTCCTCAACCACGGCAACCCAGCCTCTTGACACTGTTATTGGGCAGGGGAAATCCAGCAGCCAAGAACCCCATGCTGGTGGTGAAGGAGCAGACCTCGATTCACCTCCTTCATCCCCCAATGATTCTTTAACGGAAGATGAGGGGAGTCTGAAACTCAGGGTGCACCAACTCAAAGACATCTGCACCCAACTGGTTTCATAGATAGCTCACCTTGAATCACAGGTGACTATCTTGCAAAGGAAGGTCCATGACCAGCAACTTGAGATCACCGATCTTAAGGGCCAGTTAGCTGAGAGACCTATAGGACAAACTCATCCAGGTCCATAAGAACCTATGGATGTTATGGATCACTTCCCCAGCTCACCTATGCATGAGGGTGATGCTACCAAAAAGGTGGAGGAAGTTCTGACAGCCACATAACCTGGGAGTTCTTACTCAAGTATGGACATACAGAACTCACCATCTTATCTTGCAGTTGTCCATGCTCAGTAACCTCCTCTAGACAGTGATCTGGAACTGCTCATTCAACAACTGTTTGAGGAGGGAGTACCAAGAGCAATGTCTGCCCCATCTGAGAACCCAATCTGGGGTTGGGGGTATGACATTGATAGGAAAGCTCTTGTGATCTCTAGAGCTCAGGGTCAACAAGAAATTCTCAACATCTCCACCCTGAGTTTCTATGAGAGTATAAACTTGGTAGATCTGGCACTTGTCAACCCAAGCAATAACAGACAAGCTATCAGATTAGCCAATCAAATTCAAGACTGGGTGCTGGCAGAATTCAAAAGGAGAACTGCATTATATAGACAGAGGCTAGCAGTTGAAGCCTTTGGTCAACTGGATGTTGAGGTCGACCCTAAGATTAGCTTCAAAGGGAAAGCCTTGACTGAAGGCCCAGAGGCTGAGACTGTGAACCTTAAGACAAGATCTCCTCTAGCACCCCATACCCTCAGTGAGGCACCAGCTGGTGATGGTGCTTCACAACTTCTCTCTGGCCAGAGCTTGACTGCTGAATGAAGCAATAAAGGCCAAAGCTCTCCTCAGACTGAGTCATCAAGCTCTGCAATTGACAGAGTCAAAACAAAGATGACTTCTGAAGAGATTAAAGAAGAAAAGAGAGAGAGGAAGAGGAAGCTGAGGGGAGAGAGTTCAAGTGGTTCCCCAGGATTCATGCAAACTGCAATTCTGACTACCCCTGTACCAAACACTCAAGAAGATGAATTAAGGGCAGCCAGGCTCAACTGTCTGGGGACCAAGAACTACAACATAGATGAACTCATCTCTCTCCTCTTAGAGGAGTTAAATGAACTGGCTGACATTGAATTGTCAAAGGAGAGGAAGGATGCAGAGGATGCAGCCTTAACCCTCAAACACAAGGAAGAAATGAGGAGAAAAAGGCTTTACAAGAACATTCCTGTCCTCTCCCCAGTTCAAGAAAGTCCTAAGTCAGAGACTGTGGCTGTTGAACAACCTCGGGTAGTTGATGAAGAAGAAAGATTAAAAATGATCAACTACCTGAGTGCCACAGGTCTCTATAAGGCACCTGCACTCCTTCCCTTGCCTTATGATTATATATTATTTGAATACAATAAGCAGCTAGAAGAGCAAGACAAGAAAGAAAGTCAACCTGCAAAGAAGAGGCAAAGGGAAGAAGCTGCAAAATCAAGAGCCATCATCCAGAAAAGTCAGAAAAATTCTGCAGATAGGCAGAGGATGATGAGCTTCTTGAAGCTGTATGGGTTCTCCGGAAGGAGGCTTGGTCCTATGTCTCTATCCACAATGGATGAGCACATAAGGGTGATCAAGCAGAAGATAAAAAGGGGAGAGCTTGTGGACCTTCATTCATCATCAAGTCAAGCTCAACCTGAAGTTGAGGTAAAGGTGGAACCTACAGAGACAACACCACTTGTACCTGAAGCTGCACAACAGCCAACTTCATCTTCTAACCCACAGTAGGGTTCTCCTCCCTCTCCTTCTGAAACTGGGAGAGAGGAGATCCCAACTGAAAGGGAATCCACTGAAGAACCCGGTACTAAAGACCAACCCTCTCAGTTAAAATCATCAGGGAGGAAAAAAAGTATGGCCAAAAGAAGATCATCTTCAAAGAAGAAAAGAAGAAAGGCATCCACCTCCCAACCTCAGGATGAGTCAGAATATCCTGAGAAAGTGCATGAAGAGTACTCTCAACCAACTTCTATCATAGTAGAGCCTCTCTCTGTTGGAAGACAAATTCTATCCTAGACTTTTGCTGAAGATCCAGACAGATGGTATGTCACTAGAGATCAGGGAGAACAACATGTCTACTTCACAAGTGACATGCTTGAACTCCCTCTGTATGATCTCTATGACATGAGAAGGTACTTCATGAGTCTGAACAATCCAGATCTACTGATGAAGAAAGGAATTCTAAAGATCCTCATGTGGACTATCCCAGTCTGAAGAACCTCTTTGATTTGGTAGCATCAGCCTATGGGGAGTTTGTAGGAACCTTTGAAGTTAAGAGGCTGATGCAACCAAAAGATACCAAAACAACCAAGTCTTCCAACATGCACTTTGGAACAAAGGTGAACTAGCTTCGGAAGTTTTACACACTCAAGAAAAATGCTATGTGTAAAATCTTCTGAAGCCAAAGTTCAGAAGAAACTGCTGCGGAAGCTTTACACTGAACTTGGAAAATATTCCAAGTATAAAGTCTTCCAAAGCCAAAGACTCAACTCTTCCGAAGGTAAAAGATTAAGTCTTCTGAAGCTCTCAAGACAAAGTCTTCCGAAGCTGTTTAAAGACAAGACTGATTTTCCTCTGAAGAGAGAGAAAAGATACCTTTTCCATCAACTTTATCATAAAGTAACCTACTTTCCGCTGCATGGTCTGGTAGTTCACCTGCTATCACTAGTTGGTGAAACTTCCATACTTTATGATAAAGTAGATAAGGTCTTCGCCTGCAAGTTTATGTTTTTGTTCCTTCTTGGCTTTTTGTAATAGGAAAGTCAGTGAGCTATGGCTTGTCATAGTTACTAGTCAAAAGGCAATCTGCCTTTTGACTTTAGGCTAATCTTGTTGTCTAGATTAGTTACTTTCAACAATCTTTTTGCATATTGACGATTGTAGGATGTAGTATAAGTTGAATCTGGTTCTTGTTAAAAAAAATACTTGTACAACACTTGTAATAGAACTAGAGAAGCAATATACAACTTCCTTGAAAACTTTATCTTGTGCTCTTGTTCTTGTTTTACTTGTGTTTATCTTGTATCTTCAAAAAAGGTTCACATTTCCCTATTTGAATTGTTAAATGATCTTAAGATCCTCCTAAGTGTGTTAACTAAGTGCAAGCTTAAGTACCCTCTAACGGTCCTGCAATAATATTTCTTTGGTAAAGTGAATCCCTCTTCCTATAAAGATAAGGCATGGGTTCACTCATTTAGGAAGAGATATATATCATAGGAATAGATATATCATAGGAAGAGATAAACATAGAGAGAGATTGAGAGAGATATCGATATAGAAATAGAGATACATACTCTTAGAAATGATATCAATCATCGAACACTCAATCAAGCAATCAATATAGCAAAACACCAAGAACATCATAGCAATCATCAAATCATCAAAGCATCAATATCATTGTAATCGAGTCATTGTCAATGAATTTCAATTGAAACATTCCTTATGTTGCATTGTTTATTCTATTTTCAAGTTGTTTAGTCTGTTCTTTGTCAATTTTGATTTCATAAACAATTAATTAAAATAACAAGTATTGATAATTCTGCTATCTTTATTTGTTAAATCAAACTAATAATTCCTGCTTCGATCCTTGGATTCATAGGTGGTATCAGAGCCTAGTGCTCATTTATCTGGATCAATTGATCTATCAGTTTGATTATTTTAATTGGTTGTTTATTTTTTAATTGGTGTATTTGGTGAAAATATTCAAAACCTTGTTATATCAATCATTAATCACTGTTCCATTGCTCGATTAATTTTGATTTGCATTAGAATCTCTTTCGATTCGTGGATTTGTGTTATTGTGCGATATCCCAAGGCTGTTCAAACAAGTTTGAACAAAACCCATCATCATCTAGCATCTTAATTTCAAATCATCTGTGAATTTATTAAGCGATTTGACTAATTTTGATCACAATATCTTATTTAATTAAGAGTGTGTTATTAATTAGTCCATTCACAACATAAGTCATTAATTCAAAGGAATTTTTGTCTTAGTTAATTTGAATATCAATATATCAGTGATTTGTTATTGCTGTGTTAGTGTGTTTGCATTGCATTTACTTTTCACATTCATAGAGTATTAGATCTGTTGATAATTTTGATAATTAACTAAGTTGATTAAAATGAGAAATTCAGCAGTTGGAGCTTATCAACCTCCAAAGTTGGAGAATAAATCTGAGTTTAAAACTTGGAAAATTAGATTCAGGAACCACGTAATCTATACAGAGTCTGACTTATGGGTGTCCATTACTGAAGGTCCTTACATTCCACCTACTTTAGGACCTGATTATAAAGACAATAAGGCTTATAGTATGCTTACTATGGCTTTACCTGAAAACCTCTTGATCAGGTGTGAAGCATAAAAAATGGCAAACTCATTATGGAAAATTCTTCACACTTTGTGTGAAGGAAGTGATGATATCAGAAGCATCAGAAAGGATACTCTTCGTTCACAGTATGAGACTTTTCCTCATATTATGGGTGAATCTGTTCCTCAACAACTCCACAGATACATGCAACTTATTACTGAGATGAATATCTTTGAGTTGAAGTATAGCAATGAGGAGTTGAATAAAAAGATGCTTCACTTTTTGCCAAAGAGTTGGACTCAAACTGTGTCTATGTTCAAGAATACTCTTGATCTAAAGGCAATTGGGTTAGACATTTTGGTTGCAAAGGTGGAAGCCTTGAAGTTAGATGAGAAAACAAGAAACAAGAGTGTAAAAGCACCAATAGCACCATATCAATATAAAGAAACAAAGGGTGTTGGGAGTGCATTCATCTTCAATGATGATGACGAAAGCTCTTGTGTTGAGAGTGATAATGAAAAGGAAACTAGTTTCTATGCTGCAAAGTCCTCTAAAGTAAGCTCTTAAAACAATTCAAACAGGAAAGCAAAAGGGAAATCTGATGATTCAAAAAGTTCAATAGCAAAAGGATCATCACCTAATAAAAGCAACACCAAATCTGAACCAATCACTGTGGTTCTAGAATTAGAAGAACAAAAAGCAGCATTTGCAGCATTCAGTTCAAGCTTTCAAGCCAACATGGGTAGCACTCTGACACCTGCTCACATCTGCCAACAAGACCTTGAAGAAGTTCATCCTGATGAAGTTGAAGAAATGGATTTACAATGGCAAATGGCCATGATTGCTTACAGAGCCAAGATGACATGAGAAGGAACAAGGGTCTATCTGTAGTAGGGAGAACAACCAAGATTTGTGTTGATAAATCAAAAGTGAGGTGCTACAAATGCAATTTGTATGGACACTTCTCAAGGGAATGCAACAGCAATAAGCAATCAACAACAGACACAAGACAAGCAAATCAAAAAAGCTTCAAACAACCTCAACTAACAATCTCATCCCCATCAGCCAGAAGCTCTTCAGCAGGTACCAGGAACACTAAAGAAACCTATTTGATTATTTTGTAGGATGGTACTTGTGACTGGAGCATGTATGAGAAGGAAGTGCAGGAGGAAAATCAAGCACTGATGGCAAACTTGGAGAACAAAATTCCACCCATGGCCACAAAGGTAAAGGATAGATTACGTTCACCTGTTTGTGTTGAAGAGGTTGAAAGATACAGGGTTCATGCTCAACAATTGGCTGATAAAGTTAAAGAAACAATGATTTTGAATGAATCTCATATAAGAGAACATAAACTGTATCAGGTCAAAATCACTTCCTTACAAAAGGATTTGGATAAACTTGTATCTTCAAAATTATAATTTGAAATCACAAGTTGAGTATCTAACAACCTCTTTAACAAAATCAATGTCTGAGCATGCATCTACTAAAGTAAAATTTCAGAAGTTTCAACTATCATCTCAGAAAATGAAAAACTCCTAAGCTCTCATATTGAATCAAAGAACAAGTATGGATTGGGTTTTAATGCTGTTGCACCTCCTATAAATGATAACTACACCACTTTACCTGAGTTAATGACAAACAGTCTGTCAAACCATTTTGTATCAAGTACCAAAATTGACCCAGAAATTAAAACAAATAATTTGGTAAATGGTGATGATACTGAGATGAGTGAAACTGAGACTGAGTCATCTGAATCAGAATGTTTAAAACAAACTGATTTAGAATTTGTCTTTGATGAGTGTGATGACTTGAATGAATTTGATGAGCCTAATGCTGGGTTGGGTAAGGGAAAGAACATGGTAATTGAACCTTTAATCCCCAAAGTTCTTGATGAGATCAAGCTGCCTTATTCCCAAAACCAAGAAATTTGTTGAAGACCATCTATATCAGAATTAGTCAACTGAATGAAGGGATCCAGGAGCTCAATAAAAGGCAAAAACATCAGTCATTAAAAAGAACTACGGAAGAAAAGAAAATTACTTCCGCAGAACATCTGTGCAAGAAAAAGGTTGATTTAGAACCATCCGTAGAAAAGCAATGGAAGAAAACTCTTCCAAAACATTCAACTTCCGTAGAAATACTATAGAAGAAACAATCTACTTCCGTAGAAGATCTACGAAAGAAGAAATCACCTGCAGAATCACCCAGTGACAACAAAATCAAGAAACAGAGAATGGTGAATCCTTAGAAACAAGAACCAATTAACACCATGTCAGGAAAAGGTAAAGAATTGAAGCAGCGGAAGAAGGCAATGATGAAGAAGTAGAAAAAGGTAGTAGATTTTGATAGTGAAGCTGAAGAAAAGTACTACAAATGGTATGATATGCACAATCACAATACAGTTGATTATTACTTTAGCAGTTATTGTTCCATTTGCAATATGAACAATCATATGACTTCTAACTGTTACTTCAACAAACACTGTGCCATCTGCAACAAACACAACCATTCTACTGAAGAATGTTACTTCAATACAAAGAACAAATCAAAGGTTTCAAAGTAGCAAAAAGCTGAGAATGATGAATCAGATTCACAATCTTTTGAGAATGATGAATCAAAAGTCTCAAGGCAAAAGAAGTAGTAACTAAAGCAAAAGATCTCAAAGACAAAGAAACCAATATCTGCTGATGATAAATCAGAGAAGAAGAAGGAGAAGCAACAATCTCAAAGCAAGAATCCTCATAAAAAGGTAGTGTTGCAGGAAGATAAAGCCTTCTTTGATCCATTTGAAAAGGGTTATCATGTACCTCAATCAAAGACAAAAGATGCAGAAACCTTCTCTACTCAATTATCATCATCAAGTTTAAAGAAAAAGATACTCAAAGAAGAAGTAACAGAAGAAGTGATTGAGGATCAGGAACAAATTCCTTCAAGTTCATCTTCAACAGACTCATCCTCACCACAAACTGAACATAATGAATCAATTGAGACTAAAAACAATCTTGAGAAATCTAGGCTCATTCATGATAGAGTAACTATTCTAGATAACAATGGCAAGCCCAAGACCATCAAGGCTTGGGCTCCACTTTCTAATTGACTTCATTATTTTTGCAGGAACATACATGGAGGACTGACAACTAGTGGTATGTTGACAGTGGTTGTTCCAGGCATTTGACAGGAAACTGTTCACTCCTCCAGGATTTCAGATATAAAAATGCTTTATATGTGGCATTTGGTGGGGATAAGAAGGGAGGTAAAATTATTGGTGAAGGAATGGCAACAAATGGAGTACTCAAATTTGAGAATGTTAATTTTTGTGAAAATTTACAATACAACTTACTCAGTGTATCTCAAATTTCTGATCAAAATTATACCACTTTATTTGATAACTCTTTCTGTTACATTCTTAAGCCAGGTTTTCAAATTCTAGCAGACTGGATCCTTCTTAAAGCACCAAGAAAAGGCAACACATATGTTTTGGACATGAACAACACCTCTATGACAAGCAATGAAACCTACCTGATCTCTAAGTCATCAGAAGATGAAGCTCAACTGTGGCATAGAAGAATGGTTCATTCAAACATGAAGAACATGAATAAGTTGGTCAAAAATGACTTAGTCATTGGCTTTCCCAAGAAAGAGTTTTACTATTCTAATCATTGTTCATCATGTTATAAAGGAAAACAACATAGGGTGTCACACAAGTCCAAAACAATTAACACAAACACAACACTCAAATTGCTACACATGGATCTTTTTGGTCCAACTAATGTATTGAGCATTGGTAAAAGGCAATACTGTTTGGTGATTGTTGATGATTTTAGTAGATTCACATGGGTCTTTTTCTTAAAACATAAAAGTGAAACATCAGAAACATTAATGGAGTTTATCACTAAAATTGAAAATCAACTTGATTTAAAGATCAATATTTTAAGAAGTAATAATGGAACTGAATTTGTTAATCATGTTTTAGATTCCTTTTGCAGGAACAAGCATTGCCAGACAACTCAGTTCACCAAGAACACCATAACAAAATGGAGTTGCTGAAAGAAGAAATAGGACTCTAATTGAAGCAACAAGAACAATGCTAGCTGATTCACAGTTGCCCATCACATTTTGGGCAGAAGCAGTGAATACAGCATGAAATATTCAAAACAGGACTTTAATTGTCAAAGAACATAATAAAACACCCTATGAACTTTTGTTTAAAAGAAAACCTTTTATAGGATATCTAGAGCATTTGGGTTTCATGTGTCTATTTTAAACACCAAAGATCAATTAGGAAAGTTTGATGAAAAAGCCTATGATGGTTTCTTTGTTGGTTACTCAACAACATTAAAATCGAATAGAGTATACAATCCACATCACAACATTATGTAGGAAACACCTAATGTATCTTTTGATAAATCCTTATTTCCAAAA
Source organism: Flaveria sonorensis (assembly GCA_025506505.1). Taxonomy (NCBI): domain Eukaryota; kingdom Viridiplantae; phylum Streptophyta; class Magnoliopsida; order Asterales; family Asteraceae; genus Flaveria; species Flaveria sonorensis. The sequence continues at coordinate 43,326,098 of CM046437.1, read as the reverse complement.
TATGTAAAAGGATCATCTTAGTTGCTTGATATAGATGCATTAACAAATTCATTTAACTCTGGTTATTTGAATGTTGCAGGTCCTACGGATACATGTTATCCTTATGTACCTCCAAGTTTGAGTGAAGTGCCATTAACACCTGACCCACCAAGATTACCCTAGACACATACTTCAAATGTTACTGATCCAGGACCTTCATCTCAAACAAGAAATGACAATTCTGATGGAAATGGAAATTCAACTTCAGCAGAAGATAATAATGCTTCCACAGAAATTCCTTCTACATCCGTAGATGTTCCATCACTTTCGGGGATGATTCATTTCCTTCAACTAAGTTCCCAATCCATCAGAAACATTCCAACAACATTCATATCTGCAGATCAACAAACTACAACATCTGTAGTTGTTCCTGTAACTGTTGCGGAAGTTATACCTACATCTGTGGAAACACAAAATCATGAAGATGGATGTCATTCAGTATCAGAAAACCAAAATAATGAGAATTTTGACCACTTTGTTGATTCCCAATCTCAGTTGGATCGATCTCCAAAATAATGAGAATTTTGACCACTTTGTCTATTCCAGTTGAATCAATACCAACAACAACAATTCATAAGTACGATCCAATAGAAAACATGATTGGTGATCCTAATGAAAGAACCATAAGAAGTCAAGGGGGTGCTGCTAATATTTGTCTGTTCTCCTGTTTTCTTTCACAAGTGGTTCCTCCCAACATAACTGCAACATTGAAAGACCACAGCTGGATTGAAGCAATGCATGAAGAACATCAACAATTCAGAAAGTAGAGAGTTTGGAATCTAGTTGATCTTCCTGAAGGGCAATATCCTATTGTACAAGGTGGCTTTTCAAGAACAAACTAGATGACAGGGGATCATCATCAGAAACAAAGCAAGGCTGATAGCACAAGGCTATACTCAAGAAGAAGGGATAGACTATGATGAAGTCTTTGCCCCAGTTGCAAGGATTGAAGCCATTAGAGTTTTTCTAGCCTATGCTTCACATTAGAAGTTCACAGTTTACCAAATGGATGTAAAATGTGCCTTCTTATATGGTAAAATTGATGAAGAAGTCTATGTTAGCTAACCACCAGGCTTTGAAGATCCTGATTACCCACACACGGTATACAAGAGTGACAAAGCTTTGTATGGTCTTCATCGGGCACCAAGAAAGTGGTATGAAACATTATCATCTTTCCTGCTCAAGCACGGCTATAAAAGGGGAACAATTGATCAGACTCTATTCCTCAGACATGACCATCAAGACCTCTTGGTTGTCCAAATCTATGTGGATGATATCATCTTTGGGTCAACAAACAAAAGATTATGTCAAGACTTTGAATCTTGGATGAAATCTGAGTTCCAAATGAGTTCCATTGAAGAATTAACATTCTTCCTTGGTTTACAAGTTCATCAAAAATCAGATGGCATTTTCATCAATCAGGAAAAGTTTGTGAATCAAATCTTGAAGAAGTACAACCTTGCTGATTCTTCTTCATGCAAAACACCAGCATCAACAATAGATAAGATTGTACCTGATCCTAAAAGGAAGTCAGTTGATCAAAGATTATATAGATCTATGACAGGATCATTAATGTACTTAACTGCCAGCAGACCTGACATGATGTTTGATGTGTGTGTTTGTGCTAGGTACCAATCAGATCCAAAGGAGTCACATATGAATACAGTGAAGAGGATTTTCAGATACCTCAAAGGGAAGCGAGCTCTTGGGCTTTGGTATCTCAAAGAAGGGGATTTTAACCTCTACTCATATTCTGATAGTAACATTGGAGGCCGCAACAATAACAGAAAATCAACAACTCGCGGTTGTCTAGGACCAAGACTAGTTTCTTAGCAGTGCAAAAAGCGAACATATGTATCAGTATCCATAGCTGAGGCTGAGTACATAGCTGCTTTAGCTGGTTGCTCTCAAGTTTTATGGTTACAAAACCAACTACTTGATTATGGTTACAATTTTCTTCAAACACCAATTCACATAGATAACTCAGCTGCTATGTTCATCACTGCTAATCCAGTGCAACATAGTAAAACAAAACATATTGAAATCAGATACCATTTTCTGAGAGACTGCTCAGAAAAAGGTTTAATAAAGTTGATCAAAGTGGATACAACAAATTAGCTTGCTGATTTATTCACTAAAGCCTTTGATTCAGTTAGATTTAATTTCTTAATTGAGTCTTTAGGCATGATCAACTTAGATTAGTCTTCATCACAAAGAAAAGCATGTTCTGTCGGACAAATTCATTATATGAAAAAGCCAAAAACATTTATAAAACATATAGAAATCCAAACATATTTTCTTATTAATATGTTTTTCTTGAAGAAGCATATCATATTATGGGAAATGATAGTACACTACCTTTGCATACTTTCTTGGTTTTTAAATCACAAAATACAGACCGATCAGATGTGATTTGATATGTGAGTAGGTTCAGCTTGAGTGGAAGATAAACCAGTTCATGCATAACATAATGCCAAGGTGACTAATTATGGACAATTCCATTTTGAGGAATAAGCAAGTAAGTCTTATCCTGCTGTGATCAATTTACTCACCTAAGCACACTATGTTGTGACACTTTATAACCTCTATCTTTGCTCATCAATAGACCTTTTGTTTTGTGTAAACAAAGACCTGGGTTCATAGGCACCTCTGTTTTACGTAAGTAAAGACCTGGTGTCCTGTTGATGATCATCAAAAAGTTCCAAAAAGGAACAACTCTAAAAGAATCCAATGTGATCAGTTGTATATTATCTCAAAGAGCTTCAAAAATCATATCAGCAATAATAAGATTTCAAAGAAATCTTAAGATAGAGGAAGTTGCTTAGTGTCATAGTAGGATCCCATTGTATGATGTAAATGCTTGTAAATATATTTAAGTTTCTGCGTATACATAAAAATAAAAAAAGATTTTTTTCTTTCTTTTATTTGCTAATAAGATTGACAGATAATTGCTTTTCATGTTATGCTCTTTATAAATTTCTGATAAATGCATAATTTCATGATTAATCATAAATTTAGGGGGAGTAGTCATCATCATGAAAACTGAGTTTAACATTTTTTTACATGAAGAAAATTGGGACTTGAGCACCAACTTGGGTGCAGGATATCTGAAGTTTTAAACTAAATCAATTTTTCACATTTGCCATGAAGAAAAATCAACAAGGTCTGACAGCAAACAACAAAAACATAACAAAAATGACTTTCCGTGGATTGGTATCCTATGGATAAAACATCAAAAGAAGAAAAACAAACATTTGCTTCGGAAGAAAATTTTATCAAAATTACCTTTGGAAGAAAAACATAAGTTTTGCCTTCCATAGATGTTCTGCGGAAGAATTAACTTGAAACAAGGAAAGTTTTGCCTTCCGTAGATGTGTTGCGGAAGAATTGACTTGAAACAAGGAAAGTTTTGCCTTCCATAGATGTTCTGCGGAAGAATTAACTATCAAAATAACCACGGAAGGGTAAAGAGGGATATGGGACCCACAACATTAAATAAGAGGTTTTTAAATTGTCTGAGAGAGTATAAATGATACATTGACCGTTGGCATTTCTATTCACTTTTTCAGAACACTTTTTCAGACCTTGAAAAATGCTCTCACCCATAACCCCCTTTCTCACCGAAACATTCAAAATTTCAATTCCACATAACAATCCTCACCTAAATCACCACTCAAACAACTTCAAAATGGCCAACAGATTTGTAAAAGATCATAACGTTTGGCCTTTTTGAATCCAGACGATTCAACAACGGGGGGATGCAAGGAAATTATCAACTATCTGAGAAGATCAAGGATTTTTTATGCGTTGTCTGCAGACCCAATCATATATCAATCGCATATGATAGATTTTTGGAACACAGCTTGGATTGAAGAGGAGAATGATGAAAAGATGATTTTCATAACAATCAGAAATGAAGAGTTGAGGGTGGATGAACAAACCATCAGAAGGGTGTTAGAATTTGGAGAACGAGAAGAAGGCTACCCCGATGTGTTCGACCATGAGTACAATCAAAAAGTTCGACCATGAGTACATTCAAAAAGTCTTTCATTTAATGGGATATGATGGTGACTATAGGAATGGTGAAATCAAGAAAGGGAGATTATGCAAGCCCTATAGATTTCTCTATCACACTTACTTGAGGTGTATGTCCAACAGAAAGTCTGGGTTGGACAGGTTTTCTAGGCATATATCATCAGGGATTATTAGTGTATTTGAAGGGGGGACTTACAATTATTTTAAATACATCCTTGGATGCTTGTATGACCATGTAAGGGTATAGAAGGAAAACAAGATGTACATGTTTCCCAGGTTTATTCAGCTGATTATGAATAAGTCAATGCCTAACATTGAAAGAGATGGTGGAGTCTTTGTTCAAGCTCATCTTGGAAGATCTATGCTAAACAAGATAAGTGGGCAATACCAAGGTGAAGAATTGGAGATGTTTGCTCATGTCACTGATGAGAATGCAGTCATTCCCCAAGAACTACTATACCTTGATCAACAACAACAACAAACACCACCAGCTAAATCACCTGAACCACCACAACAAGAACCTCATCCTCTATCACCAACAACCCTGACCAACCTACCAGAAACACCACCTGTTCACCTCCATTCACCACCCAGTGAACACACCCAACCTTTATCTCCTTCACATTCATAAACATCTCAGAATACTACTAAAACAGAGGTATTCACACTTGATGACATTCAACAATCACCATCACACCCATCACCACAACAAGAACCTCAGCCTCTACCACCAACACCTGTAATAGACTTAACAGACTCACCACCAACATAACTGAATTCACCTTCCAGTGAACATACCCAACCTCTCTCACCTACCCAATCTCAATCATCACTACACACTGGTGCCACAGAACCTATCTCACCCTTTCTCACTCAAACACTTATACATCTAACAACAGAACCAACTTCCTCACCCACATCTACTAAACCAACCTCACCTATTAAAAGACCAACATATACTGAAATACTCAACCTTGTTGAGGATGATGAGTTTGATAATGTTATGGATGGTGCCACAGAAAAAATATGTGTAGAAGTTAAGGGGGAGAATAAACAAGACGTTGAACAACTAGATGACAGTGATAGCCATTTTATTGACATCACCACTTATGATGAAAATGATTTGAGAGAGGAGGAGATAAATATGAGCAAAAGTTTTCTTATTGCTAAATACAACAATCTCATCATCAAAAGCAATCAAAAACTAGGGAAATTGAGAAAACTCAAAAAGGAGATGAAAGAGAAAGATGAAACTATTGCATCTCTAGAAGTAACAATCAAGAAGCTAAGACAAGAGATTGAAAGCAACAATGCAGTGATTGATACTATGAATCAGCTTGTGATTGAGTCTTGTGAGACTACTGAGAAAGAAAAACAAGAGAAGGAGAAAGTCTTGACTGAGCTCAACAATGCAATGAAAACTATCTCTGAGTAGTTGGATCTGCTAAAAGCTAAAGATGAAGAGATAGAACTCTTAAAAAAGCAGGTGACTGAAAAGGAAGTAAGTGTGCATAAAGAACAAATCAAAGAAACTCCCGACATTCCCTTGTTAAAAGCAAAAGAACCAACAATCAAATACAACAGGAAAAGAAAGTATTTGGGAAAAACCCAAGAAGATGTTATTAAAATTGGAGACACCCCAAAGAGAACAAAAACCATGTCTCCTGAGCACACTCCATTAGTTGATCTTTTAACTCTCAAATCAGTTGAAAAATTTGAAGAAGAAAGTGATGCTGAGTGGGTAGAGTTAACAAAAGATGAGACTCAAACGTCTGATGAAGAAGCAAGGGAAGGTGACTTGCTATCTACTGATGACATCTTTGAAGAAAGAGCACAGTCATCTATGTTCATGGACTTAATCAATATTGGTTTTCCATATGACATGGTTGAGAAGATGAACATGTTTGAGATGATTCAAGTTCTAAAAGTGTTTGATGCTGTTAGATTAATGCTTCCAGTATGCAACTATGAAATATTCTCAAAGTTCAAAGCCATTGAGAAGTTAAAGAAAGATTTGGGTCACTATAACAAAAAGAAGCTCATAAAGTATAACATGAATTGTTGGCTGCAAAGTCATAACTATGAGTCTCATGAGCTTAAGGGAAGAATAGTGAGTGAGTTAAGAGCCATGATGGATCATGTGATGCAGGTTGAGCTAGAAACTGGTGTAAAATTCAAAACCGGGGCACCCAATCCTGCTTACAAACAACAATCAAAACAATCTCCTCCTGAGCTAACAGTAGTTGAAATCAAAGACATGTACAGAGGCAAAGAGAAACTGATCAGGGAGCCAAGGGATGTAATCCCCAACAAAATTTGGCCTCTGGGCACAACAGTAAGAGAGATCACAGAACAAAAATCAACTTTGATTCAACTGATTGATCAGATGACTACACCAAGATCAGCAGCTGACAACAAGATAATAACTTGGAAGGTTGATCAAGAGTAGGATTGTGCTACAATTAAAAGGGCATCTGGAATGATTCAATACTTTCCATGGATGAAGACCCTTCTTACACTTCCAGATGCAAACCTTTCTACTTTACATGGCATTCCAATCTCCAACTACCCAATCAGTAAAGGGGAAGAGATTTTTCTGTACTGATTGCAAAACTAAGAAACAAGTTCAATGGAGATGTACTGAAGGAAGCAAAGAGAGAGGATGTTGAACATAAAAGAAGAAAACAAAGACAGAAAAGGTCTCATTCCAGTTCTTCAAAACCTATTTATGATGAATTTCTATGGGGAATTGGATATGAAGACAAGGCTGAAGCATCAATCAAAAGTATTAAAGGAAATTAGTATTCATTCCCTATCACTGAATGGGGATATGTGGAAAGAACAAAAGAATTGGTGTTGTAAAGGAATGATCCTCACAAGAAGGTACCAAGCATAAGATTGTTTGATCCATTGGAGATTAAACTATTACATCCAGGTTACACTTCTTATCTGCATGACAAATACTTTTCAAAGTTGAATGATAAAGATGCTCAAAATGACATATGCTTATATGTGCACATCATTCAAATCATAGACAAGCTGCACTCCAAAGCATATAAGAGAAGAAGATTTGAAGCTGGTCAGCTAATGGGATTTGACATTCCATCAATCACTAAGCTCAGAATGTCAGAATAAGATGAATTGGAAGTGGTGTCAAACAATAGTGTTGTTGCAACACTGACCACAGAAGAAGACATCTCTGGGCTGAATTACAACACTCTGAAGAAAATAAAGAGAATGAAGATCATGTATCTATATGATGATCAAAAGAATGCGGTTGAATACTTCAACACAAGAATTTTGCGAAGAGTTCAAGAGTTAAGAGCACTGAACCGATGATTACAAGAATTTAAACCTAAGGGGGAGTATTTTTAGGTCTAGATATTTTGTATAGGTTTAGATGATGAATCATTTCTTGTAATGAACTTTTGTAATTATTTATCATTTTGTAATGCATGAAATATATGTTAACCTAAATATTATTTGTGTTGATTTTATGTAATTGCAGGAAAACATCATATTTGGTCAATATGGAAAAATTGACTAAGTGAAAGAACTCCTGCAGATGAACAAGTTGTTCCTCCGTAGATGTTCTGTGGAACAAAGAACATGGAATACATATCCGTAGATCTCCTGCGGAAGCTCAACATCTACTGAAGAACAAGTTCTGAAGTCAAGTTGCTGCTGCTGCGGAAGAAGGAAGTTTGCTCCTGAGGATGAAGTTCAAGAACAAAGACCAACTCCTACGGAAGACCAACTCCTATGGAAGACCAATTCCTACGGAAGAACAAAACACTTGTATGTTCTTAAATCATCAAGTACGCAACATAAAGTCAACCTGTTACGTCATCAAGTCAACGACCACAGAAGACACTATTTATGTCAAGCAAATATTCCACATCATATCAATAATATTTCTTTTGTAAAGTGAATCCCTCTGCCTATAAAGATAAGGCATGGGTGCACTCATTTAGGAAGAAATATACATCATAGGAATAAATATATCATAGGAAGAGATAAACATAGAGAGAGATTGAGAGAGATATCGATATACGAATAGAGATACATACTCTTAGAAAAGATATCAATCATCAAACACTCAATCAATCAATCAATATAGCAAAACACCAAGAACACCATGAACATCATAGCAATCATCAAATCATCAAACCATCAATATCGTTATAATCGAGTCACTTTCAATGAATATCAATTGAAACATTCCCTTTTGTTTTTTTCTATTTTAAAGTTATTTCATCTGTTCTTTGTCAATTTCAATTTCATAAACAATTAATTAAAATAACAAGTATTGATAATTCCGCGATCTTTATTTGTTAAATCAAACTGATAATTTCTGCTTCCATCCTTGGATTCATAAGTTTGTTGAACAAATAATGTCTCAAGCTGAAGAAACCAGCCCAGGGGAAACTAAAAAGGCCATCATTATCCTTGAGGAGACTTTTCAATGGACAAATTGTTTGAAGAGGCAAATCCATTTGAAAACATACATTACTCACCTATCCTTAGACAACACTTTCATACTCTTAAGACTCAAACCAAAGAATCAAGCATCATACCTGTCAAGCCTCTAACAGAGAAACAGAAGGAGTTAATTAGACAGTTTGCTAAATCAATAAAGGAGCAAACTCAATCATCAAAAGATCAAGCATCATCCTCATAGCCTCAAATAAAAATGTATGAGAGTGTAAGGCCCCGTTCCCGGAGACCTCATAGTTGAACAATCAAAACATTTTTCATATAAGACAAATACATTTCATAAAAACATCACAGCGGATTTAGTTATCAAAAACCATTCATGCATTAATATTTGGTGTTGCTAAACAATACTTCATTGTAATTTAAGAGTTACAAAAGAATCATTCAATTGTATTACAAAACAAAAAAAATGATCATGCACGAATGGATGCCAGTCTTTGCCCGCCAAGTAGCATCACCCGCGTGCCATCCTCACCTGCCGACTGATATGCATATAAAAAGTCAGCGTTGCTGAGTGAGTTCTAGTTTAATATAGGTGTAAAACCCGCTATTAAAGATATGGCAGAAATCAATAATAAAAAGAGAAGTGATTCATTATCTTTCTTTCTTTTATTATCTTTCCCTTTCTTTAACTAGGATTGCATAAAGTAAGAGCCTACATTGTTAGTTGGCAAGATATGCCAAACCCCTGTCGGCAAACGTTTATCATGGTAGCTAACCCATCGACAGTTGATCCACACTGCTAGGCACGAAGCCTGCTCATGAACTAGGATCCTATTCAATCATTGGTCAATCCCAAGGATTGACCCCAGATGTGCATCCTCATGGGCTATACAGCCGCACATCAGTTGAGCTAACGACAACAAGGTTGTGCACCTCCATTTATTGTGCTTGCAAGGATTTTCATTAATCGTAAGGGCCTGGGGTAACATTCATTAAGTTTCATTATTCTTCTTTTATTCTTTCATGTCCACTTGTTATGGATAATACTTATTAAGATGCACATTACATAATCACATAACAAGAAAATATTATAGACATAGAAAAAGCAGCACATAAGAAAGAACCAAGCATAATAATTCTCAAACAAGCATAATCTTTCCTTATACAGAAGTTCTCCATACTTAAATTCTATTCCCAAAATTTCCAGAAAATCCCAAGTCTTTAGACAAATGCTGATGAACTTAGACAAATGCGGATGCGCACAACAAATGCGAATGAACAAATGCGGATGAACAAATGCGGATGAAGACTTAGCAAATGCGCATGAAGACATACCAAATGCGCATGAAGACTTAGCAAATGCGCATGAAGACTTAGCAAATGCGCCTAAACAAAAAGACTTTCTGTTAAATGTGGATGAACATAAAAACTAACCTGAAATTCAGCTTATGCCATTACCAGTCCCAATCATCATTCTAACATGAACACAACTTATATCTATCAGTCTAACACTTAGAACATCATAAACTTTAAACGATCAAGAAGAGGTTCACACAACATAACCATATCATCAACATCATTCACACCATACATGAAAAATCATAATTTGTTTCGAAAACATCAGTCAAATATGCAAACAAACTCCGAATAAGCAGAAAACATTTTAAAGAGGGGATCTAGAACTCACCTCTACTGCTTTCGAGTAAAACTCCTCCAAACCCGAGAGCAACCTGGAGTTCAAACGCCGAAACATACCAAAACACAAAACCGAGCATAAAAGAACACATAAGAATCGGTCCCGAAGCTGAAAGCTCAGCTAAAACCAAACAAAACACACAAAAACTCACCTTCTAGCTGAAACTTCTTCTTCTTCTCTCTAGAACCGATGGAAACTTTGTTTATCTTCTTTCTAGCAGTAGAAGCAGTTGGTGAAGCATTGTAGTGGGCGGCCATGCCCACTTTAAACATAAAATAATAATGTTTGTCCTTTTGTACACTTTAGCCCCTCCACTTTTGCAACTTCTTATTTTGTCATTATTCTTTTCTTAATGAATTTTCGGGTGTTACAAGTCCACCCCCCTTATAGTGGTTTCATCCCCGAAACCTGTCACTCTTCGAATAGTTGTGGGTAATATTGTCTCATATCCTCCTCAGTCTCCCACGTAGACTTAGATCCTTTCATGTGCCTCCACTGTACTCGCACCAGTGGAACCACTTTATTCCGTAATCTCTTCACCTTTCGGTCAATGATTGCCACTGGTTGCTCTATGTAATTGAGCCGTTCATCCACTTCAATGTCTTCCAGTGGTACAATCAGATCTTCATCAGCTAGGCATTTTCTTATATGAGATACATGGAATGTTGGATGAATTCCACTTAACTCACCGGGTAGCTCCATCCTATAGGCCACCTCTCCTACTCGTGCAATGATTCGGAAAGATCCTATATACCTCAGGCTCAGCTTACCATTCTTTATTAAACGAATAATCCCCTTCCAAGGTGAAACCTTCAGCATCACTTTATCACCCACCTGGAATTCAATAGGCCTACGTCTCTTGTCAGCATATGACTTTTTACTATATTTCGCCACCTTCATAAATGCCTTGATCTTTTCTATATTTTCTGATGTGGCTTCAATGATCTCGATGCCTCCTAACTCTTTCTGCCCGATGTCACCCCAACACACCAGGGTTCTGCATCTCCTCCCATACAACATTTTGAATGGTGGCATGCCTATACTGGCATGATCACTGTTGTTGTAGGAGAACTCTGCCAACGGTAGGTGTTCATCCTAACTTCCACCAAAGTCAATAATGCATGCCCGGAGCATATCCTACAAGGTCTGAATGGTCCCTTCTGATTGACTGTCTGTCTGAGGGTGATAAGCTATGCTAATGTGTAACCTCGTCCCTATGGCATCATGAAATCTCTTCCAGAACTTGGACGTGAACTGGATGTCCCTATCGGAAACAATAGACACCGGCACGCCATGACGAGTTACGATCTCCTTGATGAACATCTATGCCAACCTTTCCAACGAGTACGTCTCTCGGATCGGCAAAAAGTGTGCACTCTTTATCAAGCGGTCTATGATCACCCAAATGGTATCACATCCTCTCATAGTGCGAGGCAACTTTGTGATGAAATCCATGGTGATGTGTTCCCACTTCCATTCGGGTATATCCAAAGGTTGGATCTTCCCATATGGTTTCTGATGTTCCCGCCTTCACTTGCAAACAAGTCAGGCACTTACTCACGTACTCCACCATGACACGCTTCATCCCTGGCCACCAATAATCCTTCTTCAGATCATGATACATTTTTGTAGCACCGAGATGGATGGAATATCGTGTTTTATGGGCCTCATCCATGATCCTTCCCCTCAGCTCCCCATAACGAGGAATCCACATCCGCCCAAAGCGGGTTTTCACGCCAAGGGTGTTTTCCACTGAATCCATCGCCTGCCCCTTCATTCGTTTGAATTTGATCCTATCATCCATTAATGCCTCATCTTGGAATTCCCTGATTTGACCCATAACATCCAGCATCACAACTAGCTGGCAAGCCTTTACCCGAATTAGCTCCGGCCTCTCCTTTCGACTAAGGGCATCGGCTACCACATTTGCCTTACCTGGATGATAGTGGATTTCACAGTCGTAATCGTTGATCAACTCTAACCATCTTCTCTATCTCATGTTAAGATCCTTCTACTCGAAGAAGTACTTCAAACTTTTGTGATCAGTGAAGATGGTGCACCTCCTCCCGTACAGGTAATGCCTCTAAATCTTTAATGCAAAAACCACAACCAACAACTCCAGGTCATGAGTGGGATAGTTAGACTCATGGGTTTTCAATTGTCAAGATGCTTAGGCTATAACCCTTCCCCGTTGCATCAGCACCAACCCAATCCCGAATAAGAAGAATCGGAATAGACCACCAAGTCTTCATTCCCTTCAAGTAACGTCAAGACAGGAGCTTGAGTCAGCCTTGTCTTCAACTCTTCGAAAGCATTCTCCTGTACTTGAACCCACATGAACTTCACATCCTTACGGGTAAATTTGGTCAATAGTTAAGCTATCTTGGAGAAGCCTTTGATGAGCTGTCTGTAGTAGCCCGCTAAACCCAAGAAATTGCGGATCTCGGACGGCATCTTTGGGGTCTTCCATTGCATAACCGCCTCCACCTTTGTTGGGTCCACCATAATCCCTTTAGAATTAACCACATGACCCAAAAACTGAACTTCCCGCAAGGGAAATTAGCGTACAGCTTCTCTCTTCTAAGCGTCTCTAATACTTCGTGAATGTGACCGGCGTGCTCTTCTTCACTCATCTAATAAATCAGGATGTCATCAATAAACACAATCACTGATTTATCCAACATCGGCCGACACACCCGATTCATCAAATCTATAAAAGCAGCTGGCGTGTTGCTTAGACCGAAAGACATAACAAGGAATTCATAATGCCCATATCGAGTTCGAAACGCGGTCTTTGGGATATCCTGTTCTTTGACCTTTAGCTGATGGTAACCAGATCGGAGATCTATCCTTGAGAACCAGCTGGCGCCTTGGAGTTGATCAAAGAATTCGTCAATTCTCGGTAGTGGATACCTGTTCTTCACCATCAACTTGTTCAACTCACGGTAGTCGATGCACTTCCTCATGCTACCATCCTTCTTCTTTACAAACAAGACCGGAGCACCCAAGGGAGAGATACTCGGTCGAATGAACCCCTTGTCTAACAACCCTTACAACTAGGCCATCAATTCTTTCATCTTGGAGGGAGCAAGATGATATGGCAACTTTGCAACAGGTTGTGCATCAGGTATCAAATCAATCTGGAACTCGATCTCGCGGTTGGGTGGTACCCCTGGTAGGTCTTCAGGAAACACATCAGGGAAATCGCATATTACTGGCACGCCTGACAGTTGAGGCATGGTAGCATCCATATCCTTCTCATAGGCCAACTAAGCACCGCACCCGCGTCTCATAAACTTCTCGGCCATGATCATCGAGATTACTCGTGGTGTAATGCACTCCTTGTCTCCATGTATCGTAACCAAACTACCATCGGGCGCAGTCAGAAAAATCGTCTTCTTTTGGCACACGATGTTCGATTCGTAGGCTGCCAACCAATCCATCCCTAACACCACATCAAAACCTCCTAGGGCCATCACGTACAATCTAGCAAGAAACTTACGATTGTGCAACTCTAAGAGGCAATCGTCTATCACATCAGTCACTTTGGTAGACTTTCCTATCGCTGTCTTTACATAGAAGGGCACGTCTATCTTCTTACTCTTACATTGCATTTCATGACATAAGGTAGCAGATACAAATCTTCTACTAGCACCCGAATCGAAGAGCATAGAAGCATACAGTTGGTTTACCAGAAACATACCTGAAACTACTTCAGGGTCCACTCTAGCTTCTTCCCTGGTCATGTTGAATGCCCTTGCCTAGGCTTTGTGTTCTCACTCCTCCCTTTTTCGCCCATAGTCTGAGTCCCTAAGCTCCGTGCTCCACCCTTCTTGCAATCTCGGCCTGAGTGGCCTACCTCCCCACACCGATAACATCGTGGTACCCCACACTCTCTAGCGTAGTGGCCTTCGCCTTCACACTTAAAACACCGGTTCGTCCCCACTCTACATTCACCCAAGTGAACCTTCCCACACTTCTTACATTCCCTCTTGTTACCCCCTTTACTCAATCCTGGGCGGCGATCATCAATCCTCACCTTTTTTTCCCCGATCCCATAATGGTCTGCCCGGAATCGCTTCCCATTACCGTTCTTGTTCCAACTCTTTTCAATCTTACCCTGAATTGGCACCAGATCCCTCTCATCATGCAACCTTCCGGCCAAATCTACTGCAGACCTGAAAGTGCTCAGTCTAGCAGCTATCATGTTCCTCCTTATATCTATAGGTAGACCCTGCATTTATCTCTTGATCTTCTTGGACTCTGGGGTCACTAGATCAGGCACGAGTCTTGCAAGCTCATTGAACTTGGAGGTATACTCTTGATGAGTCATGTTTCTAGCCTCTAAGTGCAAGAAATCCTTTTCAATTTTATCCAAATCTCGATGTGGACAATACTCCTCTACTACCAGTTCCTTCAATTCCGACCACCTCATCCTTGCAACAGACCTTTTCCCCTCGGCTTAGATAATGTTGTCCCACCAACATAATGCCGAGTCAACAAAAGAATAGGAGGCAAAGTTCACCTTTTGATCCTCCCGACACTCATTGATGTCTAGGACTGCCTCCGTCTCTCAAACCCAACGATGAGCAGCAGTAGCATTTCCGTTACCATCAAAGGTCGTGGGTTTGCACCTCTGAAACTCCCTAGGTGCACACCTTAGCGGTCTCCTTCTCCCCCTCTCTATCGTCATCAGGGATTACCACCTTGGGACTAGATGGCCCTTCATCAGCTTTCTCCTTCTCCCCGGAACCTTTGGTCTTCTCACCATCGTTTACTGCCCTCAATACCTCGGTCAGCACTGAAGGTATCACGTTTTGCATGACGTTGTAGACTTCGCTAGCAATAGCTTCCTTTACCGTAGACTTGAGGGTGGCTGATCCTTCACCCTCTTGGTGGCTATGAATACCCGAGTCCTCATGAACTGTCTCAGGAGCCTTAGCTTTGCTTCGGGTGACACGTGGCCCAGTAGTACGCCCGCCATGAGCACCTCCTCGAGTTGCCTTCCCCGGTTTCGTACCCGCCATAAGATCTACCTCCTATAATATTCAAGCACTAACAAGGTCATTCAAGGTAATAGCTCAAATTATGTCAAGTTTAGTAAGTCCCTAATTACAGTGGCCAGTTGTGATTAGCCACTTACTTTACTCTTCATCCCCCAAGCATTCCCTA
The DNA here is from genome assembly GCA_025506505.1 of Flaveria sonorensis. Lineage (NCBI taxonomy): Eukaryota > Viridiplantae > Streptophyta > Magnoliopsida > Asterales > Asteraceae > Flaveria > Flaveria sonorensis. The sequence goes on along the minus strand of CM046437.1, from coordinate 43,310,716 downwards.
TCCAGACTACATCAGTGTCCAAATCTACTAAGAATATAAATCAAATAGCACACGCACGTAATACCGATTAATTATGAAAGATTACCTGATGGCATGTAGCTACTTGGGCTGGCATCCTTTTATTCGGTCCCATTCTTAGTTTAAGTTTAGGTTTTGAAAATATTTATCCATTTCTCTTAAACTTTGGCTTTGATACTAACTTGTAAAGCCCTGTTCCCGGAGAACTCATAGTTGGACAATCATAACATTTTTCATATAAGACAAATACATTTCATAAAAACATCGTAGCGGATTTAGTTATCAAAAACCATTCATGCATTAATATTTGATGTTGCTAAACAATACTTCATTGTAATTTAACACTTACAAAAGAATCATTCAATTGTATTACAAAACAACAAAAATCATCATGCATGAATGGATTCTAGTCTTTGCCCACCAAGTAGCCTCACTCGCGTGCCATCCTCACCTGCCGACTGATATGCATATAAAAATTCAGCGTTGCTGAGTGAGTTCTAGTTTAATAATATAGAAAAATACACTTTGTAAATGTTTTGGTGATCATTCATCAATATACATAATCAAGCATAAAGTGATTCATTATCTTTCTTTCTTTCATTATCTTTCTCTTTCTTTAACTAGGATTGCACAAAGTAAGAGCCTACATTGTTGGTTGGCAACATATGCCAAACCCCTGTCGACAAACGTTTATCATGGTACCTAACCCATCGACAGTTGATCCACACTGCTAGGCACGAAGCCTTCTCATGAACTAGGATCCTATTCAATCATTGGTCAATCCCCAAGATTGATCCCATATGTGCATCCTCATGGGCTATACAGCCGCACATCAGTTTGGCTAACGACAACAAGGTCGTGCACCTCCATTCATTGTGCTTGCAAGGCTTTTCATTAATCGTAAGGGCCGGGGGTAACATTCATTAAGTCTCATTGTTCTTCTTTTATTCTTTCATGTCCACTTGTTATGGATAATACTTATTAAGATGCACATTACATAATCACATAACATGAAAATATTATAGACATAGAAAAAGCAGCACATAAGAAAGAACCAAGCATAATAATTCTCAAACAAGCATAATCTTTCCTTATACAGAAGTTCTCGATACTTAAATTCTATTCCAAAAATTTCCAGAAAATTCCAAGTCTTTAGACAAATACGGATGAACTTAGACAAATGCGGATGAGCACAACAAATGCGGATGAACAAAAGCAGATGAGCACAACAAATACGGATGAACAAATGCGGATGAGCAAATGTGGATGAACATTCTCAGGAAATTTTCTAAGTGGCAGGAAATGCACATGAACCGAATGCGGATAACTAAAGCAATACACATGGACACTGTAGCAAATGCGCATGGGCAAAACAAATGCAGATGGACACTTAACAAATGCGAATGGGCAAAACAAATGCGGATGGACGCTTAACAAATGCGCATAGGCAAAACAAATGCTGATTAACACTTAGCAAATGCGCATGAAGGCTTAGCAAATGCGCATGAAGGCTTAGCAAATGCGCATGAAGGCTTAGCAAATGCGCATGAAGACTTAACAAATGCGCCTGAACAAAAAGACTTTCTGTTAAATGCGGATGAACATTAAAACTAACCTGAAATTCAACTTATGCCATTACTAGTCCCAATCATCATTCTAACATGAACACAGCTTAGATCTATCAGTCTAACACTTAGAACATCATAAACTTTAAACGATCAACAAGAGGTTCACATAACATAATCATATCATCAACATCGTTCGCACCATACATGAAAAATCATAATTTGTTTCGAAAGCATCAGTCAAATATGCAAACTAGACCCAAATAAGCAGAAAACATTTTAAAGAGGGGATCTAGAACTCACCTGACTGCTTTCGAGTAAAACTCCTCCAAACCCGAGAGCAACCTGGAGTTCAAATGCATAAACATACCAAAACACAAAACCAAACACAAAATAACAAATAAGAATCGGTCCCGAAGTTGAAAGCTCAGCTGAAATCGAACAAAATACACAAAAACTCACCTTCAAGCCGAATCTTCTTCTTCTTCTCTCTAGAACCGATGGAAACTCTGTTTTTCTTCTTTCTAGCAGTAGAAGCAGTTGGAGCAGCATTGTAGTGGGCGGCCATGCCCACTTTAAACATAAAATAATAATGTTTGTCCTTTTGTACACTTTAGCCCCTCCACTTTTGCAACTTCTTCTTTTGACATTATTCTTTTCTTAATGAATTTTTGGGTGTTACAGAGAGGAAAAGAAAGAGATTGTATTTGGCTTCCTTGAAGAAAGGAAAACCAAAGGTTCAAGAGTTAGAAGAACCTGAATCTCCACCACTCAAGCTTCTAAGGTTAAAGCTGAACCAATTAATATGGATGAACAAAGGCAAAAAGAATAAGAAGGTGAGATTGATCAGACACAAGACAAACAAACAGAGCCCATCATCATTGTAAGTGATTCTAAAGAAGAAAAAGAAGAACAAGATGAAGATGAGATGGAAAACATTCAAAACCTGCTGCCTGATGATCCTGAAACCTTTATGGGTATAGAGCTTGCAACAAGGGGATTTGCTTATGATACTTTCATGCAACTTAACCTTTCAGAGGTTAAAGGCTTGCCTAAAGACTTTCAAGATGTCATGAAAAATGAAAAAGAGCAAACATACAAAAGATATAAGGAAATCAAAGACCAACAAGAATTCCAAAAGAATATGCCAAAGGAACAACAAATTGATAAAATGTCATACTCCCAAGTTAAAAGTTGGTTGAGTCATACAAGGATGCCTTACAGATCTTATGCTGGTAGATCTCTCTCTCTCAAATGAAGGATATGGCAAGAGAAATTTACAAGATCATGCTAACCAGTGCATTGAAGCCACAGATCTCTAGACCTCATCTTCCTTCATCTCTATCTACTTATCATCAAGCTCACCTGAGCTACATCCCATTAAAGAACCAAGACAAATCATGCCTTATAGGCTTTCGCCAGAAGGAAATGAGGTTAGGAAGACGATAAATGAAAACACCAATTTGTTAAGTTGTATGACAAGATCACACTAATAACATTTTCTGATGAGAGAAAGATAGTTGCAAGGAAATATTATGAAATCTGGGATCTTTGAGCTATGAAGATAGATTAAACCTGCTGCAATTGAGGACTGTCAATCATACTAATAATCCCAGGGGAGCAGATTTCTATCATATTATGAGATCTTACATGAATAGAAACTATCATGAGATGAAAGCCAAAGCAGACAGAGAAGAAAAGCTTCACTTAGCCAAGTTTAGAAGAGAGCAACAACTGGCAAGTAAGCAGAAGAAGCAAAGTGAAGAAACTCCAACTCAGATTGACTGTTGGATATCCTCCAAGACCATCTGATCTTAAGCTCATTATGAAGAAAATTGATGGAAATAATACAATCACACAATAACCAAGTGGTATTACGATGAAAACCACTTTGAAGTGGCATTGGAGAGAAAGCTTGAAGGGAAAGAAGCTTCAGATATTAGGTAATTTGACCCTGTTAAGATAAAACTCCTACATCCTTCATATGTCTCATTTTGAAGACCAAATCATTCTCTGCTATAGAAGATGTTTTACGCAAGGGTGATTGCTGCTATTTCATTCACATGTTGAGAAATTTGGGAACTGTATATGTGAATACTTCTCTTAAGCAAAGAATGAAGACAAATCAGCAATCATTAAAACACATAGAAGGAATCACTGGCCTGAGGACAGCCCGAGGATCTCAAATAACAACAACATGGAAGTTCTTAAGGGGAATCATGTTGAAAGCACATTGGTTAGCAACATTGATGTGCAAAAGCTTGGATTTATCAACTCTAGAATAGATGGTTCATCTCTCCATCCATTGAAAATATGATGATCAAAATAGTGTAGTACAATATTTTGTTGAGCATATTGTAAACTGCCAGAACGCAATGAAGATCACTCATTTGACTTACCAAGTCAAGGAAGCTGAAAAAGATCAGATCATAGAAAAGGATACTGAATAGTCACCGAAGGCCATAACTGAGTGTTAATGAAGCTGGTCCATTATAAACTTAGAGGTTTCTAACAGACAAACGAGCAAAAACAACAAATCATACATATCTAACCATTCAAACAAACAAAACATCCAACCATACATAACAGACAATAAACATAATAGAGCATCAATCATATCATCAATATCATCAAAAATAACATCAATCACACAATAAGAATCCATGCAAGCAAACATTTATCATTCAAAACATACAAGGCAAACTAATTATACATATGTAATCAGTTAATCATACAAATAAGCAATCATACATGTAATCAAGCAATCATTCAAATAATCAACCAATCATACATAATCAGGTAAACATGCAATCATTCAAATCAAACACAAACACACACATTATTACTAACAAACATAACATTAATAAGCAAACATTAAAGGATGGCAACATCATCCTTAGGGGAGTGTTGTTGGACTCAACAAGTGCATTGAAGGATAATGCTTGCCATAATCAAACATATTGTGTTCTAAGATTCAAACAATCATTAACTAACACAATAGCATCATTAACATTCATAGACAGTAATTATTGTTTAAATTTCTTTTTCAGGTTTATAGATAAAATAAATTTTTGACAAGTGTTGGAAGCGGATGAAAAACTATCCATAATGAATGAATAAGTATTTGCAGCGGATGAAGAAAAAGATCCAAGTGTCTACAACGGATGACCAACACACATACAGCGGATGCACAAATGTCCATAGCTGATGAACAGTTCACAGCGGATGTTCATCCAGAGCAGATGAACACTCCACAGTGGACATTATCATGCAAATACAAGTGTTCACAGTAGACGGTATCAAAGACACAACGAAAAACTTATCCAACATCCACAGCGGACAACTTAGCATCCACAGTGGACAACTTAGCATCCACAGCGGACAATCTATCATCCACAGCGAATGACTTAGACTTTGGATTTTATGTAATTTTTGTTTACATAAGGATATTTTTGTAACTGTATATAGCTATTTGTATAGGCTATAAATAGCATAATACCCTAATCCTTTGTAAGCTTTTGAACAATAAATACAAACAAGCATTTCTTATTATCGTCTAAGCATTCAATCACTAGCAAACACAATCATACACACACATAGATATCAGATCTTTAATCATGGGTTTCCGTACTATGATTATTGAGTATTGATTATATAACAATCTGTTATTATATTTGAGAGATTGAAATCGATCCTTGGGGGACTTCAGTGTTTGTTCTTGGTGTTCTAAGTTGTTTAAACCCGATAATACTTGAATTCCAATATAAACAATTTGTTTTGTTATAATGGGTGTTGCTCGGATTATTTAGATTTCGGGTTAATCTATTTGGGTTATTTAGGTTTCCGAGGTTATAAATTCTATCCAAAACCTGGCCTAAATAACAATCAATCTAATCAGTTTGCGGATGATGGCAGTGTTAATATGTAACTTGGTTCGCATCTCATCAGAAAACTTCCTCCAAGATTTAGATGTAAATCACATACCTCTATTAGAAACACTTGACACTGGCTCATCAAGTCATGCCATAATCTCTTTGTAAATAGTTTTGTTAGTCTTTCAAATTGAACACATGAAGTTAGCACTCTTTGTTAAAGGTGCCAACTACTACCCAAATTACATCACACCATATTTCTATTTGGCGTTGTCTAAGGGTAGGGTCTTCGTGAGTATTTTCTTATATTTGCTTTTAGTTGTAGACTTGTAAGACATATTCTCACTCCTTGAGTTACTTCATACCTGAATCTTTATGGAAAGTAAATGAATGGAATATTGAGCCTTATATGCTTCATCTATAATCTTTACCCTGAGATCCTTGTTTTTCTTTGGGATCGTGACCTGACCTAGCATTGTTTTTTGCTGACATAGGCATCTATTAAGGATTTGGTTTGAGCCTCATGGATATATTCTTTATAGGATCTAGAGTTATAATTATTTGATAAGATCTCACCTAAATAGTTTCCTATCATTGTTTGTGACTCAAGGAATTGGCTACAACATTGGCTTTACTCTGGTTACAACGAATCTCAACTCCATCCATCTTTATTGTCTAATGTTTAGATCCTTTGGATTGAAGTACATGAACCTTTAATAGTTGTGTAGATTATGCATTTGACACCATAAAGACAATTACTACAAACTCTAAGTCTTGGGTATAACCGTTCACTTTATGGATCTTTATCTGTCAAGAGGCCTAAGCTATCACCTTTTCACATTGCATCAATACAAACCCTAACCTTTGATATAAAACATCTAAATAAAGTACCAAGTCTTCATTTCCATCCTATCAAATTCACACCAGAGCTTATGTTAATCTCTTCAAGATTTCTTGAAATATTTTCTCTTTACTTTCACCATATCAAAACTTTACATCTTTCTTTTCCAGCTTCATCAAAGGTGAGGTAATCAAAGAGAAATCTTGGATACACCTCTTGTACTAGCATGCTAATTGCAAGAAGTTACAAATCTCTAATAACATCTTAGGAGAGTTCCATTGCATAACCACTTCCATTTTAGCAGGTTCCAACATGATCCCGTCTTGGTTAATAATGTGACCCATAAACTATACATCATGCAAACAAAAGACACACTTTGAAAAATTATCATAATGTTTCTCCTTGCTTAGGTTTCCGATACATCTCATTTGTGATAAGCATGGTCACCCTCATAATTCAGATATATCATGCATATCATCATTGAAATCAATTAATACTTTATCCAACATCGGTCGACATATCCTATTCATCATGTTATGAATGTTGGTGGGTTATTAGTAAGACCAAAAAAATTACAAGTAATTTGTAATGTCCATAATAAATACGAAATGCTATCTTTGGGATATCATGTTTCTTTACCTCTAGTTGACAAAACCCCAACCAAGGTTTGATCTTTTAGAACCATGTTCCGCCTTGCAACTGGTCGAAGATATCCTCAATCTTGGGAAAATGGTACTTGTTCTTTACTACGATCTTTTTCAAGTCCCTATAATCAAATATAGATTTGCATGTTTGCATCCTTTTTCATAATGAATAGCACCAAAGCACCCTACGAAGAAGTGCTTAGTCTAATAAGGCCTTTATGAAGGAGGTTTAGTAGTTGGGACTTAAGTTCTTACATCGCTAATAGAGCAAGAAGATACAATGCTTTACTAATGAGCTAAGATCTTTACAATAAATCAATTTGAAAATCCATCTCCTAATTAGGTGGTACTCTCCTCAAATCTTGAGCAAGCATATCACGAAAGGAAAACACCACAAGAAAACCTATCAACTTTACCATATCAGCTTTAGCATCTTTCACATATGCCAAGTAAGTTCTAAAAACACTTTTCATAAACCTCTATTTCAACACTACCATTAGGTGCTATGGAATGTAGCATCTTCCATTGGCATACTATATTAGCCTCATAGGTAAGTCGCCAATCTATTTCAACACGATATCAAAACCTCTGAATGTCATAAGAATTAACCGAACAGAGAATTTATGACCAGGAAGTTCTATTTAGGAATCTTTTATTTCTTTCGTTATACTAGTAGGATTACTAATGGTAATCTCTACTCTAAACATGTGATCTATCTTTCTACTGTTGCTTTTCAATACACCATATAATGAAGCAATAATAAAACTCTTGCTTGAACCAGAATGAAAAAAGTAATGATGCATAAATATTGTTAATGGAAATTGTACCTGAAACCACGTCAGCGTCAATTCGGGCCTTTCTCCTTGTCATTGAAAGGGCCTATGCTTTTTCCTTAGGCTTTTCATTTCCTTTCTTCTCAATTTCTCTATCGTTACCACCATGTCATACCCTTGGCTTCTTGTAGTTTCTGTTACATTGGCCTACTCCCCTACAATTATAGAACTTAAGGCTTTTTTAATAGTCTTTTGAGAAATTCCTAGTCTTTCCATATCAATAAAAAGGATTGGTGCCCATTTAAAATTTGTAGAGGTAAAACCAAGATGCTCGTGAAACAAAAATACATAGTAAAGTTTCGGCACAAGAACTTGTAGATTCCGTGCGAAACATTTTGATTCTTAGGAAAGTTTTCATGTGAGAACATCAAGATAGTATAGGTAGATGCTTTTCTTTGTCAATTGTAATACTTGAAACTTTTCCTATTTTGTAAGCTTTATACAACTATGGTAATCAAGAGAAACTTTTTTACCTTGTTGTTCCTTTTATCTTATCATACAAGGAATTAAGCTTATTTAATATTTATAATGGCTATTGTGACAACCCTGATTTTTGGGCCCATAAAGTTTTTTTTTTAGAAACCATAACGGGCCACACAATGATCACAGAAGGCCCATGTAATGGGCCCAACGAGATCAAACTCCTAGACATGGATACACACACACAGACACACCATAATAGGCTTAGGCATATCAAACTTTAAATTGGTCATTCGACCACAATGCTAAGTGGGCTTGACCCACGAGATCCTAATGGGCCATTTGGGCCAGGTTATGAGATGGTTTGTGAACTACCGAGACTAGTGGGTTTTAGGCCCGATGCCCTAGTGAGGCTATGTACCAAAAAGTCTATGCCTAAGACTATGAGTCATCCGCATTTGTTTACTTCTACCGTAGTTGTATACTTAAGTCATCCACATTTGTTTACTTCTTCCGCAGTTGTATACTTAAGTCATCCTCATTTGTTTACTTCTTCCGCAGTTGTATACTTAAGTCATTCGCATTTGTTTACTTCTTCCGCAGTTGTATACTTAAGTCAACCGCATTTGTTTACTTCTTCCGTAGTTGTATACTTAAGTCATCCGCATTTATTTACTTCTTCTGCAGTTGTATACTTAAGTCATCCACATTTATTTACTTCTTCCACAGTTGTATACTTAAGTCATCCGTATTTGTTTACTTATTCAATAGTTGTATACTTATGTCATCCGTATTTGTTTACTTCATTCGCAGTTGTATACTTAAGTCATCCGCATTTGTTTACTTCTTCCGCAGTTGTATACTTAAGTCATCCGCATTTGTTTACTTCTTCTAAAGTTGTATACTTAAGTCATCCGCATTTGTTCACTTCTTCCGCAGTTGTATACTTCAGTCATCCGCATTTGTTTACTTCTTCCGCTGTTGTATACTTAAGTCATCCGTATTTGTTTACTTCTTCCGCAGTTGTATACTTAAGTCATCCGCATTTGTTTACTTCTTTCGCAGTTGTATACTTAAGTCATCCGCATTTGTTTACTTCTTCCGCAGTTGTATACTTAAGTCATCCGCATTTGTTTACTTCTTCCGCAGTTGTATGCTTAAGTCATCCGTATTTGTTTACTTCTTCCATAGTTGTGTACATAAGTCATCCGCATTTGTTTACTTCTTCCGCATTTGTGTACTTGAATCATCCGCATTTGATTCACTTCATCCGCATTTAGATACCAAAATCATATGCATTTGTTCACCTTCATCCGTATTTGTACCATAGTCATCCTCATTTGTACACTTGTTGAGCCCAGCATACCCGTCAATAAAAAACTATAATTTAATGAACCACAAACTAAAAATATAAAAACCTTTGCAAGAGATAATCTATGTAAACGACAACAGTGATAATAATAATGATAATAACTTTAAACTAAATAATAAATCCACCAAATGCTTACACCTTATAAATAAAAACTAAAAACACAATGAATACTAGATAAATAAGTAATTCAAGAATTTCCACTTAGACCCGTATGAAAATATATTTATTTTAGAAAAAGAGAAATGCTAGTTGACTTGTCCAATCACCACCCAAGCCACCCAATGCATGGCTTAGCTTCTTAATCTATGCTAACTTATTTCACAAACCAAAATCTTTCTTTAACCAATGTAGAATCCGGTAATTAAGAAAGTGGGACCCAGCTCCCCTTCCCAACACCCTTGGCCGAAACTCTACAACACCACCACCCTCGCTATTTATTACAAACTTCCTCTATACTATCAAAACTCTAAACACTTCACTGTTTCTCACTCTTTTGCATTCTTTCCGTAGTAAACTCCAGCCTCCCGAAGCCAGAAAACAGCCTGCACCCGAGCTCCAACATGTTAAGGTAAACATCGCTGAACACACACACACACACCGACATATCTTCGATTTCACATCTCCATTTCCGTTGATCTTGCAACCTAAACTAACCTTCCATTTCTAACAGCCTTCTCTCACCATCGCAAGCTTCTTTGGCAGCCCCCACTTCCACCACATCTACCTCACGTAACAAGGTAACCGTTGCTAGCCGAAAACACTCGAAATATCACTTATCATCTCGTTGGTGACATGAACAACTCCGTGTCACCACCAACATCATATGAACAAATACGATACCATATTTTCCAGTAACAAACGGATGTAAAATCTTCGTAAAGAACGGTTTTGATAAATATAACGCAACAGAAAACCCGGTTTTCATAAAAATATAAAAGTATATTAAGCAAAATCAAAGACTATAATCTGAATGTTTCTAGAAGTTAATAGTGATGATCTCATGTTAAAATTTAAGTTTCATGATTTACACGTATGAAATCCGCCCTTCAAAAGTAATACAAAAACTTGAAAAATACAAAGAAAATACGAGAAACAAGTTGGGGATTTAACTTACTGAAAATATGGGGTTATGTAGGAGTTATTTCTGTTATAAATATATTTGCAAAGGGAAAAATCAGATTAAAATACTTAAAAATCCAAAACCGGGACTTAACGAACCCTTAACGGATCTAACCGGTGGGCTTAACGGAAGTATCAAAAATGCATACAATATGATGTACAAAAAATTATAGTAGACTTATAATGATATGGAATGCTTAAAAATTTAGTTTCATAAATTATAGAGCTGGTTTGCTTAGTAAACAATAATATAGGGGATATTCATGTTAAAATAGTAGAAATTCATAAAAACATGCTCCTAAGCTAAAAATATGAAATATAAAGAATCAAAATCTTACTCTAAGTATATTAGAATCTTGTATGACTAAAATGAATCAAACGTTGACCCGAACCTAAGAACCCGTTAAAAACAAAGCCCCGAACTGTTAGGTCTAGATCCTTTCTATAGGTTTAGATGATTTGTAATCTCTTTTTATTAACATCTGTAATTCTTTATCATTATATAATGCAAGGTATATATGTTAACCCAAATATTATTTGTGTTGATTTTATGTAATTGCAGGAAAACATCGTACTTGGTTAATTTGGAAAATTGACAAAGTGCAAGAACTCCTGCGGATGAACAAGTTTGTTCTTCTGTAGATGTTCTGCGGAGCTTAAATGACCAAGTCAAACATACTTTCGTAGATCTCCTGCAGAATCACAGTAACATCTACTGAAGAACAAGTCAGATCAAGTTACTCATGCTGCTGCGGAAGAAGAAAGTTTGCTCCTAAGCATGTTCAAGATCAAACCAACTCCTACAAAAGGCTTACTCCTACGAAAGAACAAAATACTTGTATGATTTCAAATCATCAAGTACGCAACGTAAAGTCAACAACTCAACCTGTACGTGTGACGTCATCAAGTCAACGACTACGGGAGGCTCTATTTATGTCAAGCAAATATTCCACGTCACATCAAGAATATTCCTTTTGTAAAGTGAATCCCTCTGCCTATAAATATAAGGCATGGATGCACTCATTTAGGAATCGATAGATATAGATCATAAACAAAATATACAGATTAAGAGAGAGATTGAGAGAGATATCGACACACCACTAGGGATTTATAATCTTAGAAATGATATCACTCAATCAATGAATCAATATAGCAAAATGCTAGGAACACCAAGAACATCATAGCAATTATTAGATCATCAAAGCATCAATATCATTGTAATCGATTCATTATCAATGAAGATCAATTGAAACAATCTTTTTGTTGCATTATTTTATTCTGTTTTCAATTTGTTTCATCTGTACTTCATCGATTTCGTTGACTTCATAAACAATTAATTAAACAACAGGTATTGATAATTCTGGGATCTTTATTTGTTAAATCAAGTTGATAATTCCTGCTTCGATCCTTGGATTCACAGGCCAAACGTTAGAATACCAAAATCAACATAAAACAACCTAAGACTCAAAATACAGTAGCTAATGGACTTATAATAATAAAAGTAAGCTACAAACCAAATATTATCAATTATAGAATTTTCTAGGAATTTATACAAATATAACGTCAAGCTATGAAATCTAACACCGCACTAGAAAGAAAAACAGTAAAAAGAGTTACGAAGACCTAAATGGCATAAAAACTAACTTACTATAGTAGCTTACCCCACTTGAAACAATAAAACCCATAGTAAGCGATTTAAGTGCCAAATTCCAAACATTAGGGTTAAAAACCGCCAATTTAGCAAAATTGAGGAACCAATCACGCCAACAGCTTAAACCTCACTATTTTGGAACCAAATGTCAACACTAACATCTATAAAATGAACTTAAGAACCTTGCCGGTCGGTAGCTCCCTAAATCACGAACACCCACTTCAAGAACCTTGTCGGTGAGTCTGATGACCCCCTTTTTACTTTAAAACTTTTGGGGTGAAATACATACTCGATGGTTAATACATTACTGTGGTGCAATACTACCTGCTCTTGTCCTCGAACGTGAGCACAATCATTAACTCCATTGGGAGCCGCGTGTATTTGGGGAAACCCCCGCACACAATAGGCCCTAAGGACAAGGAAACCCCCCATTGAGATACAATAATCAATGTGTCACAAATTAGTGCAGATTATATGTGCTTAGCAGGGCACACTTGAGCCTATAACAATAAGGCCAATAGAAGCTTTGTTTCTACAAGATTTAGACCAAGAATTGAACTAAGCTCCTCTAGGCTAGCTGACACGTATACCTTAGAACTAGCTAACAAAACGTTAGTTAAAGCTGATGAGACAATCGTTGGGTGCACAAGAGAACTGGATGAACATGAATTCTATATAGACTTAATACCAGTAGAACTAGGAGGATTTGTCATAGTGGTGGGTATGGATTGGCTGGCAAAGAATAGGGCCGAAATTATATGCGACAAGAAATTAGTGAGAGACCAAGAGGAGGTATGAACACCATTTCATGCATAAAGGCTAATAAGTGCATGCGGAAAGGGTGCATTGCATACTAGCCCTATGTAATGGCTACTGAAGAGGAAAAATGGCTTAAGGACGTCCCCATAGTGTCAGAATTGTGGATATATTTCCTGATGAACTACGAGGACTCCTTCCACATAAGCAGGTTGAGTTTCTCATCGACCTAATACCGGGAGATGCACCGGTAGCTAAATCACCCTATAGACTAGCCCCATTGGAGGTGCAAGAGTTGATGATGCAACTACAAGAACTTATGGACAAAGGTTTCATCAGACCAAGCTTCGCACCATGGGGAGCTCCGATCCTATTTGTCAAAAAGAAAGATGGAACTCTAAGAATGTGCATTGACTATCGAGAGTTAAACAAAGTCATAATCGAAAATCGACACCCATTTTCGAGGATTTATGACTTGTTTGATCAACTCCAAGGATCATGATACTACTCCAAGATAGAACTGAGGTGAGGGTATCACCAGTTACGAACCAAGGGGGATGACATACCAAAACCCGCATTTTGAACTAGGTACGGACACTACGAATTTTTAGTGATGCCTTTTGGTTTAACCAACGCACCTGTGGTATTCATGGACCTCATGAATAGGGTGTGTAAGCCATACTTGGACAAATTCATAATAGTTTTCATAGACGACATACTGATATACTCGAAGCCGAGGCAGAACACAAACAATATTTGAGGTTGATTTTAGAGCTACTACTAACTAAGTGACTATATGCCAAGTTTACAAACTGTGAATTCAGGATGCGGGAAGTGCAGTTTTCGGCCCACATAGTAAGCGAGAAAGGAATTCAAGTCGACCCCTCAAAGATTGAGGCCATTAAGAAGTGGGAACCACCTAAGACCCCTACTGAGGTATGATAATTTTTAGGGTTGGCAGGATACCACCAAAGATTCATAAATAACTTCTCAAAAATTGCCAAACCACTAACGTACCTAACCCAAAAAAGTACTAAATTCAAGTGCGAAGCAAAGCAATAGGAAGCCTTTGAAACCCTAAAGCAGAAGCTATGTAGTACACCGATCCTGTCCCTACCCGAGGGAACATACGATTTCACAGTGTATTGTGATGCCTCACACCATCGACTAGGGTGTGTCCTGATGCAAAGGGGAAAAGTGATAGAATATGCTTCATGACAACTAAAGGTGCACGAGCAAAACTACACCACACAAGACTTCGAGTTAGGAGTTGTAGCAAACACCAAGACACCAAGAACACCTAGCAATTACCATATCATCAAAGCATCAAATCAATTGTAATCGATTCATTATCAATGAAGATCAATTGAAACATTGTTTTTGTTGCATTATTTTATTCTGTTTTTGTGAATCCAAGGATCAAAGCAGGAATTATCAGTTTGATTTAACAAATAAAGATCGCGGAATTATCAAAACTTGTTATTTAATTAATTGTTTATGAAATCAAAATCAACAAAGAACAGATGAAACAACTTAAAAATAGAATAAACAATGTAAAAAAAGAATGTTTCAAATGATTTTCATTAATCATGAATCGATTACAATGATATTGATGCTTTGCTTTAATGTCTTGGTGTGCTTGATGTTTTGCTATGTTGATTGATTGAATGTTTTCTGATTGATGATTGATCTGTGATCTATGATATCATTTCTAAGAGGATGTATCTCTATTTGTATATCGATATCTCTACCTATGTTTATCTCTTCCTATGATATATCTATTCCTATGATGTATATCTATTCCTAAATGAGTGCATCCATGCCTTATCTTTATTGGCAGAGGGATTCACTTTACAAAAGAAATACTATTGATATGACGTGGAATATTTTCTTGACATAAATAGCGTCTTCTGTGGTCGTTGACTTGATGACATCACAAGTTGACTTTATGTTACGTACTTAATGATTTGAGATCATACAAGTATTTTGTTCTTCAGTAGGAGTTGGTCTTCTGTAGGAGTTGGTTCTTTGATCTTCATATTGAACTTCATCAGCAGGAACAAGCTTTCTTCTTCCGCAACAGCAGCAGCTTGACTTCAGAACTTGTTCTTCAGTAGATGTTGAGCATCTGCAGGAGATCTATGGATGTGTATTCCTTGTTCTTTGTTCCATAAAACATCTATAGAGGAACAACTTGTTCATCCGCCTGAGTTCTTTCACTTAAGTCAATTTTCCAAATTGACCAAGGATCATGTTTTCCTACAATTACGTAAAATCAACACACATAATAATATGGGTTAACTTATAATTCATGCATTATGTTATCAAAAAGTGATTTACAATGATTTATTACAAGAGCTGACTAAGTCAGCTAAACCTATACATGAATCTAGACCTAACAATACTCCCCCTTAGGTTTAGCCTCTTGTAATCATCTGTTCAGCTCTTTCAACTCTTGAACTCTAGCCAAAGTCTTTGTGTTGAAGTATCCAACTACATCCTTTTTTTCTTCAAATGGATACTTGATCTTCATTTTGCCTATCTTCTTTAAAGTTTTGTAACTTAGTCCAAAAATGTCCTCTTCAGTGGTCAGTGTTGCCACTACACTGTTGTGAGAAATCACTTCCAGTTCATCTTGTTATGACATTTTAAGCTCAGTGATGGTGGGAATTTTAGATCCTATAAGCTGACCAGCTTCAAATCTTCTTCTTTTGTAAGCTTTAGGATGCAGCTTGTCAATCACTTGGACGATATGGACATATAAGCATAAGTCATCTTGAGCTACTTTATCATTCAATTTTGGAAAATACTAATCATGCAGATAAGATGTGTAGCTTTGATGTAGCAGTGTGATATCCATTGGGTCAAATAGTCTTATACTAGATGCTTTCTTCTGAGGATCATTCCTTTGTAGCACAAACTCTTTTGTTCTCTTCACATATCCCCATTCTGTGATAGGGAATAAGTACTGAGTTCCTTCAATCCTCTTTACACATGCTGAAGTTTTGTCTTCATATCCAAGCCTTCTTAAAAATTCATCATCAACTAAGTGAGATAAGCTGGAATGAGTCCTTTTCTGCCTCTGTCTTCTTTAATTGGGTTCAGCATCCTCTCTCTTTGCTTCCTTTAACACATCACCTTTAAACTTGTTTTTGAGTTTTGCAATCAGCCTAGAAAAATCTCTTCCCCTTGGAATGATTGGGTAACTGGTGATAGGGATGTTTTGCAAAGAATATAGGTCTGCATCTGGGAGTGATAGGATTGACTTCATCTAATGAAAATATTGCACCATTCCAGATGCTATCTTTATCACATCACAATCTTATTCAGAATCAAACTTCCATGCTACAATTTTGTTTTCTTCTATTGATCTTGGGGTGGTCATCTGATCAAACAGTTGAATCAGAGTTGATTTTTGTTTCGTGATCTCTCTCACAGCAGTCTCAGAAGCCAGTTTTTGTTAGGGATTACATCCCTTGGCTCCCTGATCAATTTTTCCTTTCCTCTGTGCATGTCTTTGCTTTCTACAACTATTGGCTCAGCATGAGTTTGTTTTGATTATTATCTGTAAGCAGGATTAGGAGCTCCAGTTCTGAATCTCACACCAGTTTCTAGATCAACTTTCATTACATATTCTATCATGCCTCTTAATTCTCCCACTGATCTTCCCATAAGCTTTTGAGACTCATAGTTATGACTTTGCAGCCAACAAGTCATGTTATACTTTGTGAGCTTCTTTATTCCATAATGACCTAAATCTTTTCTTATCCTTTCAATGGCTTTGAACTTTAAGAATGTTTCATAGTTGCATACTGGTAGCATCAATCTAGCAGCATCAAACTCTTTCAGCACTTGAATCATTTCAACCATGTTCATCTTCTCAACCATGTCATATGGGAAGCCATTGTTTATCAGATCCATGAACATTGAGGATTGGGCTCTTTCCTAAAAAATATCTTTAGTGGATAATAGCTCTTCATCTGATCTTGCTTCTTTATCATCCTTTTTAGTCTCATCTTTTGTTAAATCTATCCATTCAACATCACTTTCTTCTTCTTCAGGTTCAGTTGGCTTGAGAGTAGAAAGATCAACTGATGGAGTGTGCTCAGGAGAGATGGTTCTTGCTTTCTTTGGGGTATCTTCAAGTTGAGTAACTTCTTCTTTAGTTTTTCCTAAATACTTTCTTTTCTTATGATATGTGATTGTTGGTTCCTTTGATTTTATCATGGAAAAGACAGTAGTTTCTTTGATTGGCTTTGCAGGCTAACTCCTTCTTGTTTAGCCACTTTCTTCTTTAATCCTCTATCTCCTCATCTTTGGCTTTTAACAGATCCAATTGCTCAGAGGTAGTTTGTAATGCATTGTTGAGCTCAGCCATTGCTTTCTCCTTTTCTTGTTTTTCTTTCTCAACAGATTCGTAGGACTCAGTTGCAAACTGACCCATCCAGTCAATCACTTCATTGTTAGATTCAATCTCCTTTTGTAACTGCTTGATTATAGCTTCTAGCTTTGAGATTGTCTCATCTTTCTCAATTATCTCCCTTTTTATTTTTCTCAACTTTTCTAACTTTTTATTGCTCTTGATGATGAGATTGTTGTGTTTTGCAATAAGAAAACTTTTACTCCCATTTATCTCTTCATCTCTTAAATCATTTTCATCATAAGCAACTATGTCAATGTAGTTACTCTCATCTTGTTGTTCAACTACTTCATCATTCTCCCACTCAACTTCTAAACAAAACTCTTCTGTAGCACCAGCATTCATAGCATCATGCTCATCATCCTTATCAAGATTGATTAGTTCAATGTGAGTTGGGCTTTCAGCAGGTGAGGTTGGTTCAGTAGGTATGGGTAAGGAAGTTGGTTATGTTGTTGGATGAGGTGGTGTTTTATTGAGATTGGGAGAGAGAGGTTCAATGGCACCTATGTTTAGTGATGATTGAGATTGGGTAGGTGAGATAGGTTGGGTATGCTCACTAGAAGATGATTCTGTTAAGTCTATCATAGAAGTTGGTGGAAGAGGCTGAGGTTCTTGTTATGGTGCTGGGTGTGATGGTGATTGTTAAATGTCATCAAATGAGAACACTTCTATTTTAGAAGAGTTCATTGATGTTTGGGAAAGTGGAGGAGATAGTGGTTGTGTGTGTTCACTTGGTGGTGAGATGACATGGACAGGTGGTGATAACGGTATGTTGGTAAAGGATGGTGGTGAAGGGGGACTGGGTTCTTGATGTTGTGGTTTAGGGGATTCAGCAGGTGGAGTTTGTTGTTGTTGTTGATTAGAAGATTCAGCTGATGATGTTTGTTGTTACTGATCATCAATGTATAGAAGTTCTTAAGGAATGTCAGCATTCTCATCAACTACATGTGCAAACATCTCCATTTCTTCTCCTTGATATTGCCTACTGATCTTGTTGAGCACAGATCTTCCAAGGTGAGCTCAAACAAACACTTCACCTTCTCTTTCAATATTGGGCATTGCTTCATTAATGATCAGCTGAAGAAACCTTGGAAACATATACATCTTGCTTTCCTACTGCAACCCTATGTGGTCATACAAGCATCCCATTATGTATTTGGCATAATTATATGTTCTCCCTTCAAACACACCAATGATTCTTGATAATAAATGCCTTGAAAATCTATCCAATCCAGACTTTCTGTTTGGCATGCATTTCAAGTATGTGTGACACAGGAATCTGTAGGCCTTGAAAATCTATCCAATCCAGACTTCCTGAAATACTTTTTGAATTTATTCATGTTCTAATACATCAGGGTGACCCTCTTCTTGATCTCTGAACTCCAACACCCTCCTGATTGTTCGTTCATCCACCTTCAACTCTTCATTTCATATTGAAGTAAAAATCACATTTTCATCTATTTCTTCCTCAATCCTTGTAGAGTTCTAGAAATCCATAATGTGCGATTGATAGATTACAGGATCCGCACATAAAGCATACAATAATCTTGATCTTCTCAAGTATCTGATAATATCCCTGCATCCATCGGGTGTTGTATCCTCTGGATTAAGAAAACCACAGACATTATGATATTTTGTGAATCGATTGGCGATTTTGATGTTGTTTGAAAGGTGATTTTGGTGAGGATTGTTGTATGTAATGAAGATTTGATTATTATCTGAGAAAGGGTTTTTGGGTTGCAAGCGTTTTTCTACGTCTAAGAAAGTGTTCTTAAAAAGTGAATAGAAATGCCAACGGTCAATGTATCCTTTATACTCTCTCAGGTAATTTAAAAACCTCTTATTTAGTGTTATGGGTCCCATATCCCGCTTTACCCTTCCGTGGTTATCCATAAGTTTCTTCTTCCGTAGATCATCTACGGAAGGCAAAACTTTCCTTTTTGATTTGTTTTAATTTTATTATTCCACAGCACATCTACGTAAGACACAATTTTGTTTTTGATGTTTAGTTAATTCTTCCGCAGAACATCTGCGGAAGGGAAAATTTATGTTTAGTTAATTCTTCAACAGAACATCTACGGAAGGCAAAATTTGTTATGATTTTGCTGTTTTATCCGTAGGGTACCATTCTACGGAAAGGCAATATTTGTTCTTTTTGATGTATGATCTTAACATCATGTTAGATCATTTGATGTTTGCTATTGGACCTTGTTGACTCTACTTCATGGAAAATGTGCAAATTTGATTTAGTCAAAAACTTCAGATATCCTACGGCCAAGTTAGTGCTCAAGTTCCAATTTTCATCATGTAAAAGATTGTTAAACTCAGTTTTCATGCTGATGACTACTCTTCCTAAATTTATGATTAATGATGAACTTATGCATTTATCAAAAATTTATTAAGAGAATAGCATGAAAAGCAATTATCTGTCAATCTTATTAGCAAATAAAAGAAAGAAAGAAAGAAAAAAAAAATCTTTTTGTATTTTTGTTTAGAAGCAGAAACTTATACTTATTTACAAGCATTTACATCATACAATGGGATCATACTATGACACTAAGCAACTTCCTGAAACAGTTTTGTTTGATGATAGTAGACTAAAATTTAGTGCTGATTGCAAGTATTATGATCCACATAAATTCAAGCAAGAGTATAGTTTCAACTTGTCATGTTGTTTATCATGTTTGGTATTGATTAAAGATAGACAAATATGGACTCAAAATTCAATTCACATTAGAGTTTGTTCTCCGTATATGAGTCAATTTATCACTTTTTATTACTTAAAACTATGTTCCTTTAGTTATAAGATCTATCTTAAGATTTTTTTGAAATATTATTAATGCTGATATGATTTTTGAAGCTCTTTGAGATAATATACAATTGATCACATTGGATACTTTTAGAGCTGTTCCTTTTTGAAACTTTTTGATGATCATTATCAGGACATCAGGTCTTTACTTACATAAAACAGAGGTGCTTGTGAATCCAGGTCTTGGTTTACACAAAACAAAGGGTCCATGATGAGCAAAGATAGAGGTTATAAAGTGTCACAACATAGTGTGCTTAGGTGAGTAAGTTGATCACAGCAGGATAAGACTTACTTGATTGTTCCTCAAAATGGAATTGTTCATAATTAGTCACCTTGGCATTATGTTACGCATGAACTTGTTTATCTTCCACTCAAGCTGAACCTACTCACATATCAAATCACATCTGATCAGTCTTTATTTGTAATATTTTTGGATTTTTATATGTTTTATAGATGTTTTTGGTTTTTTTATCATATATTGAATTTGACTGACAGACATGCTTTTCTTTGTGATAAAGACTAATCTATGTTGCTCATGCCTAAAGTCTCAATTAAGAAATTAAATCTCACTAACTCAAAGGCTTTAGTGAATAAATAAGTAAGTTGATTTGTTGTATCCACTTTGACCAACTTGATTAAACCTTTTTCTGAGCAGTCTCTCAGAAAATGGTGTCTGATTTCAATATGTTTTGTCTTACAATGTTGCACTGGATTAGTAGTGTTGAACATAGCTGCTGAGTTATCTATGTGAATTGGTGTTTGAAGAAAATTGTAACCATAATCAAGTAGTTGGTTTTGCAACCACAAAACTTAGGAGCAACCAGCTGAAGCATCTATGTACTTAGCCTCAGCTATGGATACTGATACATTTGTTTGCTTTTTGCACTGCTAAGAAACTAGTCTTGGTCCTAACAATTGACATCCACCAGTTGTGGATTTTCTATTGTTGTTACACCCTCCAAAGTCACTATCAGAATAGGAGTTGAGATTGAAGTCTCCTTCTTTCGGATACCAAAGCACAAGTGCTAGCTTCCCTTTGAGGTATCAGAATATCCTCTTCACTGCATTCATATGTGACTCCTTGGGGTGTGATTATTACCTAGCACAAACACACACAACAAACATTATGTCAGGTCTGTTGACAGTTAAGTACATTAAGGATCATATCATAGATCTATATAATCTTTGATCAACTGACTTCCCTTTAGGATCAGGTACAATCTTATCTATTGTTGATGTTGATGTTTTGCATGAAGAAGAATCAGCAAGGTTGTACTTCTTCAAGATTTGATTCACAAACTTTTCCTGATTGATGAAAATGCCATCTGATTTCTGATGAACTTGTAAACCAAGGAAGAATGTTAATTCTCCTATGGAACTCATTTGAAACTCAGATTTCATCAAAGATTCAAAGATTTGACACAATCTTTTGTTTGTTGACCCAGAGATGATATCATCCACATATATTTGGACAACCAAGAGGTCTTGATGGTCATTTTTGAGGAAGAGAGTCTAATCAATTGTTCCCCATTATAGCCATGCTTGAGCAGGAAAGATGATAATGTTTCATACCATTTTCTTGGTGCCAAATAAAGACCATACAAAGCTTTGTCAAGCTTGTATACCCTATGTGGGTAATCAGGATCTTCAAAGCCTGGTGGTTGGGTAGAATAGACTTCTTCATCAATTTTACCATATAAGAAGGCACATTTTACATCTATTTGGTAAACTGTGAACTTCTTACGTGAAGCATAGGCTAGAAAAACTCTAATGGCTTCAATCCTTGTAACTGGGGCAAAGACTTCATCATATTCTACCCCTTCTTCTTGAGTATAGGCTTGTGCTACCCACTTTGCTTTGTTTTTGATGATGATACCACTGTCATCTAGTTTGTTCTTGAAAAGCCACCTTGTACCAATAGGATATTGCCCTTCTGGAAGATCAACTAGATTCCAAACTTTCTGCTTTCTGAATTGCTGAAGTTCTTCTTGCATTACTTCAATCCAGCTATTGTCTTTCAATGCTGCAGTTATGTTGGGTTGAACCACTTATGAAAGAAATTAGGAGAACAGACAAATATTGGCAGCTCCCCTTTGACTTCTTGTAATTCTTTCATTAAGGTCACCAGTCATGTTTTCTATTGGATGATACATATGAATTGTTGTTGTTGGTATTGATTCAACTGGAATAGATGATTCCAAGTTGGTGATGTTGGTTGATGGAGATGGATCTAGCTGAGATGGGGAATCAACAAAGTGGTCAAAATTCTCATTGTTTTGGTTTTTTGATGCTGAATGAACTCCATCTTCATGATTTTGTGTTTCCGTAGATGTAGGTATAACTCCCACAGCAGTTATGGGAACAACTACAAATGTTGTAGTTTGTTGATCTGCGGATGTGTATGTTGTTGGAATGTTTTCTAATGAATTGTGAACTTCAGATGATTTAAAAGAATCATCCCCGAAAGTATATGGAACATCTACGGATGTAAAGGGAACTTCTGTGGTAGCATTGTTAACTTCTGCTGAAGTTGAATTTCCATGTTCATCAGAATTATCATTAGTTGTTTGAGATGAAGGTCCTGGATCAGTAACACTTGAAGTGTGTGAATGATATAATCTTGAAGGATCAGCAGTCAATGGCACTTCACTCTAACTTGGAGGGACATAAGGATAACATGTATCCGTAGGACCTGCAACATTCAAATAACCAGAGTTAAACAAATTTGTTAATACATCTATATCAAACAACCAAGATGATCCTTTTACAGATTTTGGAAATAAGGATTCATCAAAAGATACATTAGGTGTTTCCTCCATAATGTTGTGATATGGATTGTATACTCTATATGATTTAGATGTTGATGAGTAACTAACAAAGAAACCATCATAGGCTTTTTAATCAAACTTTCCTAATTGATCTTTGGTGTTTAAAATAGACACATGACACCCAAAAGCTCTAAGATACCCTATAAAAGGTTTTCTTTTAAACACAAGTTCATAGGGTGTTTTATTATGTTTTTTAAAAATTAAATTTCTGTTTTGAACAGTGCATGTTGTGTTCACTGCTTCTGCCCAAAATGTGATAGGCAACTATGAATCAGCTAGCATTGTTCTTGCTGCTTCAATTAGAGTCCTATTTCTACTTTTAGCAACTCCATTTTTTTATGGAGTTCTTGGTGAACTGAGTTGTCTGGCAATGCCTTTGTTCCTGCAAAAGGAATCTAAAACATGATTAACAAATTCAGTTCCATTATCACTTCTTAAAATTTTGATCTTTAAATCAAGTTAATTTTCAATCTTAGTGATAAACTCCATTAATGTTTCTGATGTTCACTTTTATGTTTTAAGAAAAATACCCATGTGAATCTAGTGAAATCATCAACAATCACCAAACAGTATTGCCTTTTACCAATGCTCAATACATTAGTTGGACCAAAAAGATCCATGTGTAGCAATTTGAGTGGTGTTGTGTTTGTGTTGATTGTTTTGGACTTGTGTGACACCCTATGTTGTTTTCCTTTATAACATGATGAACAATGATTAGAACAGTAAAATTCTTTCTTAGGAAGGCCAATGACTAAGTCAGTTTTGACCAACTTATTCATGTTCTTCATGTTTGAATAAACCATTCTTCTATGCCACAGTTGAGCTTCATCTTCTGATGACTTATAGATCAGGCAGGTTTCATTGCTTGTCATAGAGGTGTTGTTCATATCCAAAACATAAGTGTTTCCTTTTCTTGGTGCTTTAAGAATGATCCAATCTGCTGAGACTAGAAAACCTGGCTTAAGAATGTAACAGAAAGAGTTATCAAATAAAGTGGGGATAATTTTGATCAGAAATTTGAGATACACTGAGTAAGTTGTATTGTAAACTTTCACAAAAATTAACACTCTCAAATTTGAGTACTCCATTTGTTACCATTCCATCACCAACAATTTTACCTCCCTTCTTATCCCCACCAAATGCCACATATGAAGCTTTTTTATGTTTGAAATCATGGAGGAGTGAACAATTTCCTGTCATATGCCTGGAACAACCACTATCAACATACCACTTGTTGTCAGTCTTCCATGGATGTTCCTGCAAAAATAATGAAGCCAATTAGAAAGTGGAGCCCAAGCCTTAATGGTCTTGGGCTTGTCATTGTTATCTAGAATAGTTACTCTATCATGAATGAGCCTAGATGACTCAAGATTGTTTTTAGTCTCGATTGATTTATTATGTTCTATTTGGGGTGAAGATGATTCTGTTGAAGATGAACTTGAAGCACTTTGATCTTGATTCACAGTCACTTTCTCTTTCACTTCTTCCTTGAGTATCTTTTTCTTCAAACTTGAAGATGACATTTTGTTAGAAAAAGTTTCAGCATCTTTTGTTTTTGACTGTGGTACATGATTACCCTTTTTAAAGTGATCAAAGAAGGCTTCATCTTCCTGCAACACTACCTTATTGTGAGGAGTCTTGCTTTGATAGCGTTGCTTCTCCTTCTTCTTCTTTGTTTGATCATCAGCAGATGTTGGCTTATTGACCTTTGGCACCTTTTGTTTTGGTTTCTAGTTCTTTTGTTTTAAGACCTTTGATTCTTTATTCTCAAAAGATTGTGTCTGATTCATCACTCTGAGATTGTTGCTTCTTTGGCACTTTAGATTTGTTCTTCTTGTTGAAGTAGCATTCTTGAGTAGAATGGTTCTTCTTGTTGCAAATAGCACAGTGCTTATTAAAGTAGCAATCAGAAGTCATATGATTGTTCATATTGCATATGGAGCAATAGCAGTTGAAATAACAATCTTCTATGTTGTGATTATACATGTCACACCACTTGCAGTATTTTTCTTCTGCTTCACTATCAGACTCCACTGTCTTCTTCTGCTTCTTTTTAAATTCTCTTTCAATCTTTGCAGCTGAAGTATCTTCTTGTTGTTGCTGAGGATTCATATTTCTTTGTTGTTTCATTACTTTCTTGACAGTTTGTGATTCTGCAAATGTTTTCTTCTTCCGTAGATCTTCTACGGATGACTGTTTTGATTCTGATGATCGCTTCTTCTACAAATCTTCTACGGAAGTTGATGTTGAATCAGATGAATGCTTCTTCCGCAGGTCTTCTACGGAAGTTGACTTTGGAACATTTTTCCTTTGCTTTTCTACAGATGTGTGAGGACCATTCTTCTTCTTCCACAGGTGTTCTGCAGAAGTGTTTTTATCTTCTTCCTCCATAGTTCTTTTTGCTGACTGACTTTTGTGCTTTTGTTGAGCTCCTGAATTCCTTCATTAAGCTGGCCAATTCTTATGTAGATGGTCTTCAACAAATTTCTTTGTTTTGGGGAATAAGGTAGCTTGATCTCCTTAATAACTTTGGGAATTATAGGTTCAATTACCACATTCTTTTCCTTGCCCAACCTAGCACATTCTTCTTTATTAGGCTCATCAACCTCATCCAGATCATCATAGTTATCAAAGCGAAATTCTGATTCATTTTGTTTTGAAAATTCTGATTCAGATGAATCAGTTTCACTGATTTCAGTATCTTCACCATTTACCACTTCATTATTTTCAACTTTTGATTCAGTTTTGGTGCCTGACACAAAATGATTTATAAAACTGTTTGTCATTGACTCAGGTAATGTGGTGTAATTGTCATTCACTGGTGGTGCAACAACATTAAATCCCAACCCATACGTGTTCTTTGATTCAATATGAGAATTTAATAGTTTCTCATATTGCTGTGATGATAATTGGAACTTCAGAAGTTTCACTTCAGTAGATGCATGATCAGACATGGACTTGGTTAAAGAGGTTGTGAATGCTCTATTTGTGCTTTCATATTATAATTTTCAGACACAAGGTTATCTAAATCCTTTTGCAAGGAATTGATTTTGACCTGATACAAATTATGTTCTCTTATATGAGATTCATTTAAAATCATTGTTTCTTTGACTTTATTAGCCAATTGTTGAGCATGGACCCTGTATCTCTCTACCTCTTCAACACATGTTGGTGAACATAACCTGTCCCTTACCTCTCTAGCCATGGGTGGAATTTTGTTCTCCAAGTTTGCCATCAGTGCTTGATTTTCCTCCTTCACTTCCTTCTCATACACGCTCCAGTCCCAAGTACGATCCTGCAAAATAATCAAACCAGTTTCATTAGTGTTACTGGTACCTGCTGAAGAGCTTGTGGCTGATTGGGATGAGATTGTTAGTTGAGGTTGTTTGAAGCTTCTGTGATTTGCTTGTCTTGAGTCAGTTGTTGATTGCTGATTGCTATTGCATTCCCTTGAGAAGTGTCCAAACAAATTTCATTTTTAACACCTCACATTCGATTTTCAACACCAATCTTGGTTGTTCTCCCAGCTACAGATAGACCCTTATTCCTTCTCATGTACATCTTGGCCCTATAAGCAATCATGGCCATTTACCATTATAGATCCATCTCTTTCACTTCATCAGGATGAAGTTTTTCCAGGTCATGTTGGTAGATGTGAGCAGGAGTCAGAGTACTACCCAAGTAAGCTTGAAAGCTTGAACTGAATGCTGCAAATGCTACTTTCTGTTCTTCTATTTCTAGAACCATAATGATTGGTTCAGATTTGCTATTGCTTTTGTTGTTTGATGATCCCTTTGCTGCAGAACTTTTAGAATCATCAGATTTCCCTTTTGTTTTCTAGCTTGAACTGCTTTAAAAGTTAGATTTAGAAGACTTTGCTGCATAGAAAACAGCTTCTTCTACATCATCACTTTCAGCATATGAGCTTCCTTCCTCATCATTTGAGATGAATGCACTTCCATCACCCTTTGTTTTTTGAATTGATATGTTGCTATTGGTGCTTTTACACTCTTGTTTCTTGTTTTCTCATCTAACTCCAAATCTTCCACCTTTGCAACCAAAGTGTCTAACCCAATTGCCTTTAGATCAAGAGTATTCTTGAACATAGACACAGTTTGAGTCCAACTCTCTGGCAAGGAGTGGAGCATCTTTTGTTTAACTCCTTATTGCTATACTTCAACTCAAAGATATTCATCTCAGTAATAAGTTGCATGTATCTGTGGAGTTGTTGAGGTGACGAGTATCCTTTCTGATACTTCTGATCTCATCACTTCCTTCACACAAAGTGTGAAGAATTTTCCATAATGAGTTTGCTGTTTTGTATGCCTCACACCTGATCAAGAGGTCTTCAGGTAAAGCCATAGTAAGCATACTATAGGCCTTAATATCGACTTTGACTTTCTTGGCATCATCAGGAGATAGATTTTTCAACTTTATGGGTTGATTATTGTCTTTATAACCAGGTCCTAAAGCAGGTGGAATGTAAGGACCTTCAGTAATGGACACCCATAAATCAGAATCTGTATAGTTGACGTGGTTCCTGAATCTGATTTTCTATGTTTTGAAATCAGATTTGTTCTCCAACTTTGGAGGTTGATAAGCTCCGACCACTAAATTGCTCATGTTGATTATCTGTGTTAATTATTAAACTTATCAGTTGATCGAATATCCTATGAATGTGTAAAAAACAATGCAAATACACTAACAAAACAATAACAAATCACTGATAATATTGATATCAAATCAACTAAGACAAAAGTTCCTTGGAATTAATGACTTCTATGGCGAATGTAACACCCGAAAATTTAAATAAAAAGAAAGGTATCTTGAAAGAAAGGAAAAGAAGCACAAGTGGAGGGGGCCAAAGTGTAAAAAGTACAAAACACTATTATTTTATGTTTAAATGGGTATGGTTGCCCATGCATCTTCCTTTTACACCATTTGCTTTCGGCTCGACAAGAAGAAGAATGAAGAGCAGAGTTTTCCCTCGGTTTCTAGGAAGTTGAAGCTGTGTTTTGCTCTTGGTAAGTGTTTCTTTGTCTTTTGGGTTTAGTTTTGTTGGGTTTTCGAACTTAGAACCGATAATTATGTGTTCTCCGTGCTCGGTTGTGTGTGTTTTGTTGTGTTTTAGGTGTTTGAACTCTTTACGCCCTCAAGTTCGATGGAGTTTTACTTGAAGGATGCAATTTGTGAGTTCTAGATCCCCGGTTTTGTGTTTTTAAACTTTTTTGGGCTGAAAAATGCATGTTAAAATGTTTTTAATGGTTTATGTATGAACCCGTATGTATGTATGATTGAATTTTTATGTTTGATGGTTGTAAGTTTGTTTTTGATGTTTAGAATGCTAGATTTAAGTTGTAAAATGTTAGAATGCAGATTGGGTCTAAAAATGATTTAGAAATATGCATAACCGTTGGCCATGCGCCAAATAGTACCCATACGCCTGAAAATTTGAATTAGAAAACCAAAGTGTAGTTCATGCGCCCAAATAGTACCCATACGCCTGAAAATTTGACTTAGAAAACCCAAGTGTAGTTCATGCGCCCAAATAGTACCCATACGCCTGAAAATTTGACTTAGAAAACTCAAGTGCAGTTCATGCGCCCAAATAGTACCCAAACGCCAGAAAATTAGAAAATGCGTGTAGTTCATGCACCCAAATAGTACCCATACGTTTGAAAATTTGACTTAGAAAACCCAAGTGTAGTTCATGTGCCCAAATAGTATCCATGCGCTTAAGACGTTTTTTTGCCAAATATTCTAAGTGCCAAGCTCATTTGCCCAAATAGTAGTCATGCACCCAGAAATTTTCTAGGGGTCTAAGTGTTAGTCATGCACCCAGGATTAGTTCCCAGGCGCCTAAGTGTTGGCCCATGTGCCCATCTAGTGTTCATGCGCCTAGAACACTTAGAAAAAAAATTCTGAAATTTTGGAAAAATAGGAATTTTAGGGTTTGACCCTGGATTGATTTGATGGTTGTATTTGTTTATTCCATGCATGTTTATGGCCCGTTCTTGTGTTCCATATTACGTATTATTGTGTGGCTTTACGTGGTGTGTTTATACTCGTATGCGTAAAGTTTATCATAAATAACCAGAAAGATTAATGATAATGAAAAGTGGAACATAAAGAACGAACGAAAATCCTTGCAAGCAAAATGAAAGGAGGTTCACAGCCACCGGTTGTCAGCTCAACTGCGTGCGGTTTAGTTACCCCATGAGGATGCATGAGGGGTCAATCTTTGAGATTGACGGGACCCTTGTGCTTGCCCCAGGTAACTGGGTTAGCTTCGTGCACAATGTTCGGGGTCTATTTATAGACCTCAGGCCCAGTACCAACTTTGTGCACAATGTTTGGGGTATTGCACATTGGTCTGGATGAAAGTGAAAGATAATAAAGAAAGTACGAAATGAATGATGAAGGCAATAGCGAATATTATCTTGTTGTACGTATGATGTGTGATCACGTACGGATGATGGGTTTTTATGTAAAAGGAAGTATTTTAAGAAAAAGTTATTTTATATATTTAAACAAGGTATTTTAATATTTTAAAGCTAGAACTCACTCAGCAACGCTAACTTTTATGCATTTTCAGTTGGCAGGTAACTCATCACTGACGATGGCAAGCGGGGAAAAGCTACTTGGCGGGCAAGACTGGCATCCATTCGTGCATGATAATTATGTTGTTTTGTAATGCAACTAAACGTTTCTTTTGTAACTCCTATTATACATTGATGTATTACTTGGCAACATTAAATATTAATGCAATGAATGGTTTTTGGTAATCTAATCCGCTACGATGTTTTAATTAAATGTACGTAATTTTATGTAAATAATATTGTGGTTGACCAACTGTGAGGTTTCTGGGAACTGGGC
The DNA here is from genome assembly GCA_025506505.1 of Flaveria sonorensis. NCBI lineage: Eukaryota > Viridiplantae > Streptophyta > Magnoliopsida > Asterales > Asteraceae > Flaveria > Flaveria sonorensis. Next base: position 43,280,692 of record CM046437.1, on the reverse strand, counting down.
CTTACAAGTTGGTATCAGAGCCAAAGTTTAAGAGAAATGGGTAAAATATTTTCAAAACCTAAACTTAAACTGAGAATGGGACCGAATGGAGGGATGCCAGCCCAAGTAGCTACCTGCCATCATGTATTTCTTTACTTGAATAATAACCGGTATTATGTGCGTGTGTTAACTGATTTATGTGCTCTTAGTAGATTTGAGTACTGATGTAATCAGGACAGAAAATGCTTGGGGGATGAAGAGTAAAGAAAGTGGCTAATCATAACTGGCCACTGTAATTAGGGACTTACTATACTTGACATAAACTGAGCTATTACCTTGAATGACCATGTTGGTGTTTGAATCTTATAGTGTTTAGAGGATAGGTGGTGGTAGGTCGCCGAAAGCTTCCCGAAGAGGAGTACGAGGTGGTCGTGGTGCTAGGCCACGTGCCTCAAGGAACAAGACAAGGACTGTAGAGACGGCTCCTGTTGAGTTTAGGCTTCATCATCCAGAGGGTGTGGATGAAAGTGATAACTTAAAAGCCTCAGTAAAGGAGGCAGTTGTGGAGGAGGTGCATCAAGTCATGCGGACGATCCTACCGTCTGTAGTGATTAAAGTCATCCGTGCTGTGAGAGAGGATGCGAAGAAGGAGAAGTAGAAGGAGAGAAGGAAGACGACTGGGAGAAGGGAGAATGAGGGAGATCATGGTGAGGAGGAGGAACTGAACACTAAGATGGCAGCCTCCAGTGATGAGGAGGAGGTGGTAGTGCGGGAGACCGCGAAAGGGTGAGCTACGGGGCATTCCAGCGATGCAAACCCCCAACTTTTGACGGTAATGGTAATGCTGCTGCTACTCACCGATGGGTGAGAGAGATGGAGGCTGTCCTAGAGATCAGCGAGTGTAGGGAGGACAAAAAGGTGAAGTTCACCACTCACTCGTTTGTAGACTCGGCTTTGTGTTGGTGGGACAACATTATCCAAGCCGAAGGCAGCAGAGCTATCAGGAAGATGAGATGGGGAGAGTTGAAGAAAATGGTAATCGAGGAGTTCTGTCCTTATAGAGAGCTTGATAATATTGAGAGGGAGTTCCTATAGCTGGAGGTGAGAACCATGACCCACCAGCAATACACCACCAAGTTCAACGAAATGGCAAGACTGGTGCCGGATCAGGTGACGCCAGCATCAAGGAAAATCAGAAGGTACATTCAGGGGTTGCCGGCGGATATCCGCAGGCATTTAATTGCTGCTCGGCCAGGTACCTGTTGATCGGTGGTAGACCTGGCGGGTAGGTTGTATGATGAGAGGGAGGAGACTGTGGTGGAAGCAAACAAGAAGGGTGGTGGTGATAAGAACTGGAGCGAGAAGCGGTTTGGGCATGGTGGTTTCACCCCAAATAACAAGAAGTCAAGCGTGGATGACCGACGGGTGGCTGCGACAGGCTCGGGGACGAAGAGGTGTGGTAAGTGTGGAAAGGAGCATACTGGGGAATGCATGTTGGGATTGAACGTCTGCTTCAAATGTGGCAAGCCCGACAATATGGCAAAAGTATGTGGGACTATAAGATGTCATAACTGTGGCGAAGAGGGCCATTTAAGCAGGGATTGTAAGAAGCCAAGAGCAGAGAGTTCTGCGGCGAAGAAACGGACGGAGCATGAAGGATAGAGGGAAAGTGCTAGAGCCTTCACGATGACCCGGGAGGAGGCGAGAGTGGACCCCAACGTCGTGTCAGGTATGTTTCTAGTAAACCAAATTTGTGCCTCTGTATTATTTGATTCTGGTGATAGTAGGAGTTTCATTTCTGCTGCTTTCTATGCTAAGTTGCCTGTTAGTAGTAGATATATTGATGAGCCCTTTGATGTAGAAACTACTATTGGCAAGTCTACTAGAATTTCTGATATGATAGAAGATTGTGACATTGAATTAGAAGGCCATAGGTTCTCTGCTAAACTATTTGTGATGCCCTTAGGCAGATTTGATGTAGTTCTAGGGATGGATTGGTTAGCAGCCTATAAGGCAAATATTATGTGTCCCAAGAAGATGATTCGATTAATTTCGCCCGATGGATGTTCGGTGACGGTCTACGGTGATCGAGTGACAACGGTTCCTAAGGTGATCTCGATGGCGGTGGCAGAGAAGTGCCTGAAACGTGGATGTAGTGCCTACCTGGCTTATGTGAAGAATGTGGACGCGTCAGTACCACAATTGTCTGATGTACCAATTGTGTGTGACTTTCCGGACGTGTTCCCAAAAGATTTACCAGGTGTGCCACCGGACCGTGAGATCGAGTTTTAGATTGATTTGATACCCGGTGCTCAACCGTTGCTAAAGCACTGTTTCGATTGGCACCGACGGAGATGAAGGAACTGATGGTTCAACTGCAGGACTTGATGGATAAGGGGTTCATTCGATCGAGCATCTCTCCCTGGGGTGCTCCGGTCTTGTTTGTCAACAAGAAGGATTGTAGTATGAGGATGTGTATCGACTACCGAGAGTTGAACAAGTTAACGGTGAAGAACCGATATCCCCTGCCCAAAATAGATGACATGTTTGATCAGCTCCAAGGTGCCAGTTGGTTCTCACGAATAGATCTCTGATCTGGTTACCATTAGTTGAAGGTTAAGGAGCAGGATATCCCTAAGACAGCTTTTCGCACGCGTTATGGACACTACGAGTTTCTCATTATGTCTTTCGGTCCGCGCCAGCTACCTTTATGGATTTGATGAACCGAGTGTGTCGGCCAATGTTGGATAAATCAGTGATTGTGTTTATTGATGATATCCTGATTTATTCAAGGAGGGAAGAAGAACATGTCTGCCACATACGCGAAGTATTGGAGACACTTAGATAAATCAGTACCTCATTGCCCAGGATTGGTTCCCAGGCGCCTAAGTGTTGGCCCATGCGCCCATATAGTGTTCATGCGCCTAGAACACTTAGAAAAAAATTTCTGAAATTTTTGGAAAATAGAAATTTTAGGGTTTTACCCTGGAATTATTTGATGGTTGTATTTGTTTATTCCACGCATGTTTATGGCCTGTTCTTGTGTTCCATATTACGTATTATTCTGTGGCTTTAAGTGGTGTGTTTATACTCGTATGCATAAAGTATTATCATAAATAACCGGAAAGATTAATGATAATGAAAAGTGGAACATAAAGAACGAACGAAAGTCTTGCAAGCAAAATGAGAGGAGGTTCACAGCCATGGGTTGTCAGCTCAACTGCGTGCGGGTTAGTTACCCCATGAGGATGCATGCGGGGTCAATCTTTGAGATTGACGGGACCCTTGTGCTTGCCCAGGTAACTGGATCAACTTCGTGCACAATGTTCGGGGTCTATTTATAGACCTCAGGCCCAGTACCAGCTTTGTGCACAATGTTCGGGGTATTGCACATTGGTCTGGATGAAAGTGAAAGATAATAAAGAAAGTACGAAATGAATGATGAAGGCAATAATGAATATTATCTTGTTGTACGTATGATGTGTGATCACGTACCGATGAAGGGTTTTTATGTTAAAGGAAGTATTTTAAGAAAAAGATATTTTATATATTTAAACAAGGTATTTTAATATTTTAAAGCTAGAACTCACTTAGCAACGCTACTTTTATGCATTTTCAGTTGGCAGGTAACTCATCGCTGAGGATGGCATGCGGGCGAAAACTACTTGGCGGGCAAGACTGACATCCATTCGTGCATGATAATTATGTTGTTTTGTAATGCAACTAAACGTTTCTTTTGTAACTCCTATTATACTTTAATGTATTACTTGGCAACATTAAATATTAATGCAATGATTGGTTTTCGGTAATCTAATCCGCTACGATGTTTTAATTTAATGTATGTAATTTTATGTAAATAATGTTGTGGTTGACCAACTGTGAGGTTTTCCGGAATGGGGCCCTACAGCAAACGAACTAATTAATAACACACTCTTAATTAAATAAGAAGTTGTAATCAAAATTAGTCAAATTGCTCAATAAATACATAGATGATTTGAAATTAAGATGTTAACTGATAATGGATATTGTTCAAACTTGTTTGAACAGACTTGGGATATCACACAATAACACAAATCGACGAATCGAAAGCGATTCTAATGCAAATTGAAATTAATCGAGCAATGGAACAGTGATTAATGATCGATATAACAAGGTTTTGATGATTTTCACCAAGAACACCAAATTAAAAATAAATAACCAATTAAAATAATCAAACTGATAGATCAATTGATCTAGATCAATGAGCACTAGGCTCTGATACCACCTGTGAATCCAAGGATCGAAGCAGGAATTATCAGTTTGATTTAACAAATAAAGATCACGGAATTATCAAAACTTGTTATTTAATTAATTGTTTATGAAATCGAAATCAACAAAGAACAGATAAAACAACTTGAAAATAGAATAAACAATGCAACAAAAAGAATGTTTCAAATGATTTTCATTGATCATGAATCGATTACAATGATATTGATGCTATCCTTTGATGTTCTTGGTGTGCTTGGTGTTTTGCTATGTTGATTGATTGATTGTTTTCTGATTGATGATTGATCTGTGATCTATGATATGATTTCTAAGAGTATGTATCTCTATTTGTATATCGATATGTCACTCTATGTTTATCTCTTCCTATGATATATCTATTCCTATGATGTTTATCTATTCCTAAATGAGTGCATCCATGTCTTATATTTATTGGCAGAAGGATTCACTTTACAAAAGAAATATTATTGATATGACGTGAATATTTGTTTGACATAAATAGCATCTTCTGTGATCGTTGACTTGATGATATCACAGGTTGACTTTATGTTACGTACTTGATGATTTGAGATCATACAAGTATTTTGTTCTTCCATAGGAATTGGTCTTCCGTAAGAGTTGGTCTTCCGTAGGAGTTGGTTCTTTGAACTTCATATTGAACTTCATCCGCAGGAGCAAGCTTTCTTCTTCCGCAGGAGCAAGCTTTCTTCTTCCGCAGCAGCAGCAACTTGACTTCAGAACTTGTTCTTCAGTAGATGTTGAGCTTCCGCAGGAGATCTACGGATGTGTATTCCTTGTTCTTTGTTCCAAAGAACATCTATGGAGGACAACTTATTCATCCGCAGGTGTTCTTTCACTTAAGTCAATTTTCCAAATTGACCAAGGATCATGTTTTCCTGCAGTTACAGAAAATCAACACATATAATAATATGGGTTAACTTATAATTCATGCATTACATTATTAAAGAGAGATTTATAATGATTTATTACAAGAGTTTACTCAGTCAGCTAAACCTATACATGAATCTAGACCTAACATTTTTCAAATTGTTTCATCTGTTCTTCGTCGATTTCGTTGATTTCATAACAATTTATTAAACAACAAGTATTTATAATTCCGCGATCTTTATTTGTTAAATCAAACTGATAATTCCTGTTTCGATCCTTGGATTCATAGGTGGTATCAGAGCCTCGTGCTCATTGATCTAGTTCAATTGAACTATTAGTTTTGATTCATTAGATCTATCAGTTTCTTATTAGATATGATTATGGTTGATTCAAATTGCCTTTGGGTGTTCGTCACGGCTTAAGAGTTCATAATTCAGATTTAAGCATGTTGGTGAACAAATTAATCAAAAAATAAGTTAGGTTTAGCTAATCAATAGATAACAAAGGTATTCTACTCAACTATTTGGTGTAATTGGTGAAAATCATCAAAACCCTGTTATATCGATTAGCGAGTACTGTTCTATTGGTTGATTAACCTCGATCTGCATCAGAATCATTTTGATTCGTGGATTTGTGCTGTTGATTGGATATTTCTAGGTTGTCTAAACAAAATTGAACAAAATCTCATCATATAACATTTCAAATTTCAAATCATCTGAGAATTCATTGAGCGATTTGACTAATTTTGACCGTAACATCTTAATTGTTAAGAGTTTGTCATTAATTAGCTCATTCATAACAGAAGTCGTTAATTCAAAGGAATTTTTGTCTTGGTTGATTTGAAATCAATATTATCAGTGATTTGCTATTGCTGTGTTAGTGTGTTTGCTGTGTTAGTTGATAATTTTGAAATTAACAAAGTTAATTAAAATGAGAAATTTACAGGTTGGAGCTTACCAACCACCAAAGTTGGAGAATAAATCTGATTTTAAAACATAGAAAATCAGATTCAGGAAACACGTTAACTATACAGATTCTAACTTATGGGTGTCCATTACTGATGATCCTTACATTCCACCTGCTTTAGGACCTGATTATAAAGACAACAATCAGCCCATAAGTTTGATAAATTTGTCTCTTGATGATGCCAAGAGTGTCAAAATCAACATTAAGGCGTATAGTATGCTTACTATGACTTTACCTGAAGACCTCTTTATCAGATGTGAAGCATACAAAATAGCCAACTCATTATCGAAAATTCTTCACACTTTGTGTGAAGTATGTGATGAGATCAGAAGCATCAGGAAGGATACTCTTCGTTCACAGTATGAGACTTTTCATCATATTGTGGGTGAATCTGTTCCTGAACAACTCTACAGATTTATGAAACTTGTTACTGAGATGAACATTCTTGAGTTGAAGCACAGTAATGAGGAACTGAACAAAAAGATGCTTCATACTTTACCAGAGAGTTGGACTCAAACTGTGTCTATGTTCAAGAATACTTTTGATCTAAAGGCAATTGGGTTAGACACTTTGGTAGCAGAGGTAGAAGCTTTGGAGTTAGATGAGAAAACAAGAAACAAGAGTGTAAAAGCACCAATAGCACCATTTCAATTCAAAGAAACAAAGGGTGCTGGAAGTGCATTCATCTCCAATGATGATGATGAAATCTCTTTGTGTTGAGAGTGATTATGAAGAGGAAACTGGTTTCTATGCTGCAAAGTACTCTAAATTAAACTCTCAAAACACTTCAATTCAAATTCTAAAGTAGCAAAGGGATCCTCACCCAACAAAAGCAACACCAAATCTGAACCAATCACTGTGGTTCTAGAATCAGAAGAATAGAAAGCAGCATTTGCAGCATTCAGTTCAATCTTTCAAGCTTACTTAGGTAGTACTTTGACTCCTGCTCATATCTGCCAACATGACCTGGAAGAACTTCATCCTGATGAAGTTGAAAAAATGGATTTACAATGGCAAATGGCCATGATTGCTTACAGAGCCAAGATGTACATGAGAAGGAACAAGGGACTATTTGTTGCAGGAAGAACAACAAAAATTAGTGTTGACAAATTAAAAGTGAGGTGTTACAAATGCAATTTGTATGGTCACTTTTCAAGGGAATGGAATAGCAATCAGCAATCAACAACAGACACAAGACAAGCAAATCAAAGAAGCTTCACGTAACCTCAACTAACAATCTCATCCCCACCAGCCACAAGCTCTTCAACAGGTACCAGTAATACTAAAGAAAGTTGTTTGATTATTTTGCAGGATGGTACTTGTGACTGGATCATGTATGAGAAGGAACTGCAGGAGGAAAATCAAGCACTGATGGCAAACTTGGAGAACAAAATTCCACCCATGGCCACAGAGATAAGGGATAGATTATGTTCACCTGTTTGTGTTGAAGAGATTGAAAGATACAGAGTCCATGCACAACAATTGGCTGATAAAGTCAAAGAAACAATGATTTTAAATGAATCTCATTTGAGAGAATATAAATTATATCATGTCAAAATCACCTCCTTACAAAAGGATTTGAATAAACTTGTATAAGAAAATTATAATTTGAAATCATAAGTTGAGCATCTAACAACCTCTTTAGCAAAATCAATGTCTGATCATGCATCTACTGAAGTGAAACTTTAGAAGTTTCAATTATCATCTCAGCAATCTGAAAAAACTCTTGAACTCTCATATTGAATCAAAGAATATGTATAGGTTGGGTTTTAATGCTGTTGCACCTCCTATAAATGATAACTACACCACTCTACCTAAGTCAATGACCAATAGTCTGTCAAACCATTTTGTATCAAGTACCAATATTGAACCAGAAATTGAAACTAATAATATGGTAAATAGTGAAGATACTGAGATGAGTGAAAATGAGATTGGGTCATCTGAATCAGAATGTTTAAAACAAACTGATTAAGAATTTGACTTTGATGAGTGTGATGACTTGAATGAATTTGATGACCCTAATGCTGGGTTGGGTAAGGGAAAGAATGTGGTAATTGAACATTTAATCCCCAAAGTTCTTGATGAGATCAAGCTGCCGTATGCCCCAAAACAAAGAAATTTGTTGAAGCCCATCGATACCAGAATTGGCCAGCTGAATGAAGGGATTCAGGAGCTTAACAAAAGGCAAAAACATTAGTCATCAAAAAGAACTATGCCATCTGCAACAAGAAGAACCATTCTACTCAAGAATGTTACTTCAATAAAAAGAACAAAACAAAAGTGCCAAAGAAGCAACTATCTAAGACTGTTGAATCAGACTCACAATTTTCTAAGAATGATGAATCAAAGGTTCAAAAATAGAAGAGGCAGCAACTAAAGTTGAAGATGTTAAACATAAAGAAACCAACATCTGCTGATGATAAATCAAAGAAGAAGAAGGAGAAGAAACAATCTCAAAGCAAGACTCCTCACAAGAAGGTAGTGTTGCAGGAAGATGAAGCCTTCTTTGATCACTTTGAAAAGGGTAATCATGTACCTAAATCAAAGACAAAAGATGCAGAAACCTTTTCAAGTCAAGTATTAGGATCAAGTTTAAAGAAAAAGACACTGAAAGGAGAAGTTACACAGGAAGTGATCATAAATCAAGATGAAAGTGCTTCAAGATCATCTTCAACAGAATCATCCTCACCCCAAACAGAACATAATGAATCAATTGAGTGTAAAAACAATATTGAGACATCTAGGCTCATTCATGATAGAGTAACAATCCTAGATAACAATGGCAAGCCCAAAACCATCAAGGCATGGGCTCCACTTTCTAATTGATTTCATTATTTGTGCAGGAATATCTTAGGGGGACTGACAACAAGTGGTATGTTGACAGTGGTTGTTCCAGGCATATGACAGGAAACTGCTCTCTCCTCCATGATTTCAACCAAAAAAAATGTTTCATATGTGGCATTTGGTGGAGATAAGAAGGGATGTAAAATTGTTGGTGAAGGAATGATAACAAATGGTGTACTCAAATTTGAGAAAGTTAACTTCTGTGAAAATTTACAATTCAACTTGTTAAGTGTATATCAAATTTATGATCAAAATTATAACACTTTATTTGATAACACTTATTGTTACATTCTTAAGACAGGTTTTCAAATGCCAGCAGACTGGATCCTTCTTAAAGCACCAAGAAAAGGCAACACATATGTTTTGGACATGAACAACACCTCTCTAACAAGCAATGAAACTTGCCTGTTCTCTAAGTCATCAGAAGATGAAGCTCAACTATGGCATAGAAGAATGGTTCATTCAAACATGAAGAACATGAATAAGTTGGTCAAAAATGACATAGTCATTGGCCTTGCCAAGAAAGAATTTTACTGTTCTAATCACTGTTTATCATGTTACAAAGGAAAACAACATAGGGTGTCACACAAGTCCAAAACAATGAACACAAACACAACACCACTCAAAATGCTACACATGGGTCTATTTGGTCCAACTAATGTATTGAGCATTGGTAAAAGGCAATATTGTTTGGTGATTGTTGATGATTTCACTAGATTCACATGGGTCTTTTTCTTAAAACATAAAAGTGAAACATCAGAAACAATAATGGAGTTTATCACTAAGATTGAAAATCAAGTTGATTTAAAGATCAAAATCTTTAGAAGTGATAATGGATCTTAATTTGTTAATCATGTTTTAGATTTCTTTTGCAGGAACAAAGGCATAGCCAGATAATTCAGTTCACCAAGAACTTCATAACAAAATGGAGTTATTGAAAGAAGAAACAGAACTCTAATTGAAGCAGCAAGAATAATGCTAGCAGATTCAAAGTTACCAATAACATTTTGGGCAGAAGTAGTGAATACAGCATGCAATGTTCAAAACAACACTTTAATTGTCAAGGAACATAAGAAAACACCTTATGAACTTGTGTTTAAAAGAAAACCTTTTATAGGATATCTTAGAGCATTTGGGTGACATGTGTCTATCTTAAACACCAAAGATCAATTAGGAAAGTTTGATGAAAAGCTTATGATGGTTTCTTTATTGGTTACTCATCAACATCTAAATCATATAGAGTCTACAATCCACATCATAACATTATGGAGGAAACACCTAATGTATCTTTTGATGAATCCTTATTTCCAAAATCTGTAAAACGATCATCTTGGTTGTTTGATATAGATGCATTAACAAATTCATTTAATTCTGGTTATTTGAATGTTGCAGGTCCTACGGATACATGTTATCCTTATGTACCTCCAAGCATGGGTGAAGTGCCATTGACAGCTGATCCTCCAAGATTACCCCAGACACATACTTCAAATGTTACTGATCCAGACTCTTCATCTCAAACAAGAAATGACAATTCTGGTGGAAATGGAAATTCAACTTCAGAAGAGGTAACTAATTCTTTAGCAGAAGTTAACAATGCATCCGCAGAAGTTAACAATGCATCTACAGAAGTTCCTTCTACATCCGTAGATGTTCCATCTACTTTCGGAGATGATTCTATTCCTTCATCAGAAGTTCCCAATTCATCAGAAAACATTCCAACAAAATTCACATCTGCAGATCAACAAACTACAACATCCGTAGTTTTTCCTGTAACTGCTGCGGAAGTTATACCTATATCTGCAGAAGCACAAAATCATGAAGATGGATCTCATTCAGCATCCGAATACCAAAATGATGAGGATTTTGATCACCTTTTTGATTCCCCATCTCAATTGGATCCATCTCCATCAACCAACAACACTAACTTGGAATCATCCATTCCAATTGAATCAATTCCAACAACAAGAATTCATAAGTATCATCTTATAGAAAATATTATTAGTGATCTTAATGAAAGAACCACAAGAAGTCAAGGGGGAGCTGCCAATATTTGTCTATTCTCCTGTTTTCTATCACAAGTGGTTCCTCTCAACATAACTGTTGCATTGAAAGATAACAGCTGGATTGAAGCAATGCAAGAAGAGCTTCATCAATTTAGAAAGCAGAAAGTTTGGAATCTAGTTGATCTTCCTGAAGGCCAATATCCTATTGGTACAAGGTGGCTTTTCAAGAACAAACTAGATGACAGAGGTATCATCATCAGAAATAAAGCAAGGCTGATAGCACAAGGCTATACTCAAGGAGAAGATATAGACTATGATGAAGTTTTTTCCCCAGTTGTAAGGATTGAAGCCATTAGAGTCTTCCTAGCCTATGCTTCACATAAGAAGTTTACAGTTTACCAAATGGATGTAAAATGTGCTTTTTTATATGGTAAAATTGATGAAGAAGTCTATGTTACCCAACCACCAGGCTTTGAAGATCCTGATTACCCACACAGGGTATGCAAGCTTGATAAAGCTTCGTATGGTCTTTATCAGGCACCAAGAAAGTGGTATGAAACATTATCATCTTTTCTGCTCAAGCATGGTTTCAAAAGGGGAACTATTGATCAGACTCTCTTCCTCAAACATTACCATCAAGACCTCTTAGTTGTAAAAATCTATACGGATGATATCATCTTTGGGTCAACAAACAAAAGATTATGTCAAGACTTTGAATCTTTGATGAAATGTGAGTTTCCAATGAGTTCCATGGGAGAATTAACATTCTTTCTTGGTTTTCATGTTCATCAGAAATCAGATGGCATTTTCATTAATAAGGAAAAGTATATGAATCAAATCTTGAAGAAGTACAACCTTGCTGAGTCTTCTTTATGTAAAACACTAGCATCAATAATAGCTAAGATTGTTCCTAATCCTAAAGGGAAGTTAGTTGAGCAAAGATTATATAGATCTATGATAGGATCATTAATGTACTAAACTATTAGCAGACCTGACATAATGTTTGTTGTGTGTGTTTGTGCTAGGTACCAATCAGACCCCAAGGAGTCACATATGAATGCAGTGAATAGAATTTTCAGATACCTCAAAGGGAAGCCAGCTCTTAGGCTTTATTATCCTAAAGAAGGAGATTTCAAACTCTACTCATATTCTGACATTGACTTTGGAGGCTGCAACAACAATAGAAAATTAACTACCGGTGGTTGTCAATTCATAGGTCCAAGATTAGTGTCTTGGCAGTGCAAAAAGCAAACAAATGTTTCAGTATCCACAATTGAGGCTGAGTACATAGCTGCTTTAGCTGGTTACTCTCATGTTTTGTGGTTACCAAACCAATTTCTTGATTTTTGAGACAATTTTCTTCAAATACCAATTCACATAGATAACTCAACTGTTATGTTCATCACTGCTAATCCCGTGCAACATAGTAAAACAAAACATATTGAAATCAAATACCATTTTCTGAGAGACTGCTCAGAAAAAGGTTTAATCAAGTTGATCAAAGAGGATAAAACAAATCAGCTTGCTAATTTATTCACTAAAGCCTTTGATACAGTTAGATTTAATTTCTTGATTTAGTCTTTAGGCATGATCAACTTAGATTACCCTTCATCACAAACAAATGCAAATTATGTCTGTCAAATTAATTATATGAAAAAGCCAAAAACATATATAAATCATATTAAAATCCAAAGGTTTTTTTTTTGTAAAAGCAGTTCATAGTATGGGAAATGATAGTATACTATGCCTTTGCTTACTTTCCTGAATTTTATCACATAATAAAGACTGATTAGATGTGATTTGATATGTGAGTATGTTCAGCTTGAGTGGAAAATATACAAGCTCATGCATAACTTAATGCCAAGGTGATTAATTGTGGATAATCCCATTTTGAGGAACAAGCAAGTAAGTCTTATCCTGCTGTGATCAACTTACTCACCTAAGCACACTATGTTATGAAACTTTATAACCTTTATCTTTACGCATCATGGACCATTTGTTTTGTGTAAACAAAGACCTGGGTTCACAGACACCTATGTTTTACGTAAGTAAAGACCTGGTGTCCTGATGCTGATCATCAAGAAGTTCCAAAAAGGAACAGCTCTAAAACAATCCAATGTGATCAATCCTATATTAATTCAAGAGCATCAAAAATCATATTAGCATTAACAAGATTTTAAAGAAATCTAAAGATAGAGCTGATAACTTAAAGAACATAGTTTTAAGTGTGAAAAAGTGATAAATTGACTCATAAACGGAGGACAAACTCTAATGTGAATTGAATGTGGAGTCCATATTTGTCTCTCTTTAATCAATACCAAAACACGATAAATAACATGACAAGTTTAAACTATACTCTTGCTTAAATTTATGTGGATCATAATACTTGCAATCAACACTAGATTTATGTCTACTATCATCAAACAAAAATGTTTCAGGAAGTTGCTTAGTGTCATAGTATGATCCCATTGTATGATGTTAATGCTTGTAAATATATTTAAGTTTCTACCTATAAACAAAAATGCAAAAAGATTTTGTTTTTGTTCTTTTATTTGCTAATAAGATTGATAGATAATTGCTTTTCATGCTATTCTCTTAATAAATTATTGATAAATGCATATGTTCATCATTAATAAGAAATTTAGGGGGAGTCATCGGCATGAAAACTGAGTTTAACATTTTTAATGAAGAAAATTTGAACTTGAGAACTATCTTGGCTGCAGGATATCTGATGTTTTTAACTAAATCAATCTTGCACATTTGCCATGAAGCAGAGTCAACACGGCCCAACAGGAAACAACAAATGATCTAACATGATGTTAAGATCATATAGCAATAAGAACAAATTTGATTTTCCATAGATTGGTACCCTACGGATAAAACAACAAAAACATAACAAATTTTGCCTTCCGTAGAAGTTCTACGGAAGAATTATTTTGTTAAGGATAACAGCAAAATCATAAGTTTTGCCTTCCATAGATATTCTACGGAAGACTTAACCTGTTGATACGGATAAAAAGTTGTCTTTCGTAGATGTTCTGCAGAAGAATTAACTTGTGGATAACCACGAAAGGGTAATGAGGGTTAGGAGTCCCACATCAAATAAAAGGATTTAAATTGTCTAAGCAAGTATAAATGATAACCTGACCGTTGTCATTTTCTTATTCATTTTTTCAGAACCCTTTTGTAGACCTAGAAAAACGATCTCATATCATAAACCCCTTTATTCGCAAACATTCAAATCTTCATTCCACACAACAATCCACACATAAATCACCATTCAAACAACACCATCAATATGACCAACAGATTTGTAAAAGATCATAATGCTTCTGCCTTTCAGAATCCACAAGATCCAGTACCAAAAGGATGTTGTTAGATATTTAAACAAAAAGATTTTGGAAAGAGTTCAAGAAGTAAGAGATTTGAATAGATAATTACAAGAATCTAAACCTAAGGGGGAGTATTGGTAGGTCTAGATCATTTGTATAGGTTTAGATGATTTGTAATCTCTTGTAAAGAACATCTGTAACTTTTTATCCATAATATTATGTGTGTTGATTGTGTGTAATTGCAGGAAAACATCATACTTGGTCAATTTGGAAAATTGACATAAGTGCAAGAACTCCTACAGATGAACAAGTTGTTCTTCCGTAGATGTTCAGCGGATCATAAAAGAACCAATTCAAACATGCATCCATAGATCTCCTGTGAAAGAACAGTAACATCTACTGAAGAACAAGTCCAGAGATCAAGTTACTGATGCTGCTACGAAAGAAGGAAGTTTGCTCCTAAGGACGATACTCAAGAACAAAGAATTAACTCCCACAAAAGTTCAACTCCTACGAAAGAACAAAATACTTGTATGATCTCAAATCATCAAGTATGCAACATAAAGTCAACCTGTCAGAGTGAAGTCATCATGTCAACGACTACGGGAGACTGTATTTATGTCAAGCAAATATTCCACGTCACATCAAGAATATTCCTTTTGTAATGAATCCCTCTGCCTATAAATATAAGGCATGGGTGCACTCATTCAAAAACAAACTTAGAGAGATTGAAAGAAAGAGAGATTGAGAGTGTGAATCCAAGGATCGCAACCAGGAATTATCAGTGTTAGATTGGTTTCGAATTAATGATCGCGGAATTACCATTAATCATTGTTTAATTGATTAACAAATAAATATCGATGCCAGAGAAAATAAACAATAAACGATCAAACGATATCAACAATATGCAAAGAATAATGATTTGAATCAAACGCAATTCATTAAAACAGATTAATTATTACAAAGAATCAAATAATTGCTAACAAAATTCTATGCTATGATTGTGTTTATGATTTTTTGGTGTGTTGAGATGACGGCTGCTAGGGTTTGTGTTGATCGTGCGAAAGGATATGATGGTATGTTTTTCGCCATTTATTTTTGTGTATTTGATATGAAACCTAGGACTCATATTTATAGACATGCGTGTTTATGTTAAGAAAAAATTGAATCTCTGGAGTCTGTGATTGACTTGTTGATTTCTTGACTAGAAACACTTGTATGATTTACGTGTCTGGTTCTTCCTTAGTTACTTTGTTCTTCCGCAGCTACTTGGTCTTCCGCAGTTACTTTGTTCTTCCGTAGCTACTTGATCTTCCACAGTTACTTTGCTCATGTGTTCATTAGTGAATATCCATATTTATCATTAGAAGATCTTCTGATGAATGTCTTGTAAGAAAGATATCTACGGAAGAACAAAAATGTTCATCCGTAGATGTTTCTTACACTTAGTCAATTTCTCACAATTGACCAAGTATAATGTTTGTACCTGTAATCATACACATAAATCAACGCACATATGGATTAACCTATATATATACATAATGAATTACAAATATTCATTACATGTATTGATTAAAGTTCTAAGCCTATACAACATGATCTAGATCTATTATTCCAAGATCTAACAATACTCCCCCTTAGGCTTAGACACTTGTAATCAGGTCTTCAAAACTGAAATCTCTTTAACTCTTGACACCATTTTCTTGTTGAAATATGATACTGCATCCTTTCGATCATCGTACTTGTACTTTATCTCCATTTTGCATATCATTTGTAGTGTCTCAAAGCTCAATCCCAAAATGTCTTCTTCTGTAGTGAGAGTTTCCACAACACTCTGATTATTGACTATTTCTTGCTCATCTTGTTCTAGATCTCAGTTCAGATACTTCCTTGTCCAGCCTCATATCTTCTTCTTTAGTATGCTTTTGCATGCAGTTTGTCAATGACTTGTATGATATGCAAATACATGCATAGGTCATTTTGAGCTTGATCATCTTTGAGTTTTGGGAAGAACTTATCATGTAGGTATGAAGTGTAGCTTCGATGCAGAAGTTTAATTTCAATTGGATCAAACAATCCTATACTACTTGCTTTCTCTTTTCTTCATTTCTCATCAGCACCAGTTCTTTAGTCTTTTCCACATATCCCCACTCAGTTATGGGAATAGTTTATTGATTTCCTTCAATGACTTTTATCGCAGCTATTTTTCTGATAGAGTATCTAACCCTCCTTATCAATTCATCATCAACCAGTGTAGAGGAGTTGGATTTTGATCATCTTTTCCCTTGTTATCTTTTCTTGTGTTCCTCATCTTCACTTCTTGCTTCCTTGAGTACATCATCCTTAAATTTTGTTTTCAACTTTCCAACCAATATAGAGAAATCTCTTCCTCTTGGGCTTATTGGGTAGTTGGAGATGATCAAACTTTGAAGGTCTTTGATGTCAGAATGAGGCAACAACAAGATTGATTAAAGTAAGTGGAAGTATTCAACTCTTCCAGATACTCTCTTGATAAGTGCACAATCCCACTATGGATCATGTTTCCAGGCCATCATCCTATTATCTTCAGCAGCAGTGGGAGTCGTGATATGATCAAACAACTAGGTTAAAGAAGATTTTTCTTCAGTGATCCCTCTCACAGTTGTGCCCAGAGGCCATAATTTCCCAGGGATCACCTCTCTTGGTTCTTTGATCAATTTATCTTTCCCTTTATGTTGATCTTTGCTTTCAACTGTTACTGGTTCAGCAAGGGTTTTTAATTGATGTTCATAGGAAGGATTTGGAGCTTCAGTTCTGAATTTTACTCTAGTTTCCAATTCCACCTTCATTACATGCTCCATCATCCTTCTAAGGTCAGCCACTGATCTTCCTTTCTGCTTATGTATCTTGTAGTTATGACTTTGTAACCAACAAGTCATATTGTATTTGTTCAGATTTGCTGTATCATAATGGCCTAGTTCTTTCTTTATTCTCTGAATTGATTGGAAGGTTATGAATGTTTCATAATTGCAATCTGGAATCATAAAGCTTGCTAGTTCAAATTCCTTCAGTGGTTCCTTCATTTATGTCAAGTTCATTCTCTCAACCATGTCATAAGGAACCCATGATTGATCAGGGTCATAAACATAGATGATTCAGGCCTCTCTTCCAATATGTCTTAGTGGATAGTAGGTCATCAGTCTTTGTTTCTTTTTGTTCTTTGGGAGACTCATCTTTAGTAAGCTCATCCTATTCAGCATCACTCTCAGTTTCAACATGAGATATAGGATTTAAATTAGAAACATCCACTGAAGGAGTGTGCTTTGGAGATGTAGGCCTTGATCTTTTTGGTGAATCTTCAACATTAATCACCTCTTTCTCTACATACCCCAATACTTCCTCTTTCTTGAGTAATGAATGATTTGCTTTGAAGCTTCAGTAGATTCTTTTATTTTTGTTGAGAGCAGCATTCGATTCAAGTGCACAAATTTTCATCTTGAGCTCATCAATTTGTTCATCTTTCCTTTTCAACAAAATAGACTGAGCAGTGAGAGAGTTATTTGCTTGTTTAACTTCCAACATGAACTTCTCTTTTTCAGTCTTCTCATGCTTCACAGAGTCTTTAAGTTCTTCAACCAGCTAATGTAATGCATTAATTACTTCATTGTTGGTTTGAGCATCTTCTCTTTCTCTGATCAGTCTGGATTCTTGTTTGTTCATCAGCTCCTCCTTTTCTTTTAACATTCCTTTAAGCTCTCTAATTCTTTCCAACCTTTTGTTTGATTTGATGATATGTTTGTTATACTCATCAACCAGATAACTTTTTCTTACATCTATATCATCATCTTCCAGGTCATCTCTGCATGATAGGCTATAACATCAACATAGTTAGCTTCTTCTTCACCTTCTTGATGTTGACCAGCAATCTCAACCTCATTACTACAGCAGGAGCCATACTTGCTAAGCTTGAAATACACTCAACTGCTTGATCTGTTTTCTTTTGATCAGGTTGTGTTGTTGTTGAGGATCAATGATTGGAGATATTGGTTCAGTTTGGTTAGACATGACAGGGGTTTGTTGCTGGTGATTGTGAGTGGAATGGTACTTGCTTGAGATACTAACTCAGTCTCACCAGTGTGTACTGAGTTTGAGATTGAGTAACTGAGATGGTTTCTATATGAGTACTCTCAGGAGATAGATTTTGTGGAGTTAGAGGTTGTTGATGAATGGGTGATTGAGGGTGAATTGGAGAGATTGGTTGGGGTTTTGACTGGCTGGTGATTGGATTCGTGGAGATTGATGATGATGGTGTATGGGAGATTGAGGAGGGGAATGTTAGGTAAGTTGCTCAGCATCAGTAGATTGACTATCTTACTGATCTTCCCACACCAGTTCTGATGGAATGTTGGCATTAGCATCCGCCACATGTGCAAACATTGGCATATCTTCTCCTTCATACTTTCCACTTATCTTATTCAGTACAGATCTCCCCAGATGTGCTTGAACAAAAACATCACCTTCTCTTGCTATCCCAGGTAATTCACCATTGATGATCAGTTGCATAACCTTGGAAACATGAACATCTTCTCAGGTTTTTGAACTCTAACATGGTCACACAAACATCCTAGTATGTACTTTGAGTAATTGTAAGTTCTCCCTTCAAAGATACCAATGATTCGGGAGATGTGTTGAAAATTTGTCTAATCTGATTTCCTGTTAGAGATGCACTTGAGGTAAGTGTGACATAGGAATCTATAAGGCTTACACAATCTCCCTTCTTAATTTCACCTTTATCAAAATACCATCATACCCCATCAGCTAGAAGATCTTTTCTATGTATTCATTCTCAAATACATCCGGATGACCTATCTCTATATCTCCCAAGTTGAGATTTCTCCTAATGCTCTGTTCATCAATTCTTAAGTGTTCATTCCTAATATCTGCATGTATCACCTCATCTTCCCCTTCTTTTTCTATTCTTGCCGAGTTTCAGAAATCAACAATGTGTGATTGATGAATCACAGGCTCCGCTGATAGGGCATAAAACAGCCTAGATCTTCTTAAATAACGGATGATATCTCGACATCCTGCTGATACAGGGTCATCGGCATTGAGAAAGGCACACACATTATGCTCTCTAGCAAACCGATTAGCCATCTGTTCATAAGAGTTAAGAAGATTAGGTTAGAATCAATATTATAGATATGAGAATATGAACAGTTTAATGGTGACAATGAATCAAACAGTTCATTATTGATTATTATGACATGTTATACCTTCAAATCAAGAATCTGAAATCAAGTTTATGAGTTGTTTGATGTTTTGATGTGGTAGTTTGAATGTTTGAACAAAGGAGGGAGAGATTTTGACGAACGTTATTCTTTTAGGTCAAGTTTTCTGAAAAAGTGAATAATGAACATTAAGGTCAAAAACATCATTTATGCTCCCTCGGACACATTAATTTCATTTATTTTAATTTCGTAGAATTTATTTATTCCGTAGATATCTGTTCTTCCGTAGGACATCTGCGGATGCTTAACATCTGCGATTGCCTATCAAGAAATGAATTAATTTGAAGTATAACTTGATTATCCATAGATTACCACTCTATGAACATAGATTATACTTTAAAATATTAACACAACCGTAGTTTACCAATCTACGGATGGGCATATTCTACTTGATTAAGTTTCACACTGTAGCTTATACTGAAAAGGAAAATGTACTGTAGCTTCTGCTGATGCTGCAAATGCAAAGTTGAAACTTTTTGATTGTATGTCCTGATCAACTGATAGAACCATTTATTGCTATTTGACCTTGTTGACTTTGTTTTCATGACAATTTGTGCACACGAAATATAATTTGAAAAACTTCATGTATCCTTCAGCCACCTGTGAATCCAAGGATCGCAACCAGGAATTATCAGTGTTAGATTGGTTTCGAATTCATGATCGCGGAAATACCATTAATCGTGTTTAATTGATTAATAAATAAATATCGATGCTAGAGAAAATAAACAATAAATGATCAAACGATATCAACAATATGCAAAGAATAATGATTTGAATCAAATGTAATTCATTAAAACCGATTAATGATTACAAAGAATCAAATAATTGCTAACAAAATTCTATGCTATGATTGTGTTTATGATTTTTTGGTGTGTTGATGTCACGGCTGCTAGGGTTTGTGTTGATTATTTTGGATCTATGTGACACTCTATATTGTTTTCCTTTATAACATGAGGAACAATGGTTTGAACAAGAAAATTCTTTCTTTTGCAATCCAATGACTAAGTCATTTTTCACCAATTTATTCATGTTCTTCAAGTTGGAATGAACAAGCCTTCTATGCCACAACTGAGATTCATCTTCTGATGACTTAGATAGCAGGCATGTTTCATTGTTTGTGAGTGCTGTATTATTCATATCCAAAACATATGTGTTTCTTTTCTTGATGCTTTAAGAAGGATCCAATCTTCTGGAACTGTAAAACCTAGCTTAAGAATGTAACAATTAGTGTTATCAAAATAATTTTGATCACAATTTTGAGACACACTCAATAAATTATATTGCAAATTTTCACAATAATTTACTTTCTCAAATTACCATTAGTTACCATTCCTTCATCAACTATTTTACCTCCCTTCTTATCTCTACCAAATGCCACATAAGAAGCATTTTTATGTTTGAAGTCATGGAGAAGAGAACAGTTTCCTGTCATATGTCTGGAACAACCACTGTCAACATACCACTTATTGTTAGCTCTCCAAGATTGTTCCTGCGCAATTAAAGAATTCAATTAGATTTGGAAACCCAAGTCTTAATGATCTTGGGTGATCCTGTGGAGTCTAAAATTTTAACTTCCTCATGAATGAGTCTTGAAGATTCAGTATTAATTTTAGATTCAATTGATTCATTGTGTGTTGTTTGTGGTGAGGATGATTTTGTTGGTGATGAACTTGTGGAATTTTGTTCTGATTTTTCAAACTCTTCCTCAGGATCTTCTCTTTCTTTGTTTGCTGTTTTGACTTTGATGATGATCCTTGATTGTTGAAAGTTTCATCATCCTTTGATTTTGAATGTGAAATATGAGTTCCTTTTCAAAATTATCAAAGAAGGTATTATTAGCATTTGACTTCTTATTGTTCAAATCCACCTTTTTATGAGGTGTCTTTGACTGTTGAGGAGACTTTGATTTCTGTTCAGGTTGTCTTTTCTTCAAAGGTTCACTATCAACTGATGATTTCTCTTGTGGTTTCGTCACCTTTTGTTTTTGTTTTTGTTGTTTCTTTAATCTTGAATCTTTTTGATCTTCACTTGATTGAGATTCTGATTTATCCTTCTCAGGTTGTTTCTTCTTGTGCTCTTTGTCTTGTTCTTTATGTTAAAATAACATTCCTGAGTGGAATGGTTATTTTTGTTACAAATAGCACAATGTTTGTTGAAGTAACAGTGTGAAGTCATGTGATTGTTCATATTACAGATGGAGCAATAGCTGCTGAAGTAACAGTCTTTAGTGTTGTGATTTTTCATATCACACCATTTGTAATACTTTTCTTCTGACTCATTATCAGACTCAATTAATTTCTTCTTCTTTTGCTATTTTTGAGTCTTCAACTCCTCAAACTTTACTGTAGATGACTCCTTTCCTTTTCCTGACATGATGTCAAAAGGTTCATGTTTATCAGCTGAAGTTTGTTGCTTTGAGCTCACCCCTTTTTGAGTTTTCTTTTTGGTCATTTCTTTTGCCTTCCGCAGATCATCTACTGATTCAGTAGGTTTTTTTTCCATAGATCTGCTACTGAAGAATGTTTCTTCTTCCAGAGAAGTTCTGCTGATACTCGCTTCTTTTCAGTTTCCAAGGAAGATTTGTGAAGAGTAGATGTACACTTATCAATCACTTCAGTTGAAGGTTTTTGTTGCTGATGAAGTACTTGAAGACCTTCATTTAGCTGAGCTATTCTCTTGCAAATAGTCTTCAACATGTTTCTTTGCTTAGGAAGATATGGCAAATTTGTTTGCTCAAGTACTTTGGGAATGATTGTTTCAACTGAAACATTATTACCAATGTTCAGTTGATCCGCATTTATCATCATGTTCATCAGAATCATCCAAGTCATCACATCCATCAAAGATTCATTCATTTTGTTTGATTTTATCTGATTCAGAAGACTCAGTTTCACTCACCTCAGATTCATTGTTATTAACTTGTTCAGTACAGTTTGTTTCAAACTTGGTGCATGGCACAAAATGATTTGACAAGCTATTTCTCATTGATTCAGGTAAAGTTGTATAGTTATCATTCAAAGGAGGTGCAACAGCATTATATCCAACCCATACCTATTTTGATTCAATATTAGAATTCAATAATTTCTCATATTGCTGAGATGAAAGTTGAAATTTCTGAAGTTTCACTTCAGTTGATGCATGATCAGCCATGGATTTAGTTAAGGAAGTCGTCAGATGCTCAACTTGGGCTTTTAAGCTGTATTTTTTTGAAATAAATTTATCTAAATCTTTTTGTAAAGAGTTAATTTTGAATTGTTATAATTTATGTTCTCTTACATGAGATTCATTCAAAATCATTATTTCTTTTACTTTATCAGCCAGTTGTTGAGCATGGACTCTATATCTTTCAACTTCCTCAACACACATTGATGAACACAATCTATCTCTTACCTCTCTAGCCATAGGTGGAACTTTGTTCACCATGTGTGCCATTAAAGCTTGATTTTCATTCAAAACTTCCTTCTCATACATGCTCCAGTCACAGGTTCCATCTTGGAGAGTGATCATCCTAGTTTTTTTAGAATTACTAGGTCCTGCTGATGCATTTGTGACTGGTGGGGATGAGTTGGTTAGCTGTGGTTGTCTATAAGATCTCTGAGATGTTGTTGTTTGATAAGATTGATGCTGATGGGACTGATGTTGCTGCTGTTGTCTCTTGTCAGGATTTGATTGTTGATTACATTCTCTTGAGAAGTGCCCATACAGATTGCATTTGAAACATCTTACCTTTGACTTATCAACACCAATCTTTGATGTTTTGCTTGCTGCAGCCAAACTTTTGTTTTCTCAAGTATTGTTTGGCTCTATAGCAATCATTGCCATTTGCCATTGAAGATCCATCTCCTCTACTACATCTGGATGTAGTTCTTCCAAGTCTTGTTGGTAGATATTTGTAGGTGTTAAGGTGCTTCCTAAGTAGGCTTGAAAACTTGAACTAAAAGCTGCAAATGCTGCTTTTTGTTCTTCAGAATCCAGAATCACAGTAATGGGCTCTGCTTGGTTGTTGTTTGTTGAAGACTTTGCTGCTGATGTAGATGCATCATTTCTATCATCAGGTCTTCCTTTTTCTTTTCCTGATTTACTTTGAGAAGATTTCTTTGAAGGCTTTGATGCATAAAGCTCACTTCTTCTTCATCTTCACTCAAAGTACAAGAGTTGTCACTATCATTGTTAGAGATAAAAGCACTTCCAGCACTTTGGTTTCTTTAAAATGATAAGGTGTGACATGTGTTCTCACACTCTTGTTTCTTGATTTTTCATCCATTTCAAGAGCCTCAACTTTAGCTACCAATGTATCTAAGCCAGTTGCTTTGAGATCAATGGTGTTCTTGAACATGGACACAGTTTTCGTACAACTTTCAGGCAATGTATGGAGCATCTTTTTGTTCAGTTCCTCATTTGTATACTTTAACTCCATGATGTTCATCTCGGTTACCAATTGCATAAACCTATGGAGTTGTTGAGGAATTGATTCACCCTCAATATGATGAAATGTTTCATATTGTGAGCGAAGTGTGTCCTTCCTAATGCTTCTGATTTCATCACTCCCTTCACAAAGAGTATGAAGTATCTTCCACAAGGAATTTGCTGTTTTATAATTCTCTCATTTGATTAGTATTTCTTCTGGTAAAGCCATACTGAGCAAACTGTATGCTCTAATATCAACTTTAACCTTTTTAACATCATCAGGTGATAGATCTTTTGTACTTATGGGTTGATTTTTGTCATTATAATCCGGCCCAAGGGTGGGTGGAATATAAGGACCTTCAGTTATTGATACCCATAAGTCAAAATCAGTGTAGTTCTCATGATTTCTGAACTTGATCTTCCAGGATTTAAAGTCTGCTCTTGTTTCCAACTTTGGAGGCTGGTACGATGATCCACTGACAAAGCTACTCATTTTAGTCAAATATTGAAGTTTTAACTAAAACAAAGTTTCTTATGAATAGTTAATGAGAGTCAACCGATAACACAGATATATGTTTTAATTAATTTGAATATAGGTCAATGTTAACCAAGCAATGTAACAATACTCGTTGAATGACAAATAACTGATTTATTGAATTTCAAATCTTCACACCAATTACTTTTGCTTAAAAAAATTATAGATCTAGTCAGAAAACTGATAGATCTAGTTTTCGAATTAAATAATTCTAACACCGATAGATCAATCGATCTAGATCAATGAGCACTAGGCTCTGATACCACCTGTGAATCCAAGGATCGCAACCAGGAATTATCAGTGTTAGATTGGTTTCGAATTAATGATCGCGGAATTACCATTAATCGTTGTTTAATTGATTAACAAATAAATATACATGCCAGAGAAAATAAACAATAAATGATCAAACGATATCAACAATATGCAAAGAATAATGATTTGAATCAAACATAATTCCTTAAAACCAATTAATGATTACAAAGAATCAAATAATTGCTAACAAAATTCTATGCTATGATTGTGTTTATGATTTTTTGGTGTGTTGATGTGACGGCTGCTAGGGTTTGTGTTGATCGTGCGAAACGATGTGATGGTATGTTTTTCGCTGTTTATTTCTGTGTATTTGATATGAAACCTAGGACTCATATTTATAGACATGCATGTTTCTCTTAAGGAAACAACGAATCTCTTGGAGTCTGTGATTGACTTTTTGACTTGTTGACTAGAAACACTTGTATGATTTACGTGTCTGGTTCTTCCGTAGTTACTTTGTTCTTCCGCAGCTACTTGGTCTTCCGCAGTTACTTTATTCTTCCACAGCTACTTGATCTTCCGCAGTTACTTTGTTCATGTGTTCATCAGTGAATATCCATATTCATCCGTAGAAGATCTTCTAATGAATGTCTTGTAAGAAAGATATCTACAGAAGAACAAAAATGTTCATCCGTAGATGTTTCTTACACTTAGTCAATTTCTCACAATTGACCAAGTATAATGTTTGTACCTGTAATCATACACATAAAACAACGCACATATGTGTTAACCTATATATATACATAATGAATTAAAAAATATTAATTATATGTATTGATTAAAGTTCTAAGCCTATACAAAATGATCTAGACCTATTATTCCAAGATCTAACAGAGAGAGAGAGATTGACAGATATCGATACACAAATAAAGATTCATATTCTTAGAAACGATATCACTCAATCAATCAATTAATACAGTAAACACCAAGAACACCTAGCAATTACCATATCATCAAAGCATCAAAATCAATTGTAATCGATTCATTATCAATGAAGATCAATTGAAACAATCTTTTTGTTGCATTATTTTATTCTGTTTTAATTTGTTTCATCTGTTCTTTTTCAATTTTGTTGATTTCATAAACAATTAATTCAACAACGAGTATTGATAACTCCATGATCTTTATTTGTTATATTAAACTGATAATTCCTGTTTCGATCCATGGATTCACAAAATTTGGAGGCATTACCTGTATGGTACGAAGTGCGTGATCTTCACCCATCACAAAAGCCTACAAAACATTTTGAATCAGAAAGGAGATGGATGGAATTACTTAACGACTATGATTGTGAAATCCGATACACCCCGGCAAGGCGAACGTTGTAGCGGACGCTTTAAGCAGGAAGGAAAGGGCCAAACAGCTTAGGGTTCGTGCCTTGCGAATGAAGGCAAAATTGATCTGAGAGACCAGATACGAAGAACCCAAAAAGAGGCCATGAATGAAGAAAACTATGAGAAAGAAGGATTAAAGGCGATGGAGAAACAACTAAACACCCAAGATGACGGAATAATGAGGTTGAATGGAAGGGCATGGATCCCGACGCTATGTCACACCCTCGCTAGAATTGGAAACATGAGGATGCGACGGACAGGATCGTCATAACACATTAGGGGTTTAAGAGAATAACTAAAGGTATTCTCCGTAAAAGGGTCATGATGTCGCCCGACACATACGAACACGTGTCAACTACAGTCAATTCCAAAACGTCATACCATAAATGCATAAATAATCCAAAGTTCCGTTCAGAAACATGTGATCACAAGTATCAAACAATCCCAAGTACAAATACAACAATTACACTTCAACAAAACAAACAAGCCCAAAACAAGTCCAAACGTCTCTTGAAGTGTCTATTGCTCCCAAAGGAGCGGTCTTGACTAATGTCCACAGCCAAGCACCTAAGTCTCATTACCTAAAAAGACATACTCTAAAAAGTCAACATACGTTGGTGAGTTCACAGGTTTAAAAGTATAAATGTTTTGCGGTGTATAACATGTACAGAAAATTGTATGTGAATGAAGTACATAGCAGTCAAGATATCAACACAAGTCCAAATTCAATCCAAGTCCAAGGCATTCCAAGTCCAAGACAATTCCAAGTCCAATATCATTCCAAGTCCAACATATCCAGATTATATTCACCCAAGGGCAAGCCCCGGCCAAGTCGGACTCGACTAGTATACCGACAACATGGGTGGGGGTGTCAACCCGTTAGTACTAACAATACCTCTCCATGACGTCCAAGCCAACAAGTCGAACAACAAGCACAAGTACAAGTACACACTCATAAATGACTATCAAGACTCAAACCATGACCCCAAACCACATACAATGTCCCAAACTGATTTTTAAAACACGGCATAATCCAAAACCATGAGCATGCTTTTCCCCCGAATAAAATATATTGAAAGGGGCCATGAAACTCACCTCGAAATAGCAAATACCCAAAGTCCAAATCTCACAATTCGCAGAGCAAGCACTAAAAGTACAATACACAAAAGGATTACCATAGCATAAAAATCACCAACATGGGTGTAATCCTTTTAATCCAGCCCTTATCGCCAATCAAAGTTTTTCATTGTCACTCTTATTAATTTAATCTTTTATAAAGTCATTTAATCGCTTTATACGCAAAACTTGTCTCTATTTATATTATTTAGTTCCAACTCTTACTTTTAAGTGTACCAAGATAATTCAGCTTATATATCTGATTGCGCATCAGTCTTGTATAAGCTGTTTGGAGATCGAAAAGATAACGAATCATTCCGTAAAAGGTGTCATTTGAAAGAGGATACTTTTAATTAAACTCCAGGAAAAGAATCATGTCCATTTGACATTATATGAGAAAGTTATGACTCGGAGACTACAAACATATCTGCTGCCCAGATTCGTCAGTTTTGACCTTCAGTTTTGTTTGCTATGTTTGGGGGACCAAACCATGTCGAAACGAAACGAGACCAGTTGGGTTAGTTAGAAGACTCATAGAGCTTAAATTTAGACCCAGAGTTTGCCCCAATTGGGTGTATTTTGACCAAGTTATGACCTGTACAAGATGACTCATTTTTCGGACAGCAAGCTGCCCAGTTCATTAGCTTTGTTCATTTGCGTCCCAAGTTCCAATATGTGCCCGTTATCAACCTGAAAATAATAAGAACTTTCATTCCAGGTTATAGTTGTCCAAAACTTCAATTAGACACTTAGTTTACTTTAATTTTTAGTCCCAAACAGTTTGTTAGATTCTTCGTCTCCCGGTTTGCAACTATAATTGGTAAATTCGTTGTTTCGATCGTTCAACACGTCTATCCTTTCAAGCACTAATTTCAACGACTTCAAAATGTTTTATAATGTCACTTAAGAGCAGATCATTCAAGATTACAAACCAATATTATAGATTCGAATACTATACGAGTTCAAGAATTAGGGTTTTTACCAAATGGCGAATCCGACAATCGAAACACTTAGATCTTCACGATCTAGCACCCAAAACAAAGAATATGAGAATATTAGATGAAGGTTTTGTATTTAGATGATGGACATCATCGATATTTTAGTATAACAAGAATTAAAGGCATCATGAAATGATTTTTGCTTACCGTACGTTTGAAGACGAATGTATCTTGCTTGGTTTAAAGCTCTTGGATGATTTGATTGTCAAAATCGATGGATGCACAAAGGATTTCAGTGTTTTTCGATGGCCAAGAGGGGAAGAAGGGAGAATTTGGAGAAGGAGGTGGCTAGGATTTCCAAGGAAATTCTACAATTGAAAGAATGAGGCCAAGGCAAGGGGAATACCCCCTTAATCCTCTTGCGGCCGCAACAAGGAGGAAAGAAGGGCCTTCGGGCTCTTGGCCCGTCTCGTCTAACCCTTCATGTCTCGAACCGTACGTCGTCTAATTTTTACGTTTTCAAATTCCGAGCGCAATAACGGTTCCAACGAACTATCACATGCCCTAGGATTTGGATAAATTATATTTTTAGAACCAATTTAAGTTCTTTTAACAGGCTTTAGGCAAAGCCCGTGGATGTAAGGTTAATTGGGTTATGGTGAAGTTTCGTGTTTTACATTTTAGAAAACCCTTGATTGGGCTCAATACATAGAACCTCATATGATGACAAGCCCACTAGTCACATAAAAGATATAGGCTCCAGGCCCATCATAAAAAAACGTATGCCCATTAGACCAAAATTTGGGCCCAACAAGAAAAAAATCATAAATCAAGACCAAGCCCAAATAAAGACGAAAGTCAAAGTCAAAAGTCAAAATTCAAACCAATGCCAAAGTCAACGTACCTATTTTGGTGACAGATGTCACAGTATCCCCGAGTTAAAAGTATTTCGTCCCGAAATTCAACTAGAGTCATCAACTGCACTGCCATCTGGTAGCCCTCAATAAAACGTCCCATGTAAAGGTATGATTTAGGTTATCTCTTTGAGTTCCATCTAGTCTTTACGACAAGGATTTCTACTACCTCCCAAAATTTTAACTTCTTTAACCACAAACCATACTGAAACATAGGCAACTTAAAATTTGCCGTCCGCTCAAATTCCTTGGACCATCCAATAAATCACAGGACCAAAATTGTTCCGGAGTCTTTACTATACTTGCAAATCTAGGTGAAAATTTGCTCCTTTTAACAAGATAAACAATGTCATTCCAAGGCAACAGCTCATGAACTGCCCATAAGAACAAAGTCTCTTGAGGTGGCGTTTTAGGTTTTACAACCTATTTACTGATATCTCCAGAGTATGACCGTTGTCCAATTCCGAAAACTAGATTCCAGTGTCGATTCCGATTTCACATTCAAGATATCAATAATGTTTATATATAGGGTGTACCGCAGCTAACCCACCACACTACTAACACCTTGATAGTGTACCAGTCACCCACCGTATCTAATTATCAAATCAACCAACGTCATAGAACATGTGCCTAAAGCAAAGGTTGCTTTGATTGTTAGCGCAAATTTCTAACGATCTTGAACTGGCTTCTGTCTGTCTGTGATCCAAAACCCCTAATCATTCATCTCTTGAATGATTTACAGTCCGTTCATCGAATTCTACCTGTCTTCAGCCCATTATATTGGTGACCAACGCGTACCTCTGTTTAGTGCCTCGAATGGTGCTAAAATAATACACCATGGTAGCTATTGTCATAAGGACACTCAAATAATAATAGGTGAGTGTCCTAAGTACCTCCAGAGTCAACAATACAAAACTTTAACATATCCTGCGACGTTTTAACAGTTCACACACTCAGTCCGTTAGTCTGTGAGTGATAAGTTGTACATATGTCCTGATGCATTCCTGGCACCTTCTATAAGCTCTACTAGAATCGTAGCATGAAACGATTGTCATAATCAGAGGCAATCGACATAGGAACTCCATTTCTATCCACAATTTCACTAACATAATTCCTTTCCAACATTTACATCTAGTAGTGCTCACGATTTGTCAGGAGATGACCAAATTTGGTCATGTTTTCCACAATGAATCAAATCAAGTCATACACACTACTAATTATTATTATTAGCTTCATGGTGAAGTCCGTAATCATGTTTTTCCACTTCCGACCTAGAATCTCAAACTATTATAATAGGCTAGGATGCCTTCGATGCCTCACTTTAACATTTGAACTAGTCAAACACTTGCACACATAGTCCGCTATGTCTTCTTTCATTCTAAGAACCAATACAAGCCCTTACGATCATGCCACCTCTTGTTAGCATCAGGATGAACAACATACTTAGCGTGTGTGCTTTGTCCATACTAATGTCTGCACATACCCCATAAACGAAACATAAATTCACTTAATAAAGTACAATCATGTATCGTCTATTTGTACAAACTATTTGTTTAGACCTCTTAAAGCCTTATCATCCATATTCAGTTCTCTTATTTTACTCGACTTGAGTGGTAATGAGGTAAGAACATGGGTTTGACTCTTTCCTTACAACTCATCACGTCCGAACCTACATTTGCCTTTTCCGGG
The DNA here is from genome assembly GCA_025506505.1 of Flaveria sonorensis. Lineage (NCBI taxonomy): Eukaryota > Viridiplantae > Streptophyta > Magnoliopsida > Asterales > Asteraceae > Flaveria > Flaveria sonorensis. The sequence continues at coordinate 43,249,902 of CM046437.1, read as the reverse complement.
TTATACCAGATTACACAGTCGTAGTCACTGAACAATTTAGTCCAACATCTCTGTCTCATGTTTAGTTCTTTTGGTGAAAAATATGTTGAATACTCTTGTGGTCAGTATAGATGACACACTTGGAGTACCTAGCGTATAGTTTCTCCTTTTCAACATTTCCAAGACTATCCCCATATGCTTCTCATGATCCTCCTTATCCTCAAGTAAATCAGAATGTCCTCAATGAACACTACGACCAATTTATTCAGGCACGACATGCACCTCTATTTCATCACATTCATGAACACCAAAAGTGCCTTTGTTATCCAAAAATTCATAACTAGAAACTCGTAATGTCTATAACAAGTTCTAAATGCTTTCTTCGATATCTCATCCACGTGTACTCTATGTTGATGGTTTTTGAACGGAGATCAATATTCAAAAAGTACGTCGATACATGAAGCTGATTGAATGAGTCATTTATCGCTGGGCAAATGATAACGGTTCTTGTCCGTTAGTTTATTCAGCTTTTAGTAGTCCATGCACGTCCTGTACGATCCAACCTTCTTCTCTAAAGAAGCACTAGTGCCTCATGGTGTGTGTGGGTCATATAAAACTCTTACCAAACCACTCCTATAGTTGATTAGAAAGGTTTTACAGTTCCAATGGTGTTACTCAATAAGAAGCCCTAGGTACACACACTGCTTAATGTACCAATTCAATCCAAAGGACCACCTATTATGAAGTGGACAATCATTCCAAATCCTTCAGGAACACTTCTTAGAATTTTCAAACAATAGGTATATCATTTAACTCTTATTCCTCCACTTTCATGCTCAAGATCTTCGTGTTGTCCCCTTCTGATCTCTCGCCATACACGTCAGGTGTCTCACCCTTTGACATTGGTATGCCAGCAAACTTCTCACATTCGATGATCTCAACCCTATTCCATGACAATCAATCCATCCCCGTGACCATGTTGAAACTTTCATGCCCAAATCATACATATGTATTCTAATGCATGATTTGCTAATAGCATAGTACAGTCCCATATTACCTCTCTAGAGCTTACAAGTCTATCTTTAGCCCATTAATAACACTTATTCCTTGTGACTGGGGTTAAGTCCAACTTAGTTTCAAAATTCAAAGTCACTACGCAAGGATCCTCTTGGACATCATTGACATCAATCCTAAATGCCTTTCTATGAGCAGGGTTGCCATCTTGCCTTGCCCTGGGTTTGCACAAATTGCATGCCAAATTTGATAATGCTACTGGCTCCGCACTCATAATGTCAACGTCAAGCTCCTTCCGACTCGACCGTATTAATCGGCACAACTAGGTTCACAAATACCTTAAAATTCTTCGCTAAGCATTCCGATTGCTTGAAATTGAACCACACAGGTCATGACATCATACTTGGGTGCTGCAGATTGCACTTATTACTCTCCAGACAAGTACCAACATGGCCCTTCATTGCCAGTACGACAACCACATATCCTTTCATGAACTTGTCCTTCTTGTCTACTTTAACACCAGCTAGCTCACCCAATTCCTTGACATCCCTCTACGTCTCACTAGCTTTCTTAAGGGTCTAATATGAACCATCTCATAAACTACGATACATGTCTTTAGTATTGCACTCCAAATGGTTGGGGGTGTAGTAGCGACCACCATTTCATGAACTATAGAATCAGCCCCCCAATGTACTTTTCCATTCGCTTTGATTTATGTGCCACAAATATGACACCACCTTTGCCAACTTATGGAATTGGTAGGGATAAGCGCATGACTAGATCCCACCATTACTTGATTCCAAAACTTATGATCAATATTTTGCATCTTGTCCATGAGGTAGTGCCTCTCAGTTACTACTGCTTAGCCCATACAAAGTCATGACTATCACAACTTTTCTACTTCGTACTCGAACTTGAATATTCCACCATGTTAGTGCTTTGCCCACTAGTTGCCGAATAACACTCTTTGCATTTTGATTTTTAGCACCGATCTTGATGTTCACATCCATTTCTGTTTTCTCATGCAACGGGTCAGAGTTATTGCTCCAACTTCCTGTCGAACTCTTTTGGCTTGCACGTCATGAACTTCATGCACGTACAACCAATCCTGCCTCCAGTGCCACTTTCTTTCAATTTATCAGTCTTACAATGTCCATCTCTAATCCTCTCGGATCGCATTCTCTTCCCCCTTTTCAATTCTTCAAAGACCAAATACATTATGAACATGTAGTCAACTTCCACGATCACGGAAACAAAAGCGAGTGAAACGTCTCATAGATACCGGGCTAAAAGGTCCATAATGATTCCTATGAAGGCTCTAGATCTATTTGTAGTTGTTCAAGGATAAAAGGGATTGGTGTTTCCACACCATAGATTATCATAATAACAGGAACTCCACTGTCCCATGTATAAAATAGAAGATTCGTACTAACTATGACTGTTATCTCACGAAGAGGTTTGCCAGATTTCGCATGCACTACAAATTGCAATTACGTGTGCACCTGTAATGGTAATTTGCATTGCATGGTCACCACTACCTCCTCCTACCAGAGTTAACATGTCTTGTTAAGTACAGAGTGTTATCTATGATTGGAAAAATCAAGGATATGGTCACTAACCGAAGGTTAAGTGATCGAGGTTGTACAGAGGAATCGGTTGAGAAAGCATTCACTTAGATAAGGGATGGTCAAACGAGTACATTTAGTGTAGACCGATATCCAATAAAGCTGCCATCTAACCCGAATACGCCATGGCCCTTGTCTGTTGTTGTCAAGTAAGCTAGCATGTCCATCTCCCAATATCCAACTCACAAGTTGTAAATAAGACCTTGTACAACATAGCTAACAACAGCAGACGCACATAATAAAGGTTGGCTTAACGCCCAAAGTTCTTTAAAAGAATCCCAACAGCTGCACTTATCACTCCAGACCAAATAATAATCAAGCGCATAATGAGATGACGTCTTACCTAATGCTTTCTCAAGGCAAGCACAGATAATACGACGTCCAAAGTTCTCCAAATAAGAAGATCACAGATAACACATAAGGCAGGCAACATAGCATGACAGATAATACACATAAAACATTCACATGAATAACAGTACACACATAATCCTATGATGCATACTACATGTGGGTACTTAGGTTATAGTCTAGGTCGAATAATCCACCTAATTCTCTATAACCAATGGCTCTGATACCAATCTGTCACACCCTCGCTAGAAGCGGAAACACGAGGATGCGATGGCCGGGATCGTCATAACACATTGGGGGTTTAAGAGAATAACTAAAGGTATTCTCCGTAAAAAGGTCATGACGTCGCTCGACACATAGGAACACATGTCAGGTACAGTCAATTCCAAAACGTCATACCATAAATGCATAAATAATCCAAAGTTCCATTCGGAAAAATGTCATCACAAGTATCAAACAATCCCAAGTACAAATACAACAATTACACTTCAACAAAACAAACAAGCCAAAAACAAGTCCAAACGTCTCATAAATGTCTATTGCTCCCAAAGGAGTGGTCTTGACTAATGTCCACACCCAAGCACCTAAGTCTCATTACCTGAAAAGATATACTCTAAAAAGTCAACATACGTTGGTGAGTTCACAGGTTTAAAAGTATAAATGTTTTGCCGTGTATAACATGTACAGAAAATTGTATGTGAATAAAGTACATAGCAGTCAAGATATCAACACAAGTCCAAATTCAATCCAAGTCCAAGGCCATTCCAAGTCCAAGACAATTCCAAGTACAATATCATTCCAAGTCCAATATAAGTCCAAGTCCAACATATCCGGATTATATTCACCCAAGGGCAAGCCCCGGCCAAGTCCGTCTCGACTAGTATACCGACAACATGGGTGGGGGTGTCAACCCGTTAGTACTAACAATACCTCTCCATGACGTCCAAGCCAAAAAGTCCAACAACAAGCACAAGTACAAGTACACACTCATGAATGACTATCAAGACTCAAACCATGACCCCAAACCACATACAATGTCCCAAAGTGATTTTTAAAACACGACATAATCCAAAACCATGAGCATGCTTTTCCCCCGAATAAAATATATTGAAAGGGGATGTGAAACTCACCTCAAAATAGCAAATACCCAAAGTCCAAATCTCACAATTCGCAGAGCAAGCACTAAAAGTACAATACACAAAAGGATTACCATAGCATAAAATGACCAACATGGGTGTAATCCTTTTAATCCAGCCCTTATTGCCAATCAAAGTTTTTCATTGTCACTCTTATTAATTTAATCTTTTATAAGGTCATTTAATCGCATTATACGCAAAACTTGTCTCTATTTATATTATTTAGTTCCAACTCTTACTTTTAAGTGTACCAAGATAATTCAGCTTATATATCTGATTGCGCATCAGTCTTGTATAAGCTGTTTGGAGATCGAAAAGATAACGAATCATTGCGTAAAAGGTGTCATTTGAAAGGGGAGACTTTTAATTAAATTCCAGGAAAAGAATCATGTCCATTTGACAAAATATGAGAAAGTTATGACTCGGAGACTACAAACAAATCTGCTGCCCAGATTCGTCAGTTTTGACCTTCAGTTTTGTTTGCTATGTATGGGGGACCAAACCATGTCGAAACGAAACGAGACCAGTTGGGTTAGTTAGAGGACTCATAGGGATTAAATTTAGACCCAGATTTTGCCCCAATTGGGTGTATTTTGACCATGTTACGACCTGTACAAGATGACTCATTTTTCGGACAGCAAGCTGCCCAGTTCATTAGCTTTGTTCATTTGCGTCCCAAGTTCCAATATGTGCCCGTTATCAACCTGAAAATAATAAGAAATTTCATTCCAAGTTATAGTTGTCGAAAACTTCAATTAGACACTTAGTTTACTTGAATTTTTAGTCCCAAACAGTTTGTTAGATTCTTCGTCTCCCGGTTTGCAACTATAATTGGTAAATTCGTTGTTTCGATCGTTCAACACGTCTATCCTTTCAAGAACTAGTTTCAACGACTTCAAAATGTTTTATAATGTCGCTTAAGAGCAGATCATTCAAGATTACAAACCAATATTATAGATTCGAATACTATACGAGTTCAAGAATTAGGGTTTTTACCAAATGGCGAATCCGACAATCGAAACACTTAGATCTTCACGATCTAGCACCCAAAACAAAGAATATGAGAATATTAGATGAAGGTTTTGTATTTAGATGATGGAGATCATCGATATTTTAGTAGAACAAGAATTAATGGCATCATGAAATGATTTTTGCTTACCGTACGTTTGAAGACGAATAATCTTGCTTGGTTTAAAGCACTTGGATGATTTGATTGTCAAAATCGATGGATGCACAAAGGATTTCAGTCTTTTTCGATGGCCAAGAGGGGAAGAAGGGAGAATTTGGAGAAGGAGGTGGCTAGGGTTTCCAAGGAAATTCTACAATTGAAAGAATGAGGCCAAGGCAAGGGGAATACCCCCTTAATCCTCATGCGGCTGCAACAAGGAGGAAAGAAGGGCCTTCGGGCTCTTGGCCCATCTAGTGTAACCCGTCATGTCTCGAACCGCGTGTCGTCTAATTTTTACGTTTTCAAATTCCGCGCGCAATAACGGTTTCAACGAACTATCACATGCCCTAGGATTTTGATAAATTATATTTTTGTAACCAATTTAAGTTGTTTTAACAGGATTTAGGCAAAGCCCGTGGATGTAAAGTTAATTGGGTTATGGTGATGTTTTGTGTTTTACATTTTAGAAAACCCTTGATTCAGCTCAATACAAAAAACCTCATACGATGACAAGCCCACTAGTCACATAAAGATATAGGCTCCCGGCCCATCATAAAAAAACGTTGGCCCATTAGACCAAAATTTGGGCCCAACAAGAAAAGAACCATAAATCAAGGCCAAGCCCAAATAAAGACGAAAGTCAAAGTCAAAAGTCAAAAGTCAAACCAATGCCAAAGTCAACGTACCTATTTTGGTGATAGATGTCACACGCTAGGTGGGCTAAGAGACATCATTTTAAATGAAACCCACAAATCAAGGATTTCAAGCTCTACCAACTTGATGTCATGTGTCCCTTTTTATATGGTATGATTGATGAGGAGGTGTATGTCAAACAACCACCTGGCTTTGCAGACCAGAATCATCCTGATTATATCTGCAAGCTTGACAAAGCTCTCTTTGGGCTACATCAGGCTCCAAAGAAGTGGTATGAGACACTATCACGGTATCTCTGTAAGCACGGATACAAAAGAGGTACTATTGATGGAACTCTCTTTATCAAAAGAACAGGAAATGATTTGATGCTGGTTCAAGTTTATGTAAATGACATTATCCTTGGATCAACTAATCTGAAGCTTTGGAAAGACTTTGAGAAGCTGATGAAGAATAGATTTGAAATGAGTGCCATGGAGAAACTCAATTTCTTTCTAGGAATTCAAATGAAGCAGGTTGACAATGGAATCCTCATAAATCAGTCAAAGTATGTACAAGACATACTTACCAGATTTCATATGACTCAGTGCAAGGTTACTAATACACCCATAGCCAAAAACAACTCTCTAGGACCAGATCTTGAGAGGGACTATGTTGATGAACACCTATATAGGGCTATGATTGGGTCTCTTATGTACCTCACTGCCAGCAGGCCTGATATCATGTTTGCTACATGTATTTGTGCAAGATATCAAGCCAACCCCAGAATGTCACACCTAGTTACTGTTAAGAGAATTCTCAGATATCTCTAGGGGCTCCCAAATTAGGCCTCTTGTATCCAAAGAATTCTGACTTCAATCTGTATGCTTATCCAGATAGCGACTATGGTGGCTGCAATATGATTGCAAGGTCTATATCTTGGGGATGTCAATTTCATGGGGGAAGGATACTCCTATGGCAATACAAGAAACAATCCTGTGTATCTGCCTCAACTACTAAAGCTGAATACATTGCTATTGCAAGCTGTTGTGCTCAACTACTTTGGATTCAGAAGCAGATGCTAGACTATGGATTCAACTTCAAGGAGACTCTCATTCACATAAACAACAACAGTGCTATCTTTATTACAGAGAATTCTGTGCAGCACTTATAGACAAAGCACATCAATATCAGGTATCATTTGATTAGAGATAACTTTGAAAAAGGATTGATAAAACTAGTCAAAGTTAACACAAATGATCAATATGCTGATCTGTTCACAAAAGCTTTTGATGAGTAGAGATTTAAATATAGAATTTATGGTTGGCTTAGTTGGACTACTACATTGAAGTCTCGTATCAGCTATTGGAATGATTAACTTTGAGTAGATTTTCTTTAAACTAAACTCAAGATTATTTTTAATAATATGTGTTTCTTAAGTCTTCTATATCATCACCATATAAGCCCAGTTTACTTTGGAAGAAACTATTCAAAATGATTTCCCGTAGAATTTTAAGATGTTTAGATATATTTTCCTTCGGATGACATAAAGTTGTCTTCGGAAGAAAATTATGTCTTTAAAACAAATAACTACTTCTTAGAAGTTAATCTTTGGAAGGCATTTGTCTATATCTTCTGAAGCTTATATTTGTCACTAAATACTTATATGTATTGAAGGAATATTTTCATCCAAAAGCAATTTAGTCTCGAAAGCTTTATTCTCACTTAAATAAAATTTCTAATATTTGATATCTTCCGAAGCAAATTTCTGATCTAGGAAGTAAATTTACTTTAAGTAGTTTTCTTTTGAAGCAAATTCTTGAAGAACTATGGAATATCTTCCGAAGCCAAATTAGCTTCGGAAGTTTTTTCTAAAAATAATCTTCCAAAGACAAATTACCTTCGTAAGATTTAGACGTCCAAAAAAACTAACTTTTTGGGCACTTTTTCAAAGGTGGGATCGACATTCGGATTTCAAAGTTTATCCTTTTTCATTAACTTTGTCTCAAATCCATACCATATATATTCGTACAATGGTTCCCTCTCTTAACTTTCTCCTTCATCCACAAAGATTCAAACTCTAAATTTACCCATAAACCGACCTTGTTCTTACCTTCCTTCATATATATTCGAAACCATCATGATTTCTCCATGCAACTACAAAGACAACATAATCAAGTTGCTCTGTTAGTGTCTGAGAAAGATCCTGGCTTCTCAGACGTTTGCCGTTTCTTAGCTCTATCCAACTACTTCACTTCCCTCACCATAAATACTCCACTATATGAAGATCAGCTTTTGGAGTTTTGGAGGACCTGCCAGGAGGTTATTATGGGCTATGAGGGTGATTTCTCTATATGAACCTTCAAGAAAGGGAAGGTCTCCCCCTAATGGAAGTACCTCCTTCATGTTGTCATTCATTGTCTATCAAACAAACATGGAGGTTAGGATCAAAATCTTGAAAACCTTTCCTACATAGTCTATGGATTGGTACAAGGGGTCAAGTTTAGGTACTCGCAATTTGTATATACTAATTTACTCGCAAACTTGGTCTCCTTAGAATATTACATGTTCCCTAGATATGTCCAGTACATTCTTAACTGTGAACTGGGCTTACAGTTAAGGGGACACATGTAATGTTCTTAAATTAAGACAAATGAAGCATGACATTTTTAAGTCAATAAAAAGCCAACTGTTGGTTTCTTAGGGGTAGAAACAACCCTTGCCCCAAAAATGTTAGAGCTCATTGCTCGAGGTGACAACATAGCAACACAAGCGAATGTTGAACCCACACCTTCAACATCTACAGCACCCGTCACCATCACCACCAAAGAAAATCCAAACGAACCCCTGGGCAAGCTACTTAGGTTATGCAGGCCCCTTATTCTCATCCATGCAGAAGGAAGTGGACACTAGAGCTCCCACTTCGCCTGAGGAGCAAACCCCTCCCATCACTTCAAGGATTAGTGTTGAGGTTCCTCATGCTCAGCCTAATGAGCTCACTACACCAACACCAACCTTAAGCTTTCACTCAGTGTCTCAAAACTCTAGTGAACAATTTTTAAAGTAAAGCTGCCATCCCAGCCTCTAGACCTCAATTAACCCATATCAAACCTTGAATTCTATAATAATGAAGACATGGGATTCAGTGAGTACCATGAGTCTCTCTTCTCCACCCCTGCTCAAAGAGAGATGAGTGTTTCTGACTCACCCATGTCTAGCCCACATCATCCACCCACAACTGAGGTGGCTCTCCCTGAACCAGTTCTAGAGATCCATATGGAAGAAGCTCTCACTTCTGCAAGTGATTACATCATAAGACCTCAAGCATGACAACCTATCACATTAACACTTTAACTGAAGCTGTCATGGTGCAGGGGAAATTCAGCAGCCAAGAACTTAGTACTGGTGATGAGGAAGAAGACTTTAGTCCTATTCTCTCATCCCTAGTGATTCTTCAAATGAAGATAAGGGGTGTCTTAAACTAAAGGTGCAACAACTGACTAAAACCTACACCTATTTAGTCTTAAAGGTCAGTCACCTAGAATCTCAGGTGACTACCTTATAAAAGAGGGTCAATGACCAGCAACATGAGAACAACAATCTCAAGGGCAAGTTAGCTGAGAGACCCATCCAGAGAACTCAACCAGGCCCACAAGAACCTACGGATGTGATGGACCTAACTCCTAGCTCCCCTATGCAAGAGGTTAATGCTACCAAAAAGGGGGAGAAAGTCTTAATTATAATGACAGAACCTGGGAGTTCCTCTCAGAGTATGGACATGGATGATTCACCACCCTCACTTGTAGTTATCCATACTCAACAAGCTCCTCAAGTTCACATTAATGTGGACTCACTCATGCAAAGTCTGTTTGAGGAGGGAATACCAAGGGCTATGCCTACTCCATCTCACCCTATTAGAAACCTAATAGTGGGATAGAGGTATGATGATCAAAGGATAGCCCTGGTAATCTCTAGGTCTCAGGGGCAACAAGATATGTTTAACTTCTACACCTTAAGATACTATGAGAGCACCTATCTAGTCGACCTCCCACTTGCCAACCCAAGTCAAAACTGGCAACCTACAAGGTTGGCTGATAGGATTCAAAAAAAGGCGCTTGAAAAGTTCAAGCTGAGAACAAGACTATATAGATAGAGGCTAACAGGCAAGACTGTTGGTTAACTAGATGTTGAGGTGGACCCTAAGATTAGCTTCGAAGGGGAAACCTTGGCTGAAGGCCCAACAGTTGAGCCTATGAACCTTGAGATGACAGGAACTGCTTCAGCACCCATTACGCTCAATGAGGCACCAGCTGGTGAAGGTGTCTCACAGCCTCTCTCTGGCTAGAGCCTAAGTGAAGAACCAAGCCATGAAGGCCAAATCGGTCTTCAACCTGAGTCATAACGGCCTGTGTGTGACAAAGGTAAAATGAAGATGACTACTAAGCAGATTGAGGAGGGGGAAAGAGAGAGGAAGAGGAAGCTAAAGGGAGAGAGTTCAAGTGGGTCCCCAGGCTTCATGGAAGCTAAAATTAGGGCTACCCCTAGCCCAAACACTCAAGATGATGAATTAAGGGTAGCCAGATTGAACTACTTGGGAACCAGAAGCTACAATATTGATGAATTCATCTCTCTTCCCTTAGAAGAGTTAAATGAACTTGCTAACAATGAGTGGTCAAAGGAGAGGAAGGAGGCAAAGGATGCAGAACTGATCCTCAAGATCAAGAAAGAAAGGAGGAAGAAAAGACTCTACAAGCATGCTCCTACCCTCTACCCAGTTCAAGAAAGCCCTGAGATAGAGGCTGTGGCAACTGAGCAATAACTCAGGTAGACAAAGAAGAAGAGAGACAAAATATGATTAACTACCTGAGTACCATAGGTCTCTATCAGACATTTGCACTTCTTCCCTTGTCATATGAATACATAGAGTTTGAGTACCTCTAGCAGTTTGAGCAACAGTACAAAAGGAACAAAAAGTTGCCAAGAGGAAGATGTGGGAGAAGCTTCAAAGTCAAGAGCCATCATTCAAAAGAGTTTAAAGAAGTCTACTGATAGGCAAAAGATGATGAGCTTCTTAAAGCTGTATGGATTCTCTGGAATAAGGCTTGGTCCAATGTCTCTATCCACCAAGGATGAGCACAATAGGGTAATCAAGCAAAAGATTAAAAAAGGTTAGCTTATTGACTTGCATTCTCCACCATGTTAGGCTGCACCTGATGTTGAGGTCAAGCTTGAACCACAAGAGACAACACAACCTGGACCTAGTGCTGGACCACAACCAACTTCATCTTCTGATCCACAGCAGTGTCCTGATCCCTCTCCTTCTGAACCTGTGAGGGAAGAGGACCCAACTAAGAAAGACACACAAGAACAACCTGGTGCTGAAGACCAGTCTTCTTAGTTGAAAACTAGAAAAAGGAAGAAAAGGATGGGCATTAAAAGGGACAAGAAGAAGAAGAAGAAGTCCAAGGCATCCACCTCTACACCTTAGGATGGGTTATAACATCCTGAGGGTAATCAAGAAGGACTGCTCATCCAACTCCCATTCAGGTAGAGCCTCTTGCTGCTAGGAGACCCATCTTGCTGCTAATCCGGACAGATGGTATGTCATTAGAGATCAAGGAGGTCAAGATGTCTACTTCTGACAAGGCATACTTGATCTTCCTCTACATGATCTCTATGATATGGGGAGATACTATGAGAATTTTAGGGATCCTGACCAAATGATCAAGAAAGGAATGGTTTTTATCCTGATGAGGACTGTCAATAGATGATTAATCTCTTCTTTTTTGGTAGCATCAGCCTAGAGGGAGTTTATAAGGCTTACACTTAATGGCTGATGCAACCAAAGCATCCAAAGAGCGCTCACCATGCATGCATGAAATATATAGTAAAGTTACTTTGGAAGTTTTACACCACTCGATGGAAATAAGCTAAGTGTAAAATCTTCCGAAGCCAAATGACAAAATCTTTCGAAGATAGAGATGAAGTCTTCTGAAGCTTCAGAACAAATTCTTCCAAAGCCAAAGACTGATTTCATCCAAAGACAGAGTAGACATGCTTTCTCTGATCACCTTTTGACAAAATCTAAATAACTTTCCGCTGCCACTCTAAAGACTCATCAACTTATATGAGTTGGTGAAAAGGTCCATGCCTTTGTCAACTGTAGATTATGGTCATTGGTTTGTGACTCTCTACTTCTATACCTTTTATCCTTTTTGTAATATATTAGGATGTGAGCTATGGCATGTCATAGTCACTAGTCAAAAGGCAATTTATCTTTTGACTCTAATTGATCTTGTTATCTAGATTAGTGTTTCTAGCTGGCCTTCAAAGTATGGATGCCTGTAGGATGTAGTATAAAGTGTCCCAAGTACTTGTAAACTTTGTAACACTTGTAATAACTTGAGAGCAATATACATCATTCTTGAAAACCATATTTGAGTGTTCTGGTTCTTATTCTTTTACTTGTGTTCTTTGTATCATCACTAACCGGTTCCTTATTTGATCTGTGAAGTGTTTCATATCTCTTCACCTTGTGAAACTGTTGCATTGACCACCCTTCACTAGTCTTACAATTATTAAATCTCAAATGACACAAAAGATTAATAGTGGTAACGGTGGTGTTAGTTATGCTAAAGTTACACCTCCCATTAATCATGATTACACATGCATGCCCTCGTCCAATTTTACAGCAAATGAAGATATGATTTCTAGGATTTCAACCACAAAGTGACGCAAAACATTCAGTAAATATATCTTTGACTGTTGATCCTATCATAAAAACTGAAATTAATACTAATGATGTTAATATTTAGGTAGAAAACATCAAAAAACATGGGTTGGTAGAGGATTAGGAAAGTGATGATGAGAGTGTTTTCAATGATAGTAAAAATAAGAATTATATTGAAAAAAATTTTGCTTGTTCATCATCACCTATTTTGAATGAAAAGAATGTTATTTTTGATGCGAGAAAGATTTGTTTAAAACATGTATCCAAATCTTAAAAAATAAAAAGCCAAAATTATACATAGTGACACTAAAACAAAAGCTAAACAAATGACACAACACAACATCTAACTTGAAAAGGGATATCAAGAACAAATTTGTTTCTAAAGGTACCATAGACAATGAAGTCAATATTTTTTAAAAATTTGAACACTTGATTTTTTAAAGATAAACTTTCTCATCATACTAACATTGTGAAACAAGATGTCTCTAACATAGGTGTTACAAAGACTGGTCTATTTCTAGCATCACTCACACAAGGATTTAAAGAAAAAGAGCACGCCTCATCGGTAAAATATTAAGTTCCCCAGAACAAGGTTCGAGTCTTACATAGCACGAATCATATCAGACATGTTAAAATTCAGAAAGAAAACAAAAAGTCTGTTAAATAATCACATGGCCAAAGATAAACCAAGGATGGATTCTATGACACCTTTGGTGGTTGTTAATAACAGTTTGGGAAAACGATGAGAATGAGTCAATCAAACAAAAATGATATTTCAAATGGCAATCTGACATTTCATTACATGACTCGATCATAGAATATGATATTTGATCATTTAGATCATCATTGGTTTCCACCCAAAAGAAGCTGCTTCACATGTGGAAAGCTAAATCACATGGCCAGTAACTGAATTTTACATAAATCATTAAGTTAGTAACAATGTCATATATCTATTTCAAATAATTGAAAACAATTCTTCTTTTTATCTAATTCATGCATTCCAAAAGAAAGCATGTATTAGATCAAGTAAAGTTGAAGATAATTCTAATTTTTAAAATATTTCTAAAAGGTTCAATGAGAAAATCAGAAAATCAGATATTTTTAACAGTGTGAAAAAGTGTTAATACAATAAATTAAAATTCAAGACAAACACAATAAACTCAAAAAAGAATGTGAAACATTTCACAAAACCAGTTGAAAAATGAAAAGTTAATGTTTGGTGTTTTACTTCTTGTATCGCAAGATATAAAGTGTTTGATGATAAATATGATATGATTTCAAAATATGTCACGTACATGGATGAGAACAACTCACCCATGTCTACCTTCGCTTGGGTCCCTAAAACTAATTGATTAATTACTTTGTACGGGAACAACCAAGAAGGGCTATTGATAACTTATGACATGTTGATAGCTATTGTTCTAGGCTTATGATGGGAAACATCTCACTATTGCATAATGTTCAATCTTACAATGGATGTTATGTTATCTTTGCTAGAGATGAAGGAGGAAAGATCATAAAGAAATGAACTGTGACAAATAGAGTATTGAGTTTTGAAGATGTGAGCTAGCTAAAAAATGCAAACACAATCGACTAAGTGTCTCTCAAATCTGTGATAAATATTATCCCACACATTTCACTACAAAAAAGTATTTAATGATTGTCAAACCGGAATTCATCATAACCGATTAATGGGTCTTGTTGAGGACTTCGAGACATAATGATAGATAACTTTTCGATATGCCTGGTTAATCTTCTTTGGTAACAACAACATGATTGTTATTGAAAGCCTCGAAGAGTGATTCCGTGTTATGGCATCGTCGATTAGCACATATCAATCTTAAAACCCTGAATAATTTAGTTAGAAGGAATCATGTTGATGGTTTACCTATGAAAGAATTTCAACCTATTGAATATTATCTTTCATGTTCCAAGGGTAAAAACACAAACTTCCTCACAAACCCATTTCACACTACTCTGTTGAGTATATCTTACAACTGTTACACATTGATCTTTTTAGTCTTGTAAGTGTTTTATGTTTAGGACATCAATCGTATTGTTTGGTTGTTACCGATGACTTTTCTTGACTCACATAAGTCTTCTTTTTAGTATCTAAGGAAGAAAATCCTCATCTACTTATTAAGTTCATGACTCTTGTTGAAAAACAATCTAATAAGAAGATAAAGTGCATTCGTAGTGATAATGGCACTGAATTTTGCAACCGGATCCTAATGGAGTTGCTGAAATGGAGTTGCTGAAATGGAGTTGCTGAAACATGGAACAAAACTTTGATTGAAGCTGCTCGAAGAATGCTATCTGTTGCTAAATTACCTTTATTGGTTTTTTTGGCAGATAACGCTACTTGTTATATTCAGGATAGTTTGCTAATTACTAAACAACAACAAATGACTCCTTATGAAATATTTTTTAAGCATAAACCCAAAGTTAAATATTTTTAAAACCTTTGGTTGTTATTGTACTTTGTTGATAGGTTCAAATGGAGCGAATCTATGATTCTATGATAATTCAATGATCAATTCAAACACAAAGTAATCAAACACATGCAATTACATCAAAAAATTCATAGATTTCATTGATAGAAAATGCACAAGATACATTATGTAGGGTTACCGTTCGTTCAACTGATTCTTACTTCACTAACTTTTCTTACTAACTCACTGACTGACTCCTACAAATACATAAAATGTCCATTTATACTATCAAGAAACAAAAGAACAAATATTTACAAAATAAGTCCCTATACTATGACAAAAAAACACATAAAGGCAAAATGTTAATTTTCTAGAAGCTTCAATAATACTCCTCCTAAGATTTACATTGTCTTCAGTCTTCAAAAAAACTCTTCAGGTTCTTTTTTGGTCTTAAACATCGGCTTGTCTTTGTACAGCTCGAGTTCCTTCAATGCATTCTTGATTGTTGATTTAAACTTGCTTGCTAAAATTGCTTGCTCTGGCTTCGACTCATTAGTTTTAATCTCTATTTTGCCCATTTTCTCCAAAGTCTCTTTTGATAAACCTGCAATATCAACATTTGCATAGAACTCCAGAGGTTTAGAATGATCATGTGAATGAATTTCTAACATACCCTTGCTGGAAATTCGCATAAAATCAATTGACTTTATATCTTTCTTCACAATATTTGCATACACTAGAGCTTTTCGTAATGCAATTCTTACCATAGCAGCATCCATCACTTTAATAATTGTCATAAAATACTTTTTATCATTCTCTGCAACATCTAATGCAACTCGATCAAACTTTTGTATGGACAAAAATGAGATATAGCTCGGATGTAGAAGTTTTAGTTCGAACACTCCAAATAACGAAATCATGTCTTGATCCCAGTCAACTATGTTTCGAACTAACTTCAATTCAAATGAGTAAGCATTATAAAACCATCATAAAATTGGTTTTGTCATTTGAGTTCCATCAATCACCTTTAATCCTGGATTTGTAACCTTTTCAAAAAATTGGTCAATGTAAGCATCCAGAAATTTTTCTTCTTCAGGATTATCTGCACTCTTTCTTTTACTCTTCAGGGACATACAATACTCTTTATCCTCTTGATCACATCTTGTCTTCAGATAAGAGCTCATCCGAGAAATACCTCGGTTTAAGAGTCTAACAAAAATTTCACCTCCCATTGCTTTTGATGGATTAATCAATGGCAACTTGTTTAATTCCTTTAAATCTTGCACTTGAAGCTCTATGATGCTAATGTAAAAATGATAAACATCATATATAGCATTTACATGTTTAATAAAAAATGCATCAAAAATTTCATCGTACTTCCATACAATGATCTTTACATTCTTTGTAGTATCTAGCACAATCATTGCATTGAGCAATTTAGAAATTGATTGGCCTTTTTGTAATACACTACTCACTAGATCACCAGCTCTTCTTGCTTTATTCCATAATTGTTTTTGATCAATAGACACTTGATAAGCTTGTTTCTTAGTTTCTGGAAACATTTTCATCAACTCCTTTCTCTTTTAATGACTACTTCTTACCAATTCCAGCTGTTTAATTTCTTGAGGCTTCAAAATTCTAGTTCTTTTGGTAATCTCCAAATATTGAGGATTATCCATATCAAGCACAATCATCTTATTTTGTTGTTTTTACGTTTCTTGAAAGCTTCTCACCAATTTCCTGAATGATTCAGCTTGTAACCGGTTTAATTTCTTTCGAGGATAATTTCTTGATTGTAACCACAATCTCAGCTCAACAGTTGACATATTCTCTGGATCAGGATGATATAATTCCGATGATGAAAGCTCTTCAATGTTAATACTTTCGTTCATTGGATTCCATTCTCCGTGTTCAATAATAATTTCATCAGGATCCACTGGAGCTATAGATTCAGCAATTACACATTTCTCATGTCCGTCATTGAATTGAGACACTCTGAGACCATCTAAAAATACTCTGTTGTACTTCTTCTTAACCAGATAATTATACTTGTCATCAACGTCAATAGGAATATGTTCAGTAACGGCCTCAATAGGAGAATAAGCAGCGTCATCAATATCTTGTGCTTCTAACACTACATCATACAACCTATCTGAGAATTCTGGTTCTAAATCATCTAGAGCACCAATTCTCTCTTGAGCTTCAGCTTCTTCATTTTCATGAATCAAAGGCTCATATACAATCTTTTCTATTTTAGACATTGGGTTAGATGATGATTCAGCTAAAACTGACACTTCTAGATAATCTATCTTTCTCTTCCCTTTATCAGCCTCAGATATTTCTTTCAACATCAATCGGTTGAACTTCATATACAATAACTACATCAGGTATTGGGATCTCAAACAATCTTTCATGCCTTCAAATTCTTCTTTCAATTTCTCATTATCTTCTTTTAACTTTTTGAATTTTTCTTCAATCAAGTCATAGTCTTTGAGTATCACTTCAAAGTTCTTTAAATTTGATTCTTTATCTTCTTTAAGTTCAGCTATTATCAAATCTTTCTCTAACAATTCATCTTTCAATTTTTCATTCTTATCTCTCAGCTTCTCAATTAGCTTAAGCTTATTAGAGTTCTCTTCTTTCAATTCATCAATTATTTACTGAGTATTCACTTCCTCAATCAGAACTGTATCATGTTGACTCAGCCTTTCCACTTCATCTAGTAATACAGATTCAAACGCTTCAACATTTTGTACATCATACTCAACTTCTTGTTGTACATCAGCTACAACATCTTCTTCATTCATCAACATTAGGAACTTCTTCAATCACATTTTCAACTTCCATAACCTCAGTATCAACAACTTCATTAACTTCTTCAATTTCATTCCCTTCATCATCACCATCATTATCATCATCACTAGAACTAGAACTTCCTTCATCATCATTATCTTCATTGTCATCATCATCATCTTAATTATCTTCATCAGCTTCAGATTCAGATGGTTCTTGAGGAACTTCTTCAATTAAGTCATTTGGATCAACTGGTTCGTCCTCAATCATATGAAAATGATCTTCATGTATATTCACATCATCCCTTGCAACTGTTCTTATATACTCAAACATAGGAACATTTTGAGCACCGGTAATAATAGCAAGTCTCTTGTAAGCAGTTCCAGTCATATGCTCCAAAAGTAATATTTCTCCACCCGCTCCAAAAGCATGGAAATTAGGAGATTCTTCATTAATAATCATCTGAAGAAATCTTGGATACATCAAGTACTTATTTCTAATTCCCTTCTCCAAATTAAAAATCCAACCATTCATGATCCATTTAGCCATATTGAATCTTCTATTAGTGGCTATGGCTACTATTGGAGATGCAATGTCTACCGAAAATGAATTCCATCCGACACTTCTTTTAGACTTTCTATGCTGAAAGATATAGCAAAGAAGTTTCCAATGGTTATAAAATCTTGCTCTGAAAAACTATTTCTTTGGGAAATGGTTAGGATGACCCATGGCTGTAAATGTTTCTCTACACTCATTAAATAAGAGTTCAGCCAAATCTTGTGCATCATTGTTACCCAGTTTGAGAGCTTCTCTAATTGATTGCTCAGACACTTCAACCATACGATCATTGGAAACAAATCCTCTAACCACTTTCCGTTGTTCATTCTCACAGATCGTGGAATGAATTTTCCTTGATTATACTGCTTTGGTTTTGCAGCATAAGAATCATCATAATCCATTATCAATCTCTGAAAACCAACACTTTGATTTCTTTGAAATTGTTGATTGACATATCCATTCCTTATCTGTGGATTAACATATCCATTCCTCGGCGAGTTCCTTCTGAAATAGAAATTCTTATTTTTGTGAGTTATTTCATCAGAATAGGTACAATACTTGTTGAAATAACAATCAGCTGTTGAATGGTTTTTCATATCACATATGTGACAATACCTATTAAAGAAACATTCTTCAGTATTATGATTGTATATATCATATGTTTCACTGTACCTTTGTTGTGATTTATACAACTGTTGATTAAATTTAGATGTGGAGGCCACAATTGATCCTTGTTTTGATTTAGGAGTTGAAAAGTTAATCTGTTGTTTTTGATTTAAAAGTGTAAAGCCCCGTTCCTGAAGACCTCATAGCTGGACAATCACAGCATTTTTCATATAAGATAAATACATTACATAAAAACATCGCAGAGGATTTAGTTATCAAAAACCATTCATGCTTTAATATTTGGTGTTGCTAAACAATACTTTATTGTAATTTAACAGTTACAAAAGAATCATTCAACTGTATTACAAAACAACAAAATCATCATGCATGAATGGATGCCATTCTTTGCCCTCCAAGTAGCCTTATCCAAGTGCCATCCTCAGCAACATCCTTACCTGCCAACTGATATGCATATAAAAAGTCAGCGTTGCTGAGTGAGTTCTAGTTTAATAATATAGAAAAATACACTTTGTAACTTCATTTGGTGATCATTCATCAATATACATAATCAATCATAAAGTGATTCATTATCTTTCTTTCTTTCATTATCTTTCTCTTTCATTAACTAGGATTGCACAAAGCAAGAGCCTACATTGTTGGTTGGCAACAGATGCCGAACCCGTGTCGGCAAACGTTTATCATGGTAGGTAACCCATCGACAGTTGATCCACACTGCTAGGCACGAAGCCTACTCAGGAACTAGGATCCCATTCAGTCATTGGTCAATCCCCAGGATTGACCCCAGATGTGCATCCTCATGGGCTATACAGCCGCACATTAGTTGAGCTAACGACAACAAGGTCGTGCACCTCCATTCATTGTGCTTGCAAGGCTTTTCATTCATCATAAGGGCCCGAGGTAACATTCATTAAGTTTCAATATTCTTCTTTTATTCATTCATGTCCACTTGTTATGGATAATACTTATTAAGACACACATTACATTATCACATAACATGAAATATTATTGACATAGAGTAGCAGCACATAAGAAAGAACCAAGCATAATAATCCTCAAACAAGCATAATCTTTCCTTATACAGAAGTTCTCCATACTTAAATTCTATTCCCAAAATTTACAAAAAATCCTAAGTCTAGAGACAAATGCGGATGAAGTTAGACAAATGTGGATGAGCACAACAAATGCGGATGAACATTCTCAGGAGAATTTCTAAGTGTCAGGAAATGCAGATGAACTGAATGCAGATGACTAAAGCAATACACATGGACACTGTAGCAAATGCGTATGGGCAAAACAAATGCGAATGAACACTTAACAAATGCGCATAGGCAAAACAAATACGGATGAACACTTAGCAAATATGCATGAAGACTTAGCAAATGCGCATGAAGACTAAGCAAATACACATGAAGACTTAGCAAATGCGCATGAAGACTTAACAAATGCGCTTGAACAAAAATACTTTCTGTTAAATGCAGATGAACATAAAAACTAACCTGAAATTCAACTTATGCCATTACCAGTTCCAATCATCATTCTAACATGAACACAACTTAGATCTATCAGTCTAACACTTAGAACATCATAAACTTTAACCGATCAACAAGAGGTTCACATAACATAACCATGTCATCAACATCGTTCGCGCCATACATGAAAAATCATAACTTGTTTCGAAAACATCAGTCAAATATGCAAACCAGCCCCAAATAAGCAGAAAACATTTTAAAGAGGGGATCTAGAACTCACCTCTACTGCTTTCAAGTAAAACTTCTCCAAACCCGAGAGCAACCTAGAGTTCAAATAGCTAAACACACCAAAACACAAAGCCAAACACAAAAGAACACATAAGAATTGATCCCGGAGCTGAAAGCTCAGATGAAACTGACCAAAACACACAAAAACTCACCTTCAAGCCGAATCTTCTTCTTCTTCTCTCTAAAACCGATAGAAACTCTGCTTTTCTTCTTTGTAACAGTAGAAGTAGTTGGTGTAGCATTGTAGTGGGTGGCCATGCCCATTTTAAACATAAAATAAAAATGTTTGTCCTTTTGTACACTTTAGCCCCTCCACTTTTGCAACTTCTTCTTTTGCCATTATTCTTTTCTTAATGAATTTTCAGGTGTTACAAGTCCACCCCTCTTATAGAGGGTTTGTACCTGAAACCTGTCACTCTTCGAATAGTTGTGGGTAATGTTCTCTCATCTCCTCCTCAGTCTGCCACGTAGACTCAGATCCTTTCCTGTGCCTCCACTGCCCTCGCACCAGTGTAACCTCTTTATTCCGTAATCTCTTCACCTTTCGGTCAATGATTGCCACTGGTTGCTCTACGTAAATGAGTAGTTCATCCACTTGAATGTATTCCAGTGGTACAATCAGATCTTCATCAGCTAGGAATTTTCTTAGATGAGATACATGGAATGTTGGATGAACTCCACTTAACTCACCGGGTAGCTCTAACCTATAGGCCACCTCACCTACTCGTGCAATGATTCGGAAAGGTCCTATATACCTCGAGCTTAGCTTACCCCTCTTTTTAAAATGAATGATCCCCTTCCAAGGTGAAACCTTCAGCATCATTTTATCAATAGGCCTAAGCCTCTTGTCAGCATACGACTTTTGCCTATCTTTCGCCGCCTTCGTAAATGCCTTGATCTTTTCTAGCTTTTCTGACGTGGCTTAAATGATCTCGATGTCTCCCAACTCTTTCTGCCTGGTGTCACCCTAGCACACTGGGATTCTGCATCTCCGCCCATACAACATTTTGAATGGTGGCATGCCTATACTAGCATGATAACTGTTGTTGTAGGAGAAATCTGCCAATAGTAGGTGTTCATCCCAACTTCCACCAAAGTCAATAATGCATTCCCGGAGCATATCCTCCAAAGTCTGAATGGTTCGTTCTGATTGACTATCTGTCTGAGGGTAATAAGCTGTGCTAATGTGTAACCTCGTTCCCATGGCATCATGAAATCTCTACCAGAACTTGGACGTGAACCGGGTGTCCCTATCAGAAACAACAGACACCGGCACACCATGACGAGTTACGATCTCCTTGATGAATAGCTCTGCCAACCTTTCCGATGAGTACGTCTCTCAGATCTGCAAAAAGTGTGCACTCTTCGTCAGGAGGTCTACGATCACCCAAATGGTATCACATCCTCTCACAGTGCGAGGCAACTTTGTGATGAAATCCATGGTGATCTGTTTCCACTTCTATTCGGGTATATCCAAAGGTTGGATCTTCCTATATGGTTTCTGATGTTCCGCCTTCACTTGCAAACAAGTCAGGCACTTACTCACGTACTAAACCAAGTCACGCTTCATCCCTGGCCACCCATAATCCTTCTTCAGATCATGATACATTTTTGAAGCACCGGGATGGATGGAATACCGTGTTTTGTGGGCCTCATCCATGATCCTTCCCCTCAGCTCCCCATAACAAGGAATCTACATCCGCCCGAAGCAGGTTTTCACGCCAAGGGTGTTTTCCCCCAAATCCGTCGCCTGCCCCTTCATTCATTCGGAGTCGATCCTAACATCCTTTAATGCCTCATCTTCGAATTCCCTGATTTGACCCATAACATCTGGCGTCACAACCAGCTAGCAAGCCTTTACCTGAATTGGCTCCGGCCTCTCCTTTCGACTGAGGGCATTGGCTACCACATTTGCCTTACCTGGATGATAGTGGATTTCGCAGTCGTAATCCTTGATCAACTCTAACCATCTTCTTTGTCTCATGTTAAGATCCTTCTCTTTGAAGAAGTACTTCAAACTTTTATGATTAGTCAAGATGGTGCATCTCATCCCGTACAGGTAATGCCTCTAAATCTTTAATGCAAAAACCACAGCCGCTATAACCCTTCCCCGTTGCATCAGCACACAACCCAATCCTGAATAAGAAGCATCGGAATAGACCACCAAGTCTTCATTCCCTTCAGGTAACGTCAAGACAGGAGCTTGAGTCAACCTTGTCTTCAACTCTTCGCAAGCATTCTCTTGCACTTGACCCCATATGCATTCTCTTGGGTCAATTTGGTCAATGGTGAAGCTATCTTGGAGAAGTATTGGATGAACCGTCTGTAGTAGCCTGACAAACCCAAGAACTGCGGATCTCGGATGGTGTCTTTGGGGTCTTCCATTGCATAACCGCCTCCACCTTTGCCGGGTCCACCATAATCCCTTCAGAATTAACCACATGACCCAAAAACTAAACTTCCCGCAATTAGAATGCGTATTTAGAGAACTTAGCATACAACTTCTCTCTTTTAAGCGCCTCTAATACTTCTCGAATGTGACCGACATGGTCTTCTTCACTCTTTGAATAAATCAGTATATCATCAATAAACACAATCACTGATTTATCCAACATCGGCCGACACACCCGATTCGTCAAATCCATAAAAGCAGTCGGCATGTTGGTTGGACCGAAAGACATAACAAGGAATTCGTAATGCCCATATCGGGTTCAAAACGCGGTCTTCGGGATATCTTGTTCTTTGACCTTTAGCTGATGGTAAGCAGATCAAAGATCTATCCTTGAGAACCAGCTGGCGCCTTGGAGCTGATCAAACAAGTCGTCAATTCTCGGTAGTGGATACCTGTTCTTCACCGTCAACTTGTTCGACTCACGGTAGTCGATGCACATCCTCATGCTACCGTCCTTGTTCTTTACAAACAAGACCGGAGCACCCCAGGGAGAGATACTCGGTCGGATTAACCCCTTGTCTAACAACTCTTGCAACTGGGTCATCAATTCTTTCATCTCGGAGGGAGCGGGACGATACGGCGCTTTGTAACAGGTTGGGCACCAGGTATCAGATCAATATGGAACTTGATCTTGCGGTCAGGTGGTACCCCTGGTAGGTATTCGGAGAAACACATCAGGGAAATCACATATTACTGGCACGCCTGACGGTTGAGGCACGGTAACATCCACATCTTTCACATAGGCCAAGTAAGCACCACATCCGCGTCTCATAAACTTCTTGGTCGTGATCATCGAGATTACTCGTGGTGTAATGCACTCCTTGTCTCCATGTATCGTAACCAAACTGCCATCGGGCGTAGTTAGACAAATCGTCTTCTTTCGGCAAATGATGTTCGCTTCATAGGTCGCCAACCAATCCATCCCTAACACCACATCAAAACCTCCTAGGGCCATCACGTATAACCTAGCAGGAAACTAACGACCGTCTAACTCTACGAGGCAATCATCTATCATATCAGTCACTTTGGTAGACTTTCCTATCGATGTCTCTATATAGAAGGGCACATCTATCTTCTTATTATTTCCATGCATTTCATGACAAAAGGTAGCAGATACAAAACTTCTACTAGCACCTGAATCGAAGAGCACAGAAGCATACAGTTGGTTTTCCAGAAACATACCTGAAACTACTTCAGGGTCCACTCTGGCTTCTTCCCAGGTCATGTTGAATGCCTTTACCTTGTCTTTGGTGTTCTCACTCCTCCCTTTTTCGCCCATAGTCTGGGTCCCTAAGCTCCCTGCTCCACCCTTCTTGTAATCTCAGCCTGAGTGGCCTACCTCCCTACACTGATAACATCGTGGTACCCCGCACTCTCTAGCGTAGTGGCCTTCGCCTCCACACTTAAAACACCGCTTCGTCCCCACTCTACATTCACCCAAGTGAACCTTCCAACACTTCTTACATTCCCTCTTGTTACCCCCTTTACTCAATCCTGGGCAGCGATCGTCAATCCTCATCTTCTTTTCCCAGATCCTATACCGGTCACCCTGAATCGCTTCACATTACTGTTCTTGTTCCAACTCTTTTCAATCTTCCTCTAAATTGGCATCAGATCCCTCTCATAATATAAAATTAAGGCCAAATCTACTGTAGACCTGAAAGTGCTAAGTCTAGCAGCTATCATTTCTTCCTGATATCCACGGCCAGACCCTGCATGTATCTCTTGATCTTCTTGGACTTCGGGGTTACTAGATCCGGCATGAGTCTTGCAAGCTCATTGAACTTGGAGGTATACTCTTGATGAGTCATGTTCCCAGCCTTAAAGTGCAAGAACTCCTTCTCAATTTTGTCCAACTCCCGATGTGGACAATACTCCTCCAGTACCAGTTCGTTCAAATCCGACCACCTCATCCTTGCAACAGACCGTTTCCCCTCAGCTTGGACAATGTTGTCCCACCAACATAATACCAAGTCAACAAAAGAATGGGAGGCAAACTTCACCTTTTGATCCTTCCAACACTCACTGATGTCTTGGACTGCCTCCATCCCTCGAACCCAATGATGAGCAGAAGTAGCATTGCGTTACCATCAAAGGTCTGGGGTTTGCACCTCTGAAACTCCCCATAAGTGCACCCCTTAGCAGTCTCCTTCATCAGCTTTCTCCTTCTCCCCGAACCATTGGTCTTTTCACCATCCTTTACTGCCCTTAATATCTCAGTCACCACTGAAGGTAACACGTTTTGCATGACATTGTAGACTTCGTCAGCAATAGCTTCCTTTACCGTAGACTTGAGGGTGGATGATCCTTCACCCTCTCGGTGGCTATGAATACCCGAGTCCTCATGAACTGTCTCGGGAGCCTTAGCTTTGCTTCGGGTGACACACGGCCCAGTAGTACGCTCGCCACGAGCACCTCCTCGGTTGCCTTCCCTGTTTTCCTACCCGCCATAAGATCTATCTCCTATAAGATTCAAGCACTAACAAGGTCATTCAAGGTAATAGCTTAGATTATATCAAGTATAGTAAGTCCCTAATTACAATGGCTAGTTGTGATTAGCCACTTACTTTACTCTTCATCCCTCAAGCATTCCCTATGCAGTCTACATCAGTGTCCAAATCTACTAAGCACATAAATCAAATAGCACACGCATGTAATACCTGTTACTTATGAAAGATTACCTAATGGCACGTTGTTACTTGGGCTGGCATCCTTCCATTCGGTCCCATTCTAAGTTCAAGTTTAGGTTTTGATAATATTTACCCATTTCTCTTAAACTTTGGCTCTGATACTAGCTTGTAAGGCCCCATTCCCGGAGACCTCACAGTTTAACAATCACAACATTTTTCATATAAGATAAATACATTTCATATAAACATCGCAACGGATTTAGTTATCAAAAATCATTCATGCATTAATATTTGCTGTTGCTAAACCATATTTCATTGTATTTTAACAGTTACAAAAGAATCATTCAATTGTATTACAAAACAACAAAATCATCATGCACAAATGGATGCCATTCTTTTCCCGCCAAGTAGCCTCACCCGCGTGCCATCCTTAGCAACAACCTTACCTGCCAACTAATATGCATATAAAAAGTCAGCGTTGCTGAGTGAGTTCTAGTTTAATAATATAGAAAAATACACTTTGTAACTTTATTTGGTGATCATTCATCAATATACATAATCAATCATAAAGTGATTGGTTATCTTTCTTTCTTTCATTATCTTTCTCTTTCATTAACTAGGATTGCACAAACCAAGAGCCTACAATGTTGGTTGGCAACAGATGCCGAACCCCTGTCGGTAAACGTTTATCATGGTAGCTAACCCATCGACAGTTGATCCACCCTTCCAGGTACGAAGCCTGCTTAGGAACTAGGATCCTATTCATTCATTGGTCAATCCCTATGATTGACCCCAGATGTGAATCCTCATGGGTTATACAGGCGCACATCAGTTGAGCTAACGACAACAAGGTCGTGCACCTCCATTCATTATGCTTGCAAGGCTTTTCATTCATCATAAGGGTCTAGGGTAACATTTATTAAGTTTCACTAGTATTCTTTTATTCTTTCATGTCCACTTGTTATGGATAATACTTATTAAGATACACATTACATAATCACATAACATGAAATATTATAGACATAGAGTAGCAGCACATAAGAAAGAACCAAGCATAATAATCCACAAACAAGCATAATCTTTCCTTATACAGAAGTTCTCCATACTTAAATTCTATTCCCAAAATTTCCAGAAAGTCCAAAGTCTTTAGTCAAATGCTGATGAACTTAGACAAATGCGGATGAGCATAACAAATGCGGATGAAGAAATGCGGGTGAACATTCTCAGGAAATTTTCTAAGTGTTAGGAAATGCACATGAATCGAATGTGGATGACTAAAGCAATACACATGGACACTATAGCAAATGCGCATGGGCAAAACAAATGCGGATGAACAATTAACAAATGCGAATGGGCAAAACAAATGTGGATGAACACTTAGCAAATACGCATGAAGACTTAGCAAATGCGCCTGAACAAAAAGGCTTTCTGTTGAATGCGGATGAATATAAAAACTAACCTGAAATTCAACTTATGCCATTACCAGTCCCAATCATCATTCTAAGATGAACACAACTTAGATCTATCAGTCTAACACTTAGAACATCATAAACTTTAAATGATCAACAAGTGGTTCACATAACATAACCATGTCATCAACATCATTCGCACCATACATGAAAAATCATAACTTGTTTTGAAAACATCAGTCAAATATGCAAACCAGCCCCAAATAAGCAGAAAACATTTTAAAGAGGAGATCTAGAACTCACCTCTACTGCTTTCGAGTAAAACTCCTCCAAACCCGAGAGAAACCTGGAGTTCAAACACCTAAACACACCAAAACATAAAAACGAACACAAACGAATACAAAAGAATCGGTCCCGAAGCTGAAAGCTCAGCTGAAACAGAACAAAACACACAAAAACTCACCTTCAAGCCGAATCTTCTTCTTCTCTCTAGAAACGATGGAAACTCTGCTTTTCTTATTTCTAGCAATAGAAGCAGTTGGTGCAGCATTGTAGTGGGCGGCCATGCCCACTTTAAACATAAAATAATAATGTTTGTCCTTTTGTACACTTTAAGCCCCTCCACTTTTGCAATTTCTTCTTTTGTCATTATTCTTTTCTTAATGAATTTTCGGGTGTTACAAAAAGTTTGTTCTTTTGAAATTTTGGTTTTGACTTTTGCTCTTTAACACCATTTCTTGACTCTTTAGATACAAATCTTTTGTTAATAGCAAAAGACTTAGGACCTGAACCTGTTTTCAGATCAGAGTTAGATTTGTTCTTTGGGTTAGATTTGATTTCTGGAATTTTGTTCATGTCAAAAGTACACGCAGATACAAACTTTACTGGTTTAAACTGATTAGTTTAATTTGTTCTTTGAGTTTGATTGTTTTGACTTTTATTTTTAGATGATTTAGATTTAGCATTTTTCCTTCTTCTTCTTTGGTTTCTCGATCTTGATGATCTTTATCTTCAGGAGAAAATTCTTTTTCATTTTCTTTATCTTTTTGTTCTTTCTGCCATTTAATAAAGTCTAGATTGTTTAAACATAGGAAAATGAATCTTCAGATGTTACTTCATCAGGTTTTGCTTTCTCTTTAATATTTGAGTTCTGTTTGTCATTCTTTACCATCACTTCTTCAACAATAGAATCTTTGGGAAGAAACATTTTCTTATTCTTTGGTTGCAGTTCATAAGATTTAACTCTTACAGGATAACCATTTTTAATCTTTTTGGAATCTTGTTACTTAAATATCTCAACATTTGTTTTCACTTCATCACTTTTAGAGTTGTTGTTGTTTTTATTTTTAAATGCTTTTAGCTTAGCTTTGTTTACAGGTGAGTGACCATGCGTATTAAAGTTTTCTGGTAAAGTATTTGTAATAGATTCAGGCATTGGTTTATGTGGGAAACCTAGACCTGCTTTTTGTTTGTCTTTCCTCTCAGTTACCAATTGTTCAACAATTGTTTTTGAACTTTTAACTTTGGCTAGATCCACCTGAGTTGCAGCATGAGCTATGTTTTCTTCTTCTAAACTTTTAGTCATCTCCTCAAGTTGTTTCTTCACAAGTTCAAGTTCTTTTAGAGTTTTATTCCATGAGGTTTGTAAAGATAAGATCTTTTCATCATAGATTTTGTGATCATTTTTCAGTTTGTTGTCCATCTAAAAATACTCTGTAATGCTCTGATACCATTTGATAGGTTCAAATGGATCGAATCTGTGATTCTATGATAATGCAATAATCAATTCAAACACAAAGTAATCAAACAAATGCAATTACATCAAAAAAATTCATAGATTTCATTGATAGCAAATGCATAGGATACAATGTGTAGGGTTACAGATGGTTAAACTGATTCTTAGTTAACTAACTCATTGACTTTAACATGAATTTCTAGATAACTTGAAGAAGAAGTCTCAGAGTCAGATGATGGATTCTCAACCTTTGGTTGGTTAGACTAAGCCATAAGTGCAATCTCTTCTGAATCCTCTTTTGGGTCAGATTTGTCACTCCAGTCATAGTCTTCGTCTTCATTTTCTGAATCAACATCCGCCTTAGGATCATTATCTTTAGACCAGTCTTCATTTTGAATATCTACAACAAGAGAGAAACTAGAGGTTAGATCAGCTGTAAATTGTTCAGCATAAGCACTCCAGTCATATCCAACTTTGATGCTAACAACAAGAGCTTTCTTTAGCTCTTCAGATGATTTTGATTCATCTTTATGTTTTGGCATAGGAAGACTATGATAAGGCTTTTGGAAGGTTTTCTGAGGCTGCTGATGATATCTTAGACTGCTAGAACCTACTTGACCATTTCCTCCTTGTTTTCTGGGAGCTTTACATTCCGTTGAGAAATAACCATAACTATTGTAGTTGAAACACCTTGACATTGATTTGTCAAACCCAATTGTTTTGTTAGCACTTGGCTTGTAGTTCCTGTTAACATAAGAGTGTTTCTGTGTTTTGTAAGCAGTCATCACCATCTGCCAATTCAAGTCCAACTCTTCCACATCATCTGGATCAATCTCAAACAAATCTCGCAAAACAAAACCTAATTGTGTTAAATGACTACCCTGATAAGCTTGAAAACTAGCCATAAGGGCAGTAAAAGCAGATTTTGACTCATAATCCTGTAAGAGGATGTTAATAACATCTTTAACTTTGCTAGTTTTAACAGAGTTAGAAGATGAAGTCTCAGTTTGAGATGCAATATACTTATACTGAGACATTGAAGCAGCTCTATCATTGTTTCTGGAGCTATCATCAATCTCAACTGATTCAATCCTGGCATTCAAAAGATCAAGATCCATAGGAAACTTTTCAGTATGCTTTAACAGAGTAACTGTCTGTTTCCATGAAGATGGAAGAGCATTGAGAAGTCTGTAATTTAGATCTTTGAGATCATTTTTGATGCCAGCAGTTGACATCTCAGTAGTTACTTGCACAAATCTGTTCATCATTTGATTAATTGTTTCCCCAGAAAGATGCTCAAATAGCTCCAATTGCCTCTTGAGTTTCTGTATTTTGAGATCTTGTATCTCTTTACCACCTACACAAATTATCATCAAATCCTTGTACATAGTGTAACCAGTTTGATAATCATCAAGTCTGGTCAAGACTTCCAATGGTAATCCCTTACACATTAGTGAACAAGCTTTGATATCATTCTTAACTTTTCTTAAGTTATCACCTTGCAGACCATCCTCAGGATATGGTTCTTGAGAGTCTTTTGTATAAACAAATCGATTGGAATATGAGGTCCTTTCTCTATTGACTTCCACAAGTCAGTATCAATAGAGTTTAGATGATGCTTCAACCTTAAAGACCAGTTCTTGAAATAAGCTTTGTTCTTTAGCTTTGGAACCTTATTCTTAGAATCTTCAGACTTAACCATTTTGTATTTTTGAAATTAAGAAAAAGACTTATTTTTGTTGTTTTTAAGTTTTGAAATAAAACAATGAAATGAAAATATTTTTGGATTTTAGTTTTTGAAAAAATTTCTAAGTGTTTACTGATAAGTCTGAGTGCTCAAGTGCCTAAATAGTTATCAAGCACCCAAATAGTGGTGAAGTGCCTAAATAGTTTTTAAACGCCTGACTTTGAAGTAGAAACGCCTAAGGGAATGCTTAGATGAATTCTGAAAAACGCCCAACTTGTGATGCGCCCAAACAGTTGTAAAACGCCCAGAATTACTTTGTTCCAGCAAAGTCACAATGTGTCCGCACAGTCACAATGTCTCCCAACAGTGGTAAAACGCATGTACTGAAAATGCCTACACAGTGCTAAAATGCCCAAACAGTGGTAATGCGTCTAGACACTTGAGAATTTTCAGCAGTTTTTTCAACCACATGCGTCTAATTCATCTTCTCCAACGAACTCAGATGTTATGAAAATCTTCTAAACTTGTTCAATTGATCTAAAAGCTTTCAATTAGGGAGTAATTAGGTCGATTAAAAGTTCTCAATCTTCAATTTAATCAAACAACAACTACAAATTATTTTTCTGATTGAATTGAAGTCCGAAACTGAAAAACACAGTTCGTACACAAATTTGGTTAATTCCTCAGATCTGAACGAATTGAACACCAATTGTGATTCAAATCATGTTTCTATGGATGAAACACAACTAAAAACAACAATTAATCGATCAAATTGCAATGAGCCACAGATTTCAAGTGATTCAAAGAGCTTAACAGTGTCGATAAGCTCTAATCACTTAACCGAAAGCTCTGATACCATTTGATAGGTTCAAATGGATCGAATCTGTGATTCTATGATAATGCAATGATCAATTCAAACACAAAGTAATCAAACACAGGCAATTACATCAAAAAATTCATAGATTTCATTGATAGCAAATGCACAGGATACAATATGTAGGGTTACAGTTCGTTCAACTGATTCTTACTTCAATAAGTTTTCTCACTAACTCACTGACTGACTCCTACAAATACATAAAACATCCTATTTATACTATCAAGAAACAAAGGAACATATATTTACAAAATAAGTCCCTATACTATGACAAAAAAACACATAAAGACAATGTTAATCTTCTAGAAGCTTCAACATTTGTTACACACAACCAGTTTAAAATCCAAATTTGATGAAAAAGTTGATGATTACTATTTTGTTGGTTATTAAGCTAACAAAGTTACATATCGGGTTTATAATGAATGAACAAAAAAAATTATTAAGTCACTTAATATTGATTATCATGAATCGAACAAAACTGATGAAGGATCAACTCCTTGTTGGGTGTATGATTATGAATAACATTCACAAATTTTAATCGTTATTCGCATATCAGTGCAGGTACGAGCTCATTGTAATCCAAATTTGATAATGTTCTTTCTAAAATAAAAGAATGTGTTCCATCTTATTTAAAAGAATTCCCTTCAGAAAAGATTCCTTCAAATGATTCTACTACTGTTCATGATCCTTTCTTCACTCAAATGTGATCTAGTTCAAGATCAAGTTGAATCACATGATTCTAATCAAGTTATTGATTTTGAACAAGTAACTACCATCATGGATGTGATTTAACCTTTAACCTTTTGAAATTTCTGCATCTTCTACACAAAATTCTTTTATTGAGCCAATTTAGGTACCTTTTGAAGAATATTAATGTGAATCCATATCCACTAGTTTTAGATAATAATTAAAAATAAATAATTATTTATCAATCTAAAGGAGGTAATGATGTTGACACACCGATTGGTCATATTTTGAACCCTAACAAAGTCATTTTTAAAAAAGAAATTCCTCAATTGACAAGTCACAAAAATCATGCAACCGAAGTAATTATTGGTCCATTGTTTGATGGTGTAAGGACTAGAAGTCAATTATGAGCAATTAACACATGTTTGTATGCTTGCTTCATTTCTTAGACTATGCTAAAGAATGTTAATATTGCATTAAAGGAGAATAGTTAGATTGAAGCAATGCAAGGCAATTTAATGTGGTTTAAGAAATTTAGATGGCATCTTATTGAACATCCAACGGATAAGTTACCGATTGGGATGAAATGAATTTACTGTAATATGACGGATGAAATAGGTAATATTGTTTGCAACAAGGCATGTCTCATTTAGGAATTTTACTTGGTTAAGGCTTAGATTATGAAAAAGTGTACGCTCTTATAGCTAGACTTGAAGCAATTCATATATTTCTTACTTATGCTTCCTACATAAACTTCAAAGTCTACCAAATGATGTTAAGAATGCATTCTTGTATGACTTGATTTGATGATCCTGATCATCTAAAGTATGTATACATGTTAGACAAAGCTCTTTATGGGTAACACCAAGCACCTCGTGCTTTATATGCCACTCTCATAGAGCATTTGCTTGAAAAAGAATATTCTCATGGAGCAATTGACTAAACATTATTTATACGAATGGTGGTTGATAATCTGCTTCTTGTCCAAATATATATTGATTATTTCATCTTTCATTCTACAAATGATGACTTGTGCAAAGAGTTTGAGGCAATGATGAAGAAGAAATTTGAAATGAGTTCTCTTGGTGAAATATCATTTTTCTTGGGTATCCAGGTTAAACATGACGAAACAGGTATTTTGATCCATCCAGAAAATTACATTCAGACATGAAGAAATACATGTTTCAAGATTCCAAGATTGCCCTAATTTCTATGTCTTATTGACCTACCTTATCTTTAGATCTCACTTGTGTAACCATTGATCAACACATGTATCAGTCAATGACTTGATCCTTCATGTCTCCGAATGCAAGCAGGGTGGACACTATGTTTGTTGTTTGTCAGTATGCACATTATTAGAGTAATCTAAACTAACCAAACAAGAATGTTATGAAGAGAATTTTCAATTATCTCAATGGCCAAACAAAGGTTGGGCTTTGGTATCATAGATATTCTAAATTCAATTTATTTGCATGTACTTACAATGATTATAATGGATGTAATTTGGACATGAAATCAACTACGGGTGGATGTTAGTTTCTGGGAAACAGATTGATATCGTGGCAATGAAAGAAACAAAATACACTGTTAACTTCTACAGCAAAAGCCAAATATGTGGCTGCTTCAAGTTGATACTCACAGATTGTTTTGATACTACAACTTCTTAATTATGGCTTTAACATATATGAAAATACAATTTTGGTGTGCCAATATTGTGGTACTTAACATTATGAAAAATCTGATTCGGTATTCTAAAATGTAAGGATTGAACCTAGAGGCTCGGAAAATAAAATCAAGATTATGAAGAACATGTCGTGCGAGAACATGAAGTTGTCGCTCGAGAAGTTTCATCCCGCCCGAGAACTTGGAAGTCGCGCGAGAACTACACGAGAACTATGCGAGAACTATGCGAGAACTTCTAGTTTGGTATAAATAGTTGTTTTGTGATGCAATTCAGAAAGCCTTTGTCATTTCCTAATTTTGCATGTACTTTGTATCTTTCAAATCAGAGAGCAATAGAAATTAAAGTTTATTTACACTTGTGTTCATCCTTTGCTTATTCAATCTTGTTTTCGTGATGATTACATTCAGCGTTCTTGTCACGAGATAGATCTGATTCGTAAAGTGTTGATCCTTACAATTGGTATCAAAGCTTGGTATGCTCTAGATCGATTGATTTAAAGATAGAAGAGTGTTTTTGAAGTGTTCTTGAGCTCCAATTTGGATTTCTATTGGACTCAACAATTACATTAAATGATAATTCTTGCCATAATCAAACATAATGTGTTCTAACATCCAAACAATCATTAACTAACACATTAACATCATTAACATTCATAACATACACTAATTATTGTTTAATTTCTTTTTCAGGTTTGTAGATAAAGAACTTTTGACAAGTGTTGGAAGCGGATGAAGAAGTGCCCACAGCGGATGACAAAGTCCATGCAGCGGATGAAAAACAAGTCCAAGTGTCTACAACGGATGAACAAAACACACAACAGATGATCAAAAGTCCACAGCTGACGAACAGTCCACAATGGATGTTCAATCCACACCGGATGGACGCTCCACAGTGGAAAACTAACATGTCAAACATACAACAAGTGTTCATAGCGGACAACATCCAAGACACAGTGGACAACTCATTCAACATCCACAGCGGAGGACTTAGCATCCACAGCGGACAGTCTATCATCCATAGCGGATGACTTAGACTTAGGATTTTTTATGTAATTTTCATTTACATAAGGGTATTTTTGTAATTGTAAATAGCTCTCTGTATAGGCTATAAATAGCATAATACCCTAACCCTTTGTAAGCTTTTGAACAATCAATACAATCAAGCAGTTTATTATCATTCAAGCATTCAACCACTAGGAATCACAAACATACATACACACACTGATATCATAGCATTAATCATGGGTTTTCGTACCATGATTATTGTGTAAGGCCCCGATCCCGGGACGCTCACAGTTGGACAATCATCGCACATAAAACATATAATTTACATTTACAATTTCTAAAACATTGCAGCGGAATTCTTTTAAACAAGCCATTTCATATATATATAATTGCTTTCGCAAAATAATACATCGTTGACAGATTACAAAATATTACACGTTGCATTACATCACAAAAACATTATAATTCTAAACAATGGATGCCATCCAAAAATGCCAAGTAGCTGCCCCGTGTCATCCTCAGCAACATTGCCTGCCAACTGGAAACACATAAAAGTCAGCGTTGCTGAGTGAGTTCTAGTTTTATAAAATAAAATACTTTACTTTCGTTTAAAACCATTCTTTCTTTACTTTCACATGTGATCATGCATCATACTTACACATAGATAATAATTTATTATTATCTTTCATCTTCATTCGTTGACTACCGTTCATTCATCATCGTACGTCATCTTTATCGTTCGTCATCTTTCTTACCGTACTATACGTACATTCATTAACTTTTGATGAAATGTACTATACTCCGAACATTGTGCACGAAGCTGACTCATGGGCCTGGGGCAAGTACACTCATCATTATCATTCATCTTTCATTCCGGACCAATGCCATGTGCTATACCCCGAACATTGTGCACGAAGCTGGTTACTGGGCCTGAGGTCTATCATAGACCTCAAACATTGTGCATGAAGCTGACTCCAGTACCTAGGGCAAGCGGCAAGGGTCCCATACATATGGTCAATCACAAAGATTAGACCCCTAGTGTGCATCCTTCCGGGGTAGCTAACCCACACACAATTGAGCTAACACCCTTCATTGAGTGTGAACCTTTATACATTGCTTGCAAGACTTTCATTACATCATTCATTAATGCATGCATTCATTCATTCATTACGTTCCCTTTTTCATTATATTTCACTTTACGTTACATAATACTTTCCGTTTACTTTTCATAATCATACCACGTAAAGCCACGGAAAATAAACATACATAATAAGGAACATAACATAAACATAACCATACCATACATAGCATCATCACATCACATATGACATCATGAGTCAACTTACATCACCCCCGGGACCTCCCAAGTCAAAGCCTACACTTTACATTTTCCCTAAAATTTCAGAAAATATTCTAAGGCATAGGCGCATGAGCACTATGCAGGCGCATGGCCTTTCAGGCGCATGGGAACACTTAGGCGCATGGGGAACTTTCAGGAGCATGGGCACTATAGGGGCGCATGACCCAACACTTAGGCTTCTGGGCAAATTTCTAGGCGCATGGGCACTATGCAGGAGCATGAGTGCCTAGGCGCATGGGCACTATGCAGGAGCATGAGTGCCTAGGCGCATGGGCACTATTTAGGTGCATGGGTTTACACTTAGGTAATTTAACCGTTCGGCGCATGGGCCAATTCTAGGCGCATGGGCATCTAACTCATACTATCAACATCATAATCAGTACCAACATCATCAAGTCAACATGTTCTATCTTAGTTCTAGCATTCTAAGCATCATAACACGAACATGGCATCGTCGTAACATCATAAGTCACCAAAATCATAACCCACCCACATTCACACATACACATACATACGGATACAAAACCCATTTTTGTAAAAACATACATACATGCATTTCCAGCCCCAAAATCAGTTAAAACAAGTAAAAAGGGGGTTCTAGAACTCACCTTTGACAAACTTCCGGATGAACTTCTTCAAACCCAATTGTACTATGAGTTCAACCACCTAAAACCTACCAAATCACACAACTCGAACACACAAAACACACATAAGCGTAGACTCGGATCCCTTCCTGTGTTTCCACTGTACACGCATAAGGGGAACCACTTTACTCCTTAACCTTTTCTCCTTGTGATCAATGATTGCCACTGGTTTCTCCACATAATTGAGCCTTTCATCAACTTCAATATCTTCTAGTGGTACAACCATATCTTCGTCAGCTAAACACTTCAGCAGATGAGATACATGGAATGTCGGGTGAATTCCACTTAACTCATCGGGTAACTCCAACCTATAGGCCACCTCTCCTACTCGAGCAATGATTCGAAAAGGCCCTATGTATCTCGGGCTCAACTTGCCCCGATTCCTGAAACGAATGATACCTTTCCAAGGTGAGACCTTCAACATAACTCTGTCACCCACCTTGAACTCAGTCGGTCTACATCTCCTGACGGCATACGACTTCTGCCTATCTTTAGCTGCCTTCATAAAGGCTTTCATCTTTTCGAGCTTCTCAGTCGCAGCCTCAATCACCTCAATACTTCCCAACTCCTTCTGACCAATATCACCCCAACAAACGGGTGTTCTACACCTCCTACCATATAGCAATCCATAAGGGGGCATACCAATTCTAGAATGATAACTATTATTATACGAATACTCAGCTAATGGTAAGTGGTCATCCCAACTTCCTCCAAAGTCAATGACGCATGCCTGAAGCATATCTTCTAGCGTTGAATAGTCCTTTCCGACTGACCATCCATCTGATGATGATAAGCCATGCTTATGTGTAACCTCGTCCCCATCGCATCATGGAATTTCTTCCAAGACTTAGATGTAAACCGAGTGTCACGATCAGAAACAATAGACACCGGTACACCATGACGAGTTACAATGTCTTTGATGAATAGATCCACTAATCTTTCAAAGGAGTACGTCACGTGGATTGGTAGGAAGTGAGCACTCTTCATCAAATGATCAACTATCACCCATATGGCATCATACCCTTTCACGGTACGCGGTAACTTCGTAATAAAGTCCATGGTGATATGCTCCCACTTCCACTCCGGTATATCCAATGGTTGGATCTTCCCATACGGCTTCTGATGCTCGGCCCTCACTTACAAGCAAGTAAGGCACTACTCACATACTCAGCTACATTGCGCTTCATACCCGGCCACCAATAATCTTTCTTCACATCTTGATACATCTTTGTAGCACCAGGATGAATAGAGTATCGAGTCTTATGAGCTTAGTCCATAATCCTCCCACGTAAATCCCCGTAACGAGGGATCCACATCCGTCCGAATCGGGTTCTAACACCAAGAGTGTTTTCACCCAACTCCGCAACCATACGTCTCATCCTTTCGGGGTTAAGACGATCATCCTTCAATGCCTCGTCTTGAAACTCCTTGACCTACTTCTTCACATCAGAGGTCATAATCAACTGATAAGCCTTCACCCGAAATCGGCTCGGGTCTCTCCTTTCGGCTAAGGGCATCCGCCACTACGTTGGCCTTTCCCGGATGGTAATGGATCTCACAATCATAATCCTTTATGAGCTCCAACCATCACCTCTGCCTCATGTTCAGGTCCTTTTGCTCGAAGAAGTACTTCAAGCTCTTGTGGTCCGTGAAGATTGTGCACTTCGTTCCATATAGGTAGTGCCTCCAAATCTTTAGTGCAAAGACCACAGCCGCTAACTCCAAGTCATGAGTAGGGTAATTCAACTCATGAACCTTCAATTGTCGAGACGCGTATGCTATCACCTTTCCTCGATGCATCAACACGCAACCCAACCCCAAGTAAGAAGCATCCGAATAGACCACTAAGTCCTCGCTTCCTTCGGGTAATGATAAAACATGAGCTTGAGTCAACTTTGTCTTTAACTCCTCAAAAGCACTCTCTTGAGCTAGACCCCATACAAACTTCACATCCTTGCGGGTGTCAACATACTCAACGGAGAAGCTATCTTAGAGAAGTCTTGAATGAATCTCCTATAATATCCCGCCAACCCCAAGAAACTACGAATCTCGGATGGCGTCTTTGGAGACATCCATTGCATCACCGCTTCCACCTTTGCCAGGTCTACCTCCCGAATGTGATCGGCATGCTCCGCCTCACTCTTCGAATAAATCAAGATATCATCGATAAACACAATCACTGATTTATCCAACATTGGCCACACACTAGATTCATTAGGTCCATAAAAGCAGCTGGCGCGTTGGTCAAACCAAAAGACATAACAAGAAACTCGTAGTGTCCATAATGCGTGTGAAAAGCTGTTTTAGGAATATCTTGCTCCTTCACCTTCAGTTGATAGTAGCCAGATCGAAGATCTATCCTCGAGAACCAACTGGCACCATGGAGCTGATCAAACAGGACATCAATCCTCGGCAATGGAAGCTGATTCTTCACCGTCAACTTTTCAGCTCACGGTAGTCTATGTACATCCTCATACTACCGTCCTTCTTCTTCACAAATAAGACCGGAGCAACCCAAGGAGATATACTCGGTCTAATGAACCCTTTATCAAGCAACTCCTGCAGTTGCTCCATCAATTCCTTCATCTCGGTCGGAGCCAACCGATACGGTGCCTTAGCAACAGGTTGAGCACCGGGTATCAAGTCAATCTGGAACTCGATCTCGTGGTCCAATGGCACACCTGGTAAATCTTCAGGAAACACATCTGGGAACTCACACACAACTGGTACATCCGATAGTTGTGGTGTTGGCGTATCTACATCTTTCACGTAGGCCAAGTAGCCACTACATCCACGTCTCATGCACTTTCCCGCCACCGCCATCGAAATCACCTTCGGGATAGTCGTAACTCGATCATTGTAGATCGTCACCAAACTCCCGTCGGGCGCTGTCAGTCGAATCACCTTCTTACGACATATGATATTCGCCTCGTAGTCCGCCAACCAATCCATTCCTAGGACTACGTAAAATCCGCCTAAGGTCATCACGAATAGTCTAGCAGGAAATTTATGACCCTCTAATTCTATATCGCAGCCTTCTATCGGGTCAACAATCCTGGTAGACTTACCTATGGCAGTTTCTACATCAAAGGGCTCATCAACACTTCTACTACTAACAGGCAACTTAGTACAGAAAGCAGCAGAAATAAAACTCTTACTAGCACCTGAATCAAATAGCACAGAAGCAAGGATTTGGTTTACTAGAAACGTACCTAACACGAGATCGGGGTCCGTCCTAGCCTCCTCCTGAGTCATCATGAATGCCCTGGCGCTCATCCTCTGCCCCTCGTTCCAGGTCTTCTACCCTGCCCAGGAACTCTCAGCCCTTGGCTTCTTGCATTCTCGACTCATGTGGCCCTTTCCACCACAGTTAAAACACCTTTCCGCCTTGCACTCTCTTGCCATGTGGCCAGGCTTTCCACACTTGAAGCACACGTTCAATCCCCACCTACACTCCCCGGTGTGCTCCTTCCCACATTTGCCACACCTCTTCGACTCCGCACCGGATATGACCACACGCCGGTCATCCACCCGTGCATTCTTGTTGTTTGCCGGGGCACCACCCCGACCAAACCTCTTCCCATTCTAGTTTCGGTCACCACCGCCTTTCTTTCTCACCTCAGCCACCACCACTTCCCTCTCGACCACCGACCTAAACGTACTCGGCCAGGCGGCGATCATGTGCCTGCGAATATCCGCCGGCAAGCCCTGAATATACCTCTTGATCTTTCATGACAGAGGTGTCACCTGATCCGGCACCAGTCGTGCCATCTCATTAAAATTGGTGGTGTATTGCTGATGCGTCATGGTTCCCATCTCCAGCTGTAGGAATTCCTTTTAAACCTTGTCGAGCTCCCTATGAGGACAGAACTCCTCGATCACCAGCTTCTTCCACTCTGGCCACCTCATCCTTCTAATTTCCCTACTACCCTCGGCTTGGACGATATTGTCCCACCAGCACAGAGCCTAGTCCACAAATGAATGAGAGGCAAACTTCATCTTTTGATCCTCCCAACACTCGCTGATATCAAGTACAGCTTCCATCTCTCTCACCCACCGGTGAGCAGCAGCAGCAGTGCCATTTCCGTCAAAAGTTAGGGGCTTGCATCTTTGAAATGTCCCATAGTTCTGCATTTGGCGCAGGCTCTTCTTCTTTTTCCTCATCAGCTGAGACAACCGTCTCAGTCTCCGGTTGCTCCCTTACTCCCGCGGACCTATTCCTCTCTTTCCTTTCTCCTTCTCTCACAGCCTTTATCACTTCGGTCACCACAGACGGTAAAATCGTCTGCATGACCTGATGAACCTCCTCTACAACAGCCTCCTTCACCGAGGCCTTAAAGTTAGCACTCTCATCACCGCCCTCTGGATGAGGGGTCTCGCGCTCTTCATGAGCCACCTCTTCAGCCCTAGGCCTCCCTCCCGTGACCCGTGGTCCAGCACCACGTCCACCACGACCTCCACCTCGAGAAGCCTTTGAAGATCTACCACCGGCCATCCTCTAACACGCTATAAGATTCAAACACTAACACGGTCATTCAAGGTAATAGCTCAGTTTATGTCAAGTATAGTAAGTCCCTAATTATAGTGGCCAGTTGTGATTAGCCACTTACTTTACTCTTCATACCCCAAGCATTTTCTATCCTGACTACATCAGTATCTAAATCTACTAAAAATCACACAAATCACATAACGTAGCTACTCGGACTGGCATCCCTTCCTTTTGTCCCATTTTCAGTTTAAGTTTAGGTTTCTTTTAAAAAGTTTTAACCCGTTTCACTTAAACTTTGGCCCTGATACCAACTTGTAGGGCCCCGATCCCGGGACGCTCACAGTTAGACAATCATCGCACATAAAACATATAACTTACATTTACAATTTCTAAAACATTGCAGCGGAATACTTTTAAACAAACCATTTCATATATATATATAATTGCTTTCTTAAAATAATACATCGTTGACAGATTACAGAATATTACACGTTTGCATTACATCACATAAACATTATAATTCTAAACAACGGATGCCATCCAAAAATGCCAAGTAGCTGCCCCGTGCCATCCTCAGCAACATTACCTGCCAACTGGAAACACATAAAAGTCAGCGTTGCTGAGTGAGTTCTAGTTTTATAAAATAAAATACTTTTCTTTCGTTTAAAACCATTCTTTCTTTACTTTCACATGTGATTATGCATCAGATGTACACATAGATAATAATTTATTATTATCTTTCATCGTCATTCGTTACCGTTCATTCATCATCGTACGTCATCTTTATCGTTCGTCATCTTTCTTACCGTACTATACGTACATTCATTAACTTCCAATGACATGTACTGTACCCTGAACATTGTGCACGAAGCTGACTCATGGGCCTGGGGCAAGTACACTCATCATTATCATTCATCTTTCATTCCGGACCAATGCCATGTGCTATACCCAGAACATTGTGCACGAAGCTGGTTACTGGGCCTGAGGTCTATCATAGACCTCGAACATTATGCACGAAGCTGACTCCAGTACCTAGGGCAAGAGGCAAGGGTCCCATACATATGGTCAATCACAAAGATTAGACCCTTAGTGTGCATCCTTCCGGGGTATCTAACCCACACACAATTGAGCTAACACCCTTCATTGAGTGTGAACCTCCATGCATTGCTTGCAAGACTTTCATTACATCATTCATTAATGCATGCATTCATTCATTCATTACGTTCCCTTTCTCATTATCTTCCACTTTACGTTACATAATACTTTCCATTTACTTTTCATAATCATACCACGTAAAGCCAATATAAACATAACCATACCATACATAGAATCATCACATCACATATGACATCATGAGTCAACTTACATCACCCCCGGGAACCTCCCAAGTCAAAGCCTACACTTTACATTTTCCCCAAAATTTCAGAAAATATTCTAAGGCATAGGCGCATGAGCACTGTGCAGGCGCATGGCCTTTCAGGCACATGGGAACACTTAGGCGCATGGGGAACTTTAGGCGCATGGGCACTATTTGGGCGCATGACCCAACACCTAGGCTTCTGGGAAAATTTCTAGGCGCATGGGCACTATGTAGGTGCATGAGTGCCTAGGTGTATGGGCACTATTTGGGTGCATGGGTTTACACTTAGGTAATTTGACCGTTGGGCACATGGGCCATTTCCAGGCGCATGGGCAACCAACTCACACTA
This sequence comes from Flaveria sonorensis, assembly GCA_025506505.1. Lineage (NCBI taxonomy): Eukaryota > Viridiplantae > Streptophyta > Magnoliopsida > Asterales > Asteraceae > Flaveria > Flaveria sonorensis. The sequence continues at coordinate 43,206,741 of CM046437.1, read as the reverse complement.
TCAGCATCATAATAAGTCCCAACATCATCAATTCAACATGTTCTAACTTAGTTCTAGAATTCTAAGCATCATAACACGAACATGGCATCGTCATAACATCATAAGTCACCCAAATCATAACCCACCCACATTCACACATACACATACATACAAGTACAAAACCCATTTTCGTAAAAACATACATACATGCATTTCCAGCCCCAAAATTAGTTAAAACAAGTAAAAAGGGGGTTCTCGAACTCACCTTTGACAAACTTCTGGATGAACTTCTTCAAACCCGATTGTACTATGAGTTCAACCACCTAAAACCCACCAAATCACACAACCCGAACACACAAAACACACATAAGCATACAACCGAGGCATAGGCCTGCCAAGAACAACTTAAAATGATGAATTCTTACCTTGAATTCGAATTCCCCTTCTTCTTTCTTCAAAAACCCGAGAGCTCTGCTCTTTCTCTCTCTAGAAAATCTGGATGAAAAGAAGTGTGTAGAAAGGTGTGGGCGGCCATGCCCACTTTTGTACCAACTTTTATACTTTTTGTCCTTTTGACACATTTAGCCCCTCAACTTGGGTTAAATTGTGTTTTCTTTCTTTTATACACATCAATTCCCTCTTTCTCGTCTAAAAAAAATACCCGGGTGTTACATATTGTTTGCTGAATTCAAGTATAACAATCTGTTGTTATATTTGTTTGAGAGATTTGAAAAGATCCTTGGGGGAATCAACCTTTTTATGTTCTTATTGTTGTCTAAGTTCATAATCTGTCACATTGTTTGATTTTGATTCCATCTGGTGGTATCAGAGCCTTGGCTCAAGTCTTACTCTGATTTTTGATCTTCTCATTCAACAAAATGATATTCGTGGTTCATTAGCTTCAAAACATACATTTCAAGATTAAAATCATCACAACAACCTTCTTCTACTTTAAACATTCATTAAATATTCAAAACATGATTGAATAATCTGTTTTCATAGATTTTGTAGAAGATTTTGTGTGTTTAAAGTTCTAAACGTCATTCATACATGATTTTCGAACGTGTTCATCACAAAACTCTCAAAAGACCTCACGGTTTCTAAGGGTTTTTGGATAAACGGGTATTGTTCTATTCAGTTGTCATCAAAGAAACACTCATTTGAATACTGTGAAATCAATTATTGTATTTAAACATCATATTTGAGTTGTCCTACACTCAAATCAGGCTATTAATCTTCTTCAAACAACGAACCGATTGTTGTTTTGGTGAAATTGTTACAGCCGCCAACAAACCCTAGGATAAACCCTAGTTTTTGCTCATACATATCCTTCAAAATCTACGGTGATTTTTGTTGATTCATCATCAAAATCAAAGAAGAAACATAATCTTCTTTTGAATTTTTAAAAAAGTTACTTTTTGATCTGAAAAGAAAACTTTTAAACATAAAATATTTGCTTTTAGGGTTTTAACTTTTGTTGATCTGATATCATTAAAGGTTTTGACTGCTGATTGTCATTCTTAATAGAATATTTCTTTCTTTCCACCAAGATTTGAAATTGGCATCATTAGACTTTAATTAATTTGATTGTAAAATTAATTATTCTCATTTATTCGGTAAATAACAAAAACACTAACAGACAAATCTTAGTGACTTTAGGATATAAGAAATTTAGCACCAAGCTAAATAATCAATCAAATTTGACTTAAACCTTTAAGTTAAAAAATTTAACAAACATGTCTGATAAAATTTCAGGGACAAACAGTTGTCTAAAACCACCAAGACTCAAGAACAAAGCTGATTTCAAACAATGGAAAATAATGTTCAAAAATTGGATCATTTTCCAAGACCCGGACATATGGACTTCCATAACCGAGGGACCATACATACCATTGACTCTTGGGCCTGACTACAACATACATAAGCCAGTTAGCTTGGAAATTGTTGTTGGTGATAACCTATAGAAGGTCAAAACAGACATGAAAGCATACAGTATATTGACAATGACCTTGCCATTTGAAATTTTGACACGGGTTGAAAATTTCAAAACTGCACTTGAACTATGGAAGGTACTTCATACCATATGTGAAGGAAGTAAGGAGATACGAGAAACCAAAAATAAGAAATTGAGGACTCAATAGGAAACCTTTCACCAAATTCAGGGAGAATCCATTCCACAACAGCTTCACAAATTCATTCAACTAGTTAATGAGATGATAGTCTATGGTCTCAAGTATGAATCTATGGAGATCGACAAAAAGATGTTGGATACACTACCTGAGAGCTGGACTCAGTCAGTGTCATTGATTAAAGCAACATTGGATCTTGAAGCATTATCTTTAGATGCTCTAGTTGGTAAAGTTGAAGCACTAGAACTAAATGAAATATCCAGAAACAACAGTACAATCAGACATGTAGAAATATAAAAGTTCAAGGAACTTCAACAAATAGACAGTGCATTCCTGACATGCATTGGAGAAGATGAAGATGAAGAATTTTTAGATTCAAGTGAAACTTCATTCTTCTCTACACCTGAATCATCCAATACCAAACTAAAGTCTAAAAATACTGGTGTTCATGCTTCTCATGAAGTAACACCACAAAGCATACATATTCCTCACACCTCCAGTTCCAGCAAACAACAACAGCCAAAGAATCAAAACATACATAAATTTAAGAAACCCATGGATGCTCTCACAATCATTTTACAAAGTGAAGAGCAGAAGGCAGCCTATGCAGCCTTCTCAACTAGCTTTGAAGCATACTTGGATGCTAATCTAAAACCATCTCAAATCATCCAACAGAAATTGGATGAATTACCACCAGACATGGTTGAAGAAATGGATCTTTAGTGGTCTACGGCAATGATTGCCGATAGATCAAAAAGGTTTCTCCAAAGAACCAAAGGTTTGAGCATGGACAAGAACACCAAAATTGTTTTTGACAAAACAAAGGTAAGATGTTATAACTATTAACTGTATGGACATTTCTCAAGAGAATGCCAACAACCAAGAGTTGACAAAAACAACAACCAAACACAAACATCAAGAAGCTACCATCCAAACAGACCTCCAATAAGTATTCCTGCTGTACCAACTCCACTTCAAATCACACAATACAGCCCAAATCAACACTCCAAATCATCTACTTTGATTATAAAATAGGATGGTAGTGTGATTGGAGCATGTACGAGGCTGAAATCCAATCTCCTAATCATGCCCTTATGGGAAAACCTATGTACACAAGCATGCATTGATGAAGTCATCGATACAGAGAACATGTAGACAAACTTTCAAAGAAAGTAATTGAAACAAACATTTTGAATGAATGTCTAAAATCAGAACAAAAAAAAATATGGAACAAAAATTCTTTCAATACAAAATGATTTGGAAAAATTAATGTCTGAAAAACTAACACTTGCAGCTCAAGTGGAGCAAGTCTCTGAATCATTGACTTAGACAAAAACACTACAGGCTGAAACTTAAGTGAAACTTTAGAAATTTCAGGTGAGCAACAAGATGTTTGAAGAACTTCTTTCTCAGCAAATGGCATTTAAATATCCTTCGGGTTTAGGATATAACAAGGTCAACCCACCTTATAATGGCAATTATATTCCTCTACCTGACTCCATGACAAACACGTAGGGTGAGTCTCTTAACCCATATGACCAGACTAATGATTCAAAACAATCATCATCATTATCATCAAAATCATCATTAATATCAAAAAAACCTTTGATAAAATTTGTTAAAAGCCAAGCACCTCCACAAATCAAATCAACATATTTTTATCAAGGAGAAAATAATGAGTTTGATGAACAAACCACTGATGAAGATGATGTTGATCTATTGTATGATGAGTAAGATCAACCAATTACTAAAACTACAAAAGTTTCAAGTGTGGTTGATACACAAAACAAACAAACAAAGTAGACAAAAGGTTTTGACATCTACTCAAGTGGAAGAAAAGCTGGATCTTCCACTACCTCTCTTAATCAAACAAACAAAGGGAAAGGCAAAGCTCCCATTCAGCAAAAACAAACAACAGTTACTTTTGACTTACCTTTAAAATCAAATTTAAAATCAAAAGTTATAAACAAAAAAGGCAATGAAAATCTACCATATTGTAAATGGTGTGATCAATACACTCACATCACTGAAAAATGCAAATATGATAAATATTGCAAGTACTGTAACATGAACAATCACAGTACTAAATCATGCCATTTTCATAATTATTTTTCAATATGTGAAACAAACAACGGCACCATTGTCTGGTGGTTTGGAAATTCTAGTGACACTAGATTTCTTCTGATTGTTTTTAGCTCTGTCAGGAGAAGTACTTTGAGCTCTTCTTCTTTGAGTGCTAATATCTGTTGGTTGCCTACTTTGAGACTTACGTCTCCTGTTTGATTGTTTAAAGTTGTCATAAAAGGTTTATCATTATTTAAAACAAATTTTTGATGAGGAGTTTGTCGTGGTGCTTCTCCTTTGTTCTTGCTAGGAACAACTGTCTGTTTCTCAATTGATTTCTCAACTTGAGGCTATTTGTTTTGCTTCTTGTTTTTCTTATTGAAAAAGCAGTTAGCAATCGTTATAGGAAAAGTAGGAAAACCCAAGGCCATCTTGGCTTGGGTTGCATCATCTAATTGATTTCTTTGATTTTATAATGACATCAAAGAAGGCTTGACAACATCTGGTATGTTGATAGTGGATGTTCCCGACACATGACTAGCAATTATTCCCACCTTCGGGATTTTTAAAGCGAACATGGAGGAAATGTAGCCTTTGGAGGAGATAAGACAGGTCGAAAGATAACTGGTGAAGGAACAATATCAAATAGGTTGATTAGCTTTGAAAATGTCAACTACTCCTCCAACCTCCAGTTCAATCTTCTCATCATATCCCAAATCTATGATAAAGGATATGCAACCTTATTTGACTCCAACAACTACTACATCCTCAAGACTGGTTTTCAAATACCTGAAGATTATATCCTTTTGAAAACACCCAGTCATAACAACACATACATTGTTGATATGAATACTATTTCAGTATCAACCCCTGAAACATGTTTACTATCAAAAGAATCAGAAGATGTTTCCCAATTATGGCATAGACGTTTGGGACTCTCAAATTATAACAGAATTTATCAACTTGTAAAAGATGACTTCGTAATAGGTTTACCACAAAAAGAATTCTTCTGTACAGACCACTACACTGCATGTCTGAAAAGAAAACAACACAGAGTGTCTCATAAGTCAAAATTGGTAAACTCAAACAACACACCACTCAAATTGCTTCACATGCACCTTTTTGGCCAAACAAACATCCTTTGCATAGGAAAGAAGTAATACTATCTTGTTATAGTTGATGATTACTCAAGATTCACATGGGTTTTCTTTCTACTACATAAGTTAGAAACATCAGAAATCACCAAATCCTTTATCACTAAGATTAAGAATCAATTAGTTCTTAAAGTTAAATCTCTAAGAAGTTATAATGGTACTAAATTTATAAATGACTCTATTTCTCTTTTTGTGCAGTGAAAGGAAATAGTCATCAATTCAGTGTAGCAAGGACTCCTTAGCAAAATGGGGTTGCTGAAAGGAGGAACAGAATATTAATAGAAGCTGCTAGATCTATGCTAGCTGACTCTCATTACCCATATCTTTTTGGGCTAAAGCAATCAACACAGCTTGCTACAGTCAAAACAGAACATTAATAATCAAATAACATTCCAAAACACCATATGAATTGATATTTAAAAGAAAACCTTTCATTGGATTTCTTAAAGCTTTCGGATGTTCTGTTTCAATATTGACTCATTAATGAAATCATTTGACACATCTTACTTTGAAGTTTCAGGACCAATGATGACAATGAGTATCCAATGGTTCCACCAACAACCATAGATGTTCCTTTAACTACTAACCCTATAAGTAGAACAAACATCACTCCTTCCAGTACCACAGTTTCAACTCCTCCAGAACAAACAAACACATCAAAAGGAACATCATCAGACACACCATCTTCATCAACTCCTATCACCAACCAACCACAACCAAACAACCAAACAAAACCAAAACAACCAACCATAGTTAAAGAAGATGATGATTATCATTCATTACCTGATATACATCATGAAGAAGAAATCATAGATTTCTTTCATGATTCACCACAAACATTCAATGAACCCTCACAACCAGATAGATAAACAACCAACACCTTTGCTCATCCATCAACACCCAACCAAACAATCACCAATCTTGATTCAACCATCCTTTTTGATTAGATTACAACAACAAGAGTTCACAAAGATCATCCTTTAGAAAACATCATTTATGACCTCAATACCATATTGACACGTAGTCAATCTGACACAACAAGCATTTGCTTGTATTCCTGCTTCCTATCTCTAACTGTACCCAAAAACATCACAGAAGCACTTAAAGACAACAGTTGGATAGAAGCAATGCAAGAGGAATTATAGCAATTCAAAAAGCAAGAGGTATAGAAGTTGGTTGATCTTCCTGAAGGTCAATCCCATTGGCACAAGATGGCTCTTCAGAAACAAAGCAGATGACGAAGGAATTGTCATCAGAAATAAAGCAAGGCTAATTGCCCAAAGATATAATCAAGAGGAAGGCATTGATTATGATAATGTCTTTGCTCCAGTAGCTAGACTAGAAGCCATCTGAGTGTTCTTTGCATATGCCTCATCCAAAAACATCACTGTCTTTCAAATGGATGTCAAGTGTGCATTTCTTTATGGAAAGATAGATGAAGAGGTATATGTTGCTCAAGCACCAGGGTTTGAAGACCAAAAATTCCCTCACAGAGTCTACAATTTAGATAAAGCTCTGTATGGTCTTCATCCAGCACCTAGGAAGTGGTATGAAACTTTATAAGTTTCTACTACAGAATGGGTTTACACGAGGGAAAATAGATCAGACATTGTTCTTAAAATGAAAAGAACAAGACTTGTTAATGGTTCAAGTCTATATGGATGACATAATTTTTGGCTCCACAAACAACCAACTTTGCAAAGAGTTTGAAACTCTTATGCAATCAAAATTCCAAATGAGCTTAATAGGAGAACTTAGATTCTTCCTTGGTCTTCAAGTTCAACAATCTGTTGAAGGAATTTTTATCAACCAGAGTAAGTATGTGAATCAGATATTAAAGAAATACAACATGTCTGATTACACATCAAGCAAAACACCATTTGCAACTAGATTGAAGTTTTGACCCGATCTAAAAGGAACATCAGTGGATCAAAAACTATATAAATCAATGATATGTTCTCTGATGTATCTAACAGCAAGCAGACTAGACATCATGTTTGTAGTTTGCATGTGTGCCAGATACCAAGCAGATCCAAAAGAATCACACATAAATGCTTTAAAGAGAATCTTCAGATACTTAAAAGGCAAACTAGCACTTGGCCTATGGTATCCAAAAGATGGAGATTTCTATTTATATGCATGATGAAATAGCAACAGAAAATCCATTACTGGAGGTTGTCAGTTTTTTGGATCAAGATTGATCTCCTGGCAGTGTAAGAAACAAACAAATGTCTCTGTGTCAATAGCTGAAGCAGAATACATAGCTGCTTCTGTATGTTGTTCTCATGTGCTTTAGATTCAAAACCAAATTCTTGATTATGGCTTTAATTTTCTTAAAACACCCATACACATTGACAATTATGCTACCTTGTTTATCACTGACAATCCAGTTCAACATTCAAAAACAAAACACATAGATATCAGAAATCACTTTCTGGGAGATTGCACAGAAAAGGGTCTGATAAAGTTGATCAAAGTCCATACAGACAATCAATTTGCTTGACCTATTTACCAATCCATTTGATTCAACAAGATTTGAATTCTTGGTTCCACTTGGTATGATCAACTATAATCAAACAACTAATGTTTTCAAAACATTAATTTCAAACAAGATTGATTTTGTCAAAGTCCAAGTTTAACATCAACATGCATCTTTCAAAATGAATATATCAAACAATCATTCATGTTTTCTAATTGAAAAACACCTTAAATCACACATACCACTCATGAAAAATGATAGTACACTAGCTTAGTTATTCACTTGAGTCATTTTCCACTAATAAAGACTAATAATAATTTGTTTGATATGTGGACAGGCTTAGCATGAGACACCTAACAACACATACAATAGTGAAGCACTAAATTCTCATGATTGTGTGGTCATCAACACATCTTGGTTTATGGTAAGTATTAATATATCCAATATAGGTTGCTTGTAAAGTCACAACAATACACCAGGTGAAATGGTTTATAAATTGCTCAATCATACAAGTGTCTCCTATATGATTTTTATAGACCTGGAGTACACCAATGCATTCTTTGTTGTGCTGAGCACATACCTGAATGACCTATATCATGATCCAAAAAGATTCCTAATGAGGAGCACATCCATCTTGGATGAACAATCAATAAAGTTTGCTAGAGTACATTCCTTGTGAATGAATCAAAAGAATCCCGAAAATAATCACCTTCCAAAATGAAGTGAAAAAGAATCCCAATAAGGATCAAACAACATGGATCAAATTGAGCATTTATACTCCTAAGTAGCTATGTCATAAGTATTGAAAGTGCTTTCTGGCATATCTTGAGGAGGGTTATTCTAAACCAACACATATCAATCAACTCAAAACATGATAATCACTCACTGATTCAATCAATCATTAATACCATGCATGAGTTTAAGTGGATTACAATATCTACAATCAACATTGTATTAGTCTATGTCTATTCTCAGAAACATTCAAACAACTCAATGAGAAATTAATACTAGTATGATCTCATGTTATGTGCAAATGAATCATGTCCACACATGAAAATCATTCATTTTTCTCTCGTAGACCTCCATGACTAGGGATCCATATACGCTCGAATCTGATTTTGACACCATCGATGTTTTCTTCCAGATTTGAGATCTGCCCTTTCATCCTCTCCTTATCAATGTGCTTAGGTTCCAGAGCTTCTTTCTGAGCCTCACAAATTTGCTTTATCACATCAGGAGTTACAATCAACCGGTAAGATCTCACCCGAATCTGTTCATGGTTTTCCTTCTGGCTTAGAGCATCAGCTACCACGTTAGCTTTACCCAGATTATAATGAATCTCAAAGTCGCAGTCTTTTATGAGCTCCAACGATCGTCTATGTCTCATATTAAGATCATACTCCTCAAAGAAATACTTTAAGCTTTTGTGGTCCATATAAATCATACATTTGACACCGTATAAGTAGTGTCTCCGTATTTTTAACACGAATACCATAGCAGCCAGTGCCAGATCATGCGTAGGGTAGTTCACTTCATGAATCTTTAACTGTCGAGATGCGTATGCTATGACTTTGCCTCGCTGCATTAGCACGCACCCTAACCCTTGATAAGAGGCATCAGAATAGTCAACCAAGTCTTCATTCCCTTCTGGTAGTGTTAACACTGGTGTTTGTGTCAGTATTCTCTTTAACTCCATGAACGCATTTTCTTGGTGGTCATCCCATTCAAACTTCACATCCTTCCTTATCAACTTGGTCAACGGCGAAGCATTCTTGGAAAAATCCTGAATGAACCTCCTGTACTAACCCGCCAATCCGAGGAAGCTTCGGATATCAGACGGCGTTTTTGGCGAATTCCACCTCATCACTACCTCCACTTAAGCATGATCAACCATGATTCCTTTTGGGTTAATCACATGACCCAGAAACTGCACCTCGCGTAACCAAAATGTGGATTTGGAGAATTTCGCGTACAACTTCTCCCTTCTTAGAGTTTCCAACACCTCACGGAGTTGACAGACGTGGTCTCCCTCATTCTTTGAGTAGATCAGGATATCGTCTATGAACACTATTACTGATTTGTCAAGCATAGGTCGACAAACTCTTTTCATCAAGTCCATGAATGTTGCAGGTGCGTTGGTTAGACCAAACGACATCATGAGAAATTCATAATGCCCATATCGCGTCCAAAACGCAGTCTTTGGGATATCCTATTCTTTAACCTTTAGCTGGTGATAACCGACCAAGATAGATCCTCGAGAACAAACTTGCACCCTGGAGCTGATCAAACAAGTCATCAATTTGGTAACGGATACCAGTTCTTCAAGGTCAACTTGTTCAGTTCACAGTAGTCGATGTACATCTTTATACTACTGTCTTTCTTCTTCACGAATATAGCCGGAGCACCCCATGGAGAGATACTCGATCGAATAAAGCCTTTATCCAAGAGGTCTTGCAGTTGCATCATCAGCTCCTTGAGTTCGGATGGAGCCAACCGGTATGGTGCCTTGGCGACGGGTTGCCCTCCTGGTATCAAGCCAATCTGAATCTTCGGGAAACACATCAGGGAAATTGCATACTACAGGCACATCGGATAGTTAAGGCACGGTAGCATCCACATTCTTCACATAAGCCAGGTAAGCACCACACCCTCACCTCAGAAACTTCTCTACCATGATCATCGATATCATTCGCGGAGTGGTACATTCCTTGTCTCCATGAACTGTAACCAAACTGCCATCCGGCGCAATTAGACGAATCATCTTCTTTCAGCACACGATATTCGCTTCTTTCGGCTTCTTCTCGGGTCATGTTAAATGCTCTTGCCTTAGCCCTCTACCCTTGATTCTCTTTCCCAATCCCCTTTTTCACCCTGCAGTTCTCAGCCCTTGTCTTCCTGCAATCCCTACTCAGATGGCCCTCTTCACCATAGTTATAACATCTCAGTATCCTGCACACTTTAGCATAATGGCCGTCGCCCCTGCATTTGAAGCACCTATCCATCCCCACTCTGCATTCGCCCGCGTGGATCTTCCAACACTTCCTACATTCCCTCCGGTCATTCCCCTTAATCGGTTCTGGGTGATGATCATCAACCCTCCTCATCTTCTCCCCAATCCCATAGTTGTCATTCCTGAATCTTTTCCCATTACAATTCCTGTACAACTCTTCTCAACCTTCCTCTGAATTGGCATCAGGTCCCTCTCATCATACAATCTTCCAGCCAAATCTACAGCAGACCTAAGCATGCTCGGCCTAGCAGCTATCATGTTCCTTCTAATTTCCATAGGCAAACCCTGTATGTACCTCTTAACCTTCTTGGACACCGAAGTTACTAGATCCGGCATAGGTCTTGCAAGTTTATGGAACTTAGAGGCATACTCTTGATGAGTCATGTTTCCAGCCTCCAAATGCAGGAACTCCTTCTCAATTTTGTCTAACTTCCAATATGGACAATACTCCTCCAGTACCCGTTCCTTCAAATCCGACCACCTCATCCTTGCTATAGACCATTTTCCCTCGGCTTGGACAATGTTGCCCTACCAGCATAATGCTGAGTCAACGAAAGAATGGGAGATAAACTTCACCTTTTGATCCTCCCGACACTCACTGATGTCTAGGACTGCCTCCATCGCTCGAACTCAACGGTGAATAGCAGTGGCATTGCTGTTACCATCAAAGGTCGAGGGTTTGCACCTCTGAAACACCCCGTAGGTACACCCCTTAGTGGTCTCCTTCTCCTCCTCACTATCATCATCATGAATTACAACCTTTGGGCTAGATGGCTCTTCTCTGTTTTCTCCTTCTTCCCAGCATCATCAGTTCTTTAACCCTCTTTTACAACCCTTAACACTTCGGTCACCACTGAGGGCAACACATTTTGCATGACGTTGTAGACCTCGTCAGCAATAGCTTCCTTTACTGTAGATTTGAGGGTAGCTGATCTTGCACCCTCTTGGTGGCTATGGAGGTCTGTGTCCTCATGAATCATCTCCAGTGCCTTAGCCTTGCTCCTGGTGACATGTGGCCCAGTAGTACGCCCGCCACGAGTAGCGCCTCGGGTTGCCTTCCCAGATTTCCTACCCGCCAAAAGATCTACCTCCTATAAGATTCAAACACTAACAAGGTCATTCAAAGTAATAGCTCAGATTATGTCAAGTATAGTAAGTCCCTAATTATAGTGGCCAGTTGTAATTAGCCACTTACTTTACTCTTCATTCCCTAAGCATTCCCTATCCAGACTACATCAGTATCCAAATCTACTAAGCACATAAATCAAACAGCACTTGCATGTAATACCGGTTAACTTTATGAAAAATTACCTGATGGCACGTAGCTACTGGGGCTAGCATCCTTCCATTCGGTCCCATTTTTAGTTTAAGTATAGGTTTTGAAAATAATTTACCCAATTCTCCTAAACTTTGGCTCTGATACCAGCTTGTAAGGCCCTGTTCCTGGGAAACTCCACAGTTAGTCATTCATAGCACTTTCCATATCAAAACACATTCTGATTCATCAAAACAAGAAAACTTTGTAGCAGAATAATTTAATACAAACCATAGCATTCATTAACCATTACTTTTGTCAAGAAATGCATTGTTGTTGCTAGTTATAAAAAGGACATCTAGTTGCATTTCAAAACAAAAATAACTTTTCAGCATGTCATGGATGCCAGTCTTTGCTTGCCAAGTAGCTTCAACTCCGTGCCACCCTCAGCAACCACATTATTACCTGCCAACTGAAATGCATATAAAAAGTCAGTGTTGCTGAGTGAGTTCTAGTTTTAATACCATAGAAAATATACATTGGTAAGCTTCCTTTAGTGAATCATCCATCATAGTACATAAGCATTCTTTAGAAATTTCATTATCTTTAATTCTTTCATTATCTTCCTCTGAAAATAACTAGGATTGCATAAAGCAAGAGCCTGCATTTTTGGTTGGCAACAGATGCCGAACCCCTGCCAGTAAACGTTTATCATGGTAGCTAACCCATGGCAGTTGATGCATAATGCTAGGCACTAAGCCTGCTCATAAACTTGGATCCCATTTATCTATTGGTCAATCATAAGGATTAGACCCCAGATGTGCCTTACTTGGGCTGAACAACCACACATCAGTTGAGCAAACATCAACCGGGGTTGTGAACCAAATTTGGAAAAGCTTGCAAGGCTTTTAACCTTTTATCAGGGCTCGGGGGTAACATTCATTAAGTTCCACTATCCTTCTTTTATTCCTTTTTGTCCACTTGGTTATTAATAATACTTTTAAAATATTCACTATTTAATAGTCACATATCATGAAATATAATAATAACTATCCATAACAAGCTGCCCATAAGAAGAGAGTCAAACATTAGAAACATTAAAAAAGCATAATCATTCCTTTTAGATAAGTACTTAACACTTAACTTCTATTCCAAAAATTTCAAAATAATTCTAAGTCCCCAAAGAAATGCAGATGAGCAAGAACAAATTTGGATGAACAAAAGTAAATGTGGATGAAATGTAGCAAATGCGGATGAACACTGTAACAAATGTGGATGAACAAATGCGGATGAAAGTCTTTAGAAAATATTCTAAGTGTCCAAGAAATGCTGGAAGAGCAAATGCTGATGAACTGTAGAAAATGCAGATGAACACTTAACAAATGCGGATGAACACTTAACAAATGTGGATGAACACACTAACCTGCAATGAAACTTATGCTATTTCCAGTTCCCAATCATCATTCTAACATATCCATAGCACAGATCTAGCATGCTAAACACTTAAAATAGAGCTTACAACTACGCAACATCAAAGAAGGCATTCAAAACACACATCTCATACACTTCAAATGCAAATACATAGAAAACTCATGCCCTGGTTATAGAAATTAAGTTAATATGCATTTCAGCCCCAAACGAGTTTAAAAAAGTAAAAAGGGGAATCTAGAACTCACCACTATTATCTTTCGAGTGAAAACTCCTCAAACCCGAGAGCAACCTGAAGTTATAGCACTTCTACAAAAGCAAGCTGCCTAACGCAAAGAAACACGTAAAGATCGGTCCAGAAGCTCAACCCAACTGAAATCAAAAAGAAAACACAAGAAAACCTCACCTCTAGGAGAATTCAACTTCTCACGCACAAAACCCAGTTGAAGTTTCTGTTCTTCCTCAGGCAGCCGAATTCAGTTGGTGAAATGGGGTGTGGGCGACCGTGCTTCTTTTTAAATCCCATAATGGGCAACTTTTCCACTTGCAAAACTTTAACCCCTTGACTTGGAATATTTCATATTTCTTTCTTTTTCTTTTCTTTTGCTGAAATTTCCGGGTGTTACATGAGGCTCAACATGGTGTCTAAAGGAAATTTATCAAAGTATGGAATTCAAAAGAAAATGTTCAACAAATGATTCATTCCTAATGCCTCTCTCACCTTTATGAACATATTGGTTCATGATCTTGACACGTATCAATTACACGATTTATAACTTAAATGCACATTATGGTGTCCCTCGTTATGCAAAAATATAAAGCAAATCAACATATACTATGAATTGCTCAATTAGGCTCAAATTCTCTCGGAAACAGTGGAAAAGGGTTAAAAAAATGTGAAGCACGTATGTCATCTACCATCCGGTTCATTATGCCTTCTAAGAATTCTACCTAATTTTATAAAAAACTCATGATGGGAGTGGCTTACTATAATTTCAACACAAGCATACCAAGGGATCTATACACGCACAAACAAGTGATAATTAACCATGTATGAGAAAATTTTTAGGTCTCACACACTATTAAGCTTATTAAAATACTTATTTTCAAAAATGTTCAATTTTTTTCAATTGTTCCCTCATCCCCACACTTGAGATATATTGTCCTCAATGTATGGTAGTCATAAATGATATTTTCATAGCATAGGGTAGTAGATTCTTGATTTCATTCCTATTATTGCTAATCAAGAAAATTCATTGCGTAGGGAGACTAATATGCCATATCCTAACATATTATCAATCAATTTCAATGAAAGCATAAAAAGAATATTATTCAAAACCAAATTAGTGGAAAGAGCACATGAACCTGATCGTTAGTGAGAGCCTTCATTAACCGACTTGTGCCTCCTCACACTTGAGTGCTTACGTCTCAAGATTGACTATCAATACAAAACAAAGCTAACCAAAGAAGTAAAAAAACAAAAAATAATAAAAGAGTTAAAACTCACTATCGTAGGAATCATGATTGCATTTAGCACATGTAACAAGACTTTAAACCCCTCGGTAGACCCGAGTTGACGAGTTGTAGTCTCGTGAGGGTTTCTAGTGAACACACCCATAGAGTTGTCGGGTTGCCTCCTACAAACGCCAAGTTTTAGGTCTTCATCCACACCTTACCTGTAACCACTTATGGTGGTCGTATTAAGTGCTTATCTCCAAACTTCTCTTCAAAGAATTGCTTATCCCAGCATGGTAGATTTTCTCGTTCATGCAAGCTTTGGCCAAACATTACTTCTTTAATCCTTGAGTTCTTATAATCCGATGGTTTACCCATCTTAACCTTTCATCTCGGATTTTCATTCCTTGGTGCCTCCATCTTCACATTTTCATCCTTTTCCACCTTTTCAAGCTCAAACCTATAAGGATCAAAAACATTCTTCTTGGTGATATCCTCACCTACATGTGAAATGTAAGGAGGATCACACTCTTTGGTAGCATCTAATATAGAAAAATCATTGGTAACTAAATATGTAATTGATTTTGAAAACACATTAAAGAACAACTTATAGTTTTTGAATGTCATGTCGGTGATTCTATCGCAACAATTTATTTGAGTTTTGGATGTTGCCAAGAATGGTCGACCTAAAATTACCTTTAGTTGCTCGTTTTTCCTTGTTGGTGCATAATCAAGTAATATAAAGTCCACCGGGTAGTAGAACTCTCCTAGCTTGATGATCACATCCTTAACCAACCCTCGGGGTTGTTTCCATGTCAAATCAGCAAGGACCACTAGTTTTTCAGTTTCATATAATGGACCAAAGTCATATTGGTCATACAAACTTCTTGAAAGGATGCTCACACCGGCTTTATAATCCAAAAGTGCTTGCTTGATTTTAAATTTCCTGACTTGAATGGGATTAATTGGTTCTCCTAGGTCACTTCCTTCCACTTCATCAACTTCCTTATCATTACCTACAACTACTTGAGGAGTGGAGGTTAAATCATAATCACTACATTCAGATTTAGGAACGATACTAACCGAGTTGATGTGCACATTCATTGAAATTGAGGCTTGATGTTGAGGGTTCTTTGTTGTATCACTTGGATGTTTCCCTGGTTCTCGTCCAGACAGTTGTTCAGCTAATTGTCCTAGTTGCTTGGCAATGGCTTCATTGGTCTTTTCTTGCACCTCTAAATTGATTGAACTCTTTCATCTCCTTTGCAAGGTCTTGAATTGCTAACAAAATTGCATTGTCCTTACCATTGCTAGTGGAAGTACCTTGTTGATGTTGTTGATTCCTTTGTTGATATTGACCACCTTGTTGGTTGTTTCTTGGATGGTAGTTGTTTCTTTGATAACCACCTTGATTGTATTCTTGTTGATGGCCTTGATATTGGCTGCTTCCTTGATTTGGTACCTAAAAAGGAGGATTCAATTGGTTAGTATTGTTACCAAATCCAAGATTTGGGTGATTTTTAAGACCCATATGATATGTGTTAGAATTCATATCGTATGTCTTCCTTTTTCCTTCGCCTTGTAATTGATGTACACTTTCACTCTTCCCCAAATTCAAGTAGCATGTGACCGATGTATGGCCGATGTCATTGCACATGTCACACACTTCATACTCACTAGATATGTTTGCCATGCCACTCTTTCTAACTTTAAGGCTTGCAATATCTCATTCTAGAACAGCAATTCTATCCATGGCCACAAGATCATTCACCATCTTCCAGTTTGCACCCCTTGACCTCCGACTTGATTGTACACGCTTCTTCGAGATTACACTCATCCTTTAAATAATATCCCAATCATCATCCTCATGGTTTAAGGTTGTAACACTCGGAAATTTCAGAAAAAGAAAAGAAAAGAAAATTAAAGGAGCAAACAGGGTGTTATTTCAAAAGCAAAGGGTTAAAAGTGTATAAGGGCCAAACCAACCCACTATGGGGTTTAAAAAAAGTATGGTTGCCCATAACCTGTCTTTTTCTCCTGTATACTTTCGGTTAGTGAGAGAAAAGAGCTCTCATCCTGTTTTAGTGAGAGAAAGTGGAAGAAATCTTCAAAAGGTAAGATTTTAATGTGTTTTCTTCCTAGTTTAAGTTGGGTTTGAGCTTCTGGACCTAGTTCCCTGTGTTTAGTGCTCATTTTTGTGTGTTTTAGGTGCTAGAACTCCAGGCGTATTCTCAGGTTTGTGAAGTTTGCTCGAAAGCTGTTAAGGTGAGTTCTCAATCCCCCTCTTGCTGGTTTTCTACTTGTTTGGGGCTGTTATGCATACTAAAAAGGATGTTTCTTTACCAATCTATGATTTTCCATGATAAAGTATGACTATTTATGAAGTTGAATGTCTTACAAGATTGTTGTGATGTTTAATGGATGTTTATTATGTTTAAGTGTATAACTAGTAGATCTATGCTAAGGGTACGTTTAGAAATTATGTATGTGGCAAGAAATTGCATAAATTACATTTTAGGAGCTAAACTTGTGTCTGCTGTGGGCATTAAAGTGTCCGCTATGGACACTTGTCCATTTTATGTTGTCCGTTATGGACCTTGCATGTCCGCTGTGGACTTTGCATGTCCACTGTGTACACTTGGAGATTTTAGGTATACGCTGTGAAGACTTGGAACTTTAAATGTTGTTCGCTGTGGACATTAGAGTGTCTGCTATTGACACACGGAGATTTTATGATTGTCTGTTGTGGACTTGTTCATCTGCTATGGACTTGTTCATCTGCAGTTGCCTTTTTGTTCTTCCACATTTAGTATTGTTCATCCGCATTTGGACCTGTTCATCCGCATTTGTACTTGTTCATCTGCATCTGGTTCACCCGCATATCTTTAGACACATAGAATATTTTCTAAAGACTTTCATCCGCAATTGCTCATCCGCATTTGCTGAACATCCATTCGTACTGGTTTATATTCATCTGCATTTCTTTGGGGACATAGGATTTTTCTGAAATCTTAGGATGTAGAATGTGGTGTTAAGTTATGGAATGCTTTGATGGTTTATGTCTGTTGATGTTATGTATGATTATGGGTTGTGGTTGATGTTCTATATTACGTATTACTATGTGACTTTATGTGGTGTGTTAATACTCTTGTACGTAAAGTATTATCTTAATAAAAGAGAAAGACAAAGTTAATGAAAGTGGAACATAATGAATGAAGAAGGAATGTCTTGTGAGAAAAATTATGGAGGTTCACAACTCAACGAGGTAGTTGTTTGCTCAACCGTGTGCAGTTTAGCTAACCCTTGTTAATGCGCATAGGGGTCTAATCCTTGAGATTGACCAAAATGTGATGGGATCCTTATCGCTTACCCTGATACTGTGTCGGCTTTTGCATGACGTTGGGATATAGCATATGGCAGGATCCAGATAAAAGTGAAAGATGTTAATGAATGAAAGTACGAAAACAAACGATGATGAATGATGTCGAATGATGATGAACGATGATGAAAGATAATAAATAATTATTATCAAGATGTATGTATGATGTATGATCATGTACGAAGTAAAGGAAATGTTTTAATGTAAAGTAAAGTATTTTATGTTAAAACTAGAACTCACTCAGCGTCGCTGACTTTTGTATGCATAATAGTTGGCAGGTAATCGTTGATGCTGAGGAGGTGTAGGCATGGATGCATAAGCTACCGGGGATGATTTGAGTCTGGCATACATATTTTGAGAATATTATTGTACTAATACAACATTTGAGATATAAAAATGAATGACATGATGTATTGACATGTTTTTAATTACCAATGAAAAGTTTAAATTCCGCTGCAAGATTAATGTGTTTTAAAGGTTTTATGCGAAGATTGACCAACTATAAGTGTCCAGGGAAGGGGGCTTAAAAAGGTGAACGTTCCTGGACTTGTGGAATTTACATCTCTAGCATCCTCGGGTGATAGCCCATCATAGAATGCTGAAATCAACTCCCACTTAGCTATGCCATGATGTGGACAAGTTCTTAGCATCTCTTTGAATCCATGTCGACTTGATCTTCAATCCACTCTTCTACACAAGTAGTGTGATAACTTCCTTCAACTGAAAACCTGTCTTCATTGTTATTATGGCTCCCTTCCACGTCATGCTGAAAACTTGGGGTACGAACCGAGAAATTGGCATCAGTTGAAAGTTCATGGGTGGAGATTAGTTTTAAACATCTTGATTTATAGGGATCGGCTCCTGAGGTTGAGGTTGCATTGGTTGTGGTTGACGTGGAGGATCATGAGGTTGAGGGAATACGAGTAATGGAATATCTCCGAAAGGTTGGTTGGGTTGTGGTACTCCTTGGTTTTCTGGATTGGTCATCATTCTTGACTGGTTACTTTCGGGTGTTCTTGAAAGTATGCTTAATATCCGATGAGTTGTTGCTGCTGATGATGTACCTTCTTTCGATCTTGTTTGACAACAAATTTGAGGTCCTTGAAGTTGATGCTTTTTGAAACACACAATTCGCTCTTGTAGTCTTCTCGATTTCTTGATCAAATAGCAATGGTGAGGTCCTTCCTAAAAAACTTGTATGCATTAATGTAATGGTTACCTACAACAAGAAAACATAAAATACCTCGCGTAATACTGAACAAGAAAACAAATAAACAAGAAAAAAACTAAAAAGCAAAATCTTTTTAGGTTTTTTATAAAATTTTTAAGAAAATCAAATAAAAATTATTAAACACTAAGCACACTAATTCCCCGGCAACGGCGCCATTTTGGATCTGATTGTCGAGACTCGATCAAAAACAAGTTAATTTATCGGTCTTAGCTACCTTTATTCTGCAAGGGTAAGTAAAGTCATCTCCATAGAGAATATGTGGAAAGTGTTTAACGATTGCAACTCAATTAACTTAAAGACAAAAACTTTGAAACAAAGATTGAAACTGTGAATGAATTAATGAACACAATTGCAAAAAGCAAGAATCTTTGAAACTGATTTAACTAAATAATAAGAAACAATCACTTCCGGGTTTCCAATTCCGCAAGATCCACAATTGATACATTTAAATTAGGGTTTGTATGAAACAATACTTCAAGATCTTAGCTTTTGATTAAAGTGATAAAAAATGAACAATCTTTTAAGACTCGTTCATTCACAAAGTTACCAATTCACCTATATCACGTTGTCTACTTTTCTTAATGAGCTCACGATGCAAAGAAACCAAAAACTAATAATCAAGCATACAACTTTATTTATAAGTAAACCTTTTAAATTCAATCAAAACATAATGCTTCATTCACTAAACCATTGTTCAATACAAAAACCAAATCAAACATACCAATTGCCTCACTTGACAAGAATTGTACTCACGAAAGCAATTACAAACAAACTAGCCACTCATGGCCTTCATCGAATCTTCAATCATGTTTTGATGATGATCAACGATGATTTGGGATGTGTTGGGAAGCTTAAAAACACCCAAAATCACCTTAAATTTACTAGATTTCGGCAGGGAGGAGTTGTTCTTCGAGTTGACGTTGGATAGGTTTTTGTAGATATCAAGATCCACAAAATCCGGGTGTTTGTTGAAGACCAGCGTATGATACACCCAGGGATGGCATATCATACGCCCCCCTCAGCATCCATAAGCCTAACTTTCTGTAATTTTTGTCAAATACGCCGCCCATACGCCGACCGACGTATTATACGCCCATACCAAGCCTATGATACACCGGTATGCCTAATTTTTACCTTGTAGTTTCATGTTTGCCTCCTTATTCTCCAAAAAAGCCTCTTTTAGCTCCAATTACCTATAAATCAAAACACAAACAACTTGAAACTATTCCACCACAATCATGATGTAAAATCAAGCATTTAGATCAATTAAACCTTGAATTATTACCACTCGATCAGGTGCCCCTTCTGAAATCCCCAAATCATAGTTGGAAGACACTTACACACCTTTAATGGAGGTGATGTGTGCAAGTCTACAGTCTATAAATTTAACTTCTCCTATAATTGGAAGTTTTTGCTGCACATCGTCCTGTACTGCCTATCCAACAAGTCTAGGGGATGGGATCAAATCCTATATTATTTGGGTTGCCTAGTCCACGGGTTGGTAAAAGGCTTATGACGAACAACTTAAGAGGCAATCTCACCCGGGATCCATTTTACATGTATCCTCGGTTCATTTCGCACATAATCAACTGTGAGCTGGACCAGGACAGATTACAATGGGCAGGTGTTCTACTGGTTCATCACATGTGGCCTGGTATCTTCAGATCTTTGAAGAAGGTGTCCACCAACTTCTCTGGAAGATTCACTGTTCTTCTTCCAGGTATGCGTGAGCCAATGGCTCCTGGTGACATCACTGCCAGCCCAGCAGGTGATGAACCCACACCAGACACCACTACACAAATACTAATCACTTCTTCCAACTCAATCAAGATCACCAACAGAAGATGCCCCAAACAAACCCTTGATCAATCTACTCTGATTGATCAGGTCCCCTCTGTTCAAACCAACTCAACTAGAGGTCCAACTATCCTCCACCATTGACCTTAATGTCAGCTTTGAGTCTCCTCAGTCTCAAGCTGACGAGCCTACAAACCAGGCCTTTAGCCCTAAGGGTGAGTCTCAACACTCCCCTGAGCAGCCAAAAAGGGACAACAACTTCATCGGGTCATCTGCTCTCGCAAAAGAACCCTTAGGTGCTAACCAAGGTCCCGGGTCATTAGATTTAATGTCCCTATCCCTCATTGACCTATCAACCCTACCTGATGAGGACATTATGTTTCAACCAGGCCATGCTGTTGATCTACCACACCATTCTCAAGATCAACTGAGCCCCAGGGAACCTCTAATATCTAGCCCATATCAACTATACCTAACTGAGGTGAGTCAAACTGGTACGGAGGTAACTCATGTAGGCTTAGCTACCACTACTGAGAGTGTTCCACTAACCTCTTAGGATAGTGGTAACATAAGTGGGACTGAGTCTATGGCAACCTTGCCCCTTGATGACTCTGAAAGAGACATCAGCACATAAGGGTATCCAGGGCGCCAAGAAACCATTACTGTTGGTGATAATGAACATACTAAGTATGTTATCTCATCTCCCAATGATTCTTCAAAAGAAGATGAGGGTAGCCTGAAACTCATTATCAGTGACCTGCTTTCTAAAGTTTCAAACCTTGAATTCAAGGTTAAGACTTTAGAAGACAGGTTTTCTACTCAGTAACTTGAGATTGAAAATCTCAAGGCTCAACTAGCTGAGACACAGATTGAGAAGTCTGTTAGGCATGTACATACACAGGTTTCTTTAAGTTCTTCCTCTAGCTCATCTACTTCGTAAGATGATGCTACCAAAAAGGGGGAGAATGTACAGAAACAAAAACATGAGGAACCCTGCCTTGCCATCACAATAACTTCCCTTGATGCCATATCTTCTTTTTACCCTACACAGCAACACCCTGTAACCATCTTCCATCAAATAGCTTCCATTGCTATTCAAGTGGATCCAAAGATGCTTATAGACTTCAACAAGTTTTTAACCAAATTTTTGATAAGCTCATCCATTGAACAACATTCCCTTGATGTAGTCGTTGCCTACTTTGGAGCTGAGGAGCTTCAAAGGCTGAGTGCACCACCTACCTGTAAAAAGAAAGTTGGTTAACTTAAGGTCTCAAAGCTTCAAAGGCTGAGTGCACCACAACCTTCCCTTGAGTGCACCACCTACTTTGGAGCTGAGGAGCTTCAAAGCTTCAAAGGCTGAGTGCACTACCTACCTTCAAAGGGGACATACAGACTCATGGCCAAGCAACCAATTTAGAAAGGATAGGTAGTGCGGTTCCAATTACTTCTGAAGTAGAAATCCAAGCTACGGAAGGAATAATTGAACTGTCTTCCTCGTCCAATGATCTTTTCATCACAGAGGCTATTCTTCACCTATCCTCTGAGGTAATCAGTGAGGATTTCCTTACAACCCCTCTCTCCTAAATACCACAAGTTCAAATCCCCTCTCCCCAACTTGAATCCACTAAACCTGAGTCTCCAAAGGCTGAATCTTCCTTTGATCCTAAGGGGAAGAGGAAGCTCACTGCTGAGGAGCTTCTAGAGGAGGAAAGATTGGAAAAGCTCAAGAAGAAAGGAAGAGTTGATACTGGGAAGCTCTTGGCTGCAAGTAGCAAAGCAGTAACAGTCACTCAAGAAAGTATCAATAACAAAAAGAGAGTGGAGGTCATTGACAGGTTCATCAACCTGGGAGTAGCCAATGAAGAAATTCTTCTACGCCCACTTGATGAGCTTGTGAAGATAGAAAATGCTACCTTGCTGCAAAAGGAAAGAGATGAAGCAGTAAGGTTGGCTGAAGAGGAGGAGAATAGGAAAAGGAAGGATGAGGCTATGGAAAGAGTGAGGATGGAGAGGATAGCCTTTCTCTGCTCTAGAGGCTATTTTCAAGAGGAGCAGGCACCTCACAATTATGATACGATCTTGTTTCTTTTCCACAAAGAACAAGATTAGATCAACAAAAAAAGAAGAAGGATGCTAGGGAGAAGCTGAGGGAGAAGTAGAAGAAGAAGGAAGAGGCACAACTTGTTGCTGCCAAGAAGGAGGGAGATAAGGAATTGATGAAAACTTATCTCAAAGCCTTTGGCTTCTCCGGCAAGCAAGTGGGTCCCATGTCAATGAAGATCCTACAGCGACATGTCAGTAACATCAAGGCTGACGTTCGCTTAGGAAGAAGGTATGAGGTAATTCAAACATCAAGTGTTTAGAAGATGGCACCCAAACCGACAATAACACCCAAACCAGCACAACCTACACCCACACATTTTCCCTTCCCCATCAAAACTGAACCAACCACTGAGCCTCACACCCCTAAAACCACATCATCAGCCTTACCTACACCCTCTCCCACTGCTTCCTAACAACCACCTCCACTACCTATCCTCAAACCCAAAACACAACCTAGAAACCAATCCAAAACCAAACCATCTTTTGAAACATCTAAGCCCCTGACCATAGAAGAGTTCAAGGAGATCAAGAAGAAGCTCATTAACTACACAACATTGAGTGACATCTCTTGTGAGGAAGAGACAATTAAGCTTAAATATATTGATGGCTCTTCAAGTTCCCTCACAAGAGATGCATTCCTTGATCTGCCTAGGGGAATACTTGACCAAGCTCCCTAACTTCTTGCAGCCAATTCAGATGTTCTAACAGAAGAAGAGAAGAAGTTAAGAAGGAGACTAGTGACTCTGTTGGATACTAGGAAGGGGGACAAGCTTTCATCCAAACCCCTCGATCCTAGAAAACAAATAGTCCAGTGGAGATTTGATGAACCTTCACACAACTTTGCTATGGAAAGAAAGAATGGTGAAGTAAACAGGGTTGATACTTCATCTCTGTTACATTCTAACAGATTTGACATTGCTGAGTTAGCAGAGAAACCATTCTCTTATCCCACCAACTCCCAGGTTGCTGCTCACATCAAAAATCATTTGAGCAGTCTTCATCCGGCTGAGCTTACAATGAAATCCAAGATCAAAGAAGAGTTGAAAAAGAGAGCAAAGGATGAGGAAGAAGGCATAACTACAAAAGCAAAAACATTGCTTCAGATGGTTAAAGGCTCAACTTCTGATCCTATAGTTAGATGGGAATATGACTACAATTCCCATCAACTAACTCTCTTCAGAGGGATGCAGTAACAGACTTGATCTATTATCTACAAATGACTTGTACAAGCTCCTCACCACCATATCAGGGAAGAACAAGGAGACTGACAAATACCTTCTTTCCCTGGTGTTGAAGACCTTAAGGAGCAGAAGGAAGTGAAGTTTTGATAGCATCAGCCTAATGGGAGTTTGTTGGATCATATGAGGCTGGTGCAACCAAAACAATACTTAACAGTATTTTGAAGTACAATTGAAGAAGTCTTTCGATGACAAAGCTGCTCTTCCAAAGATAAGTTGAAGATCTTCCGAAGATTAAGTATGAAAAACTTCCGAAGGAAAACTAAGTCTTCCGAGACTTAGTAGTTTTCCTTCCGAAGTATATAAAGAACTTCCAAAGGTAGAACCAAGTCTTTCGAGACCAAGTAGTTCTCCTTCCGAAGCATTCACACTTAGAAGATCCAAGACAAAGTCTTCCGAATAATGAAGTCATGAAGACTTTTAGAAGACTCGAAAGAAGTTGATTCTTCCGAAGTATAAATGACCTCGGAAGAACTTATTCTTTCGAAGCCATTTTGCCTTCAGAAGAATCAACTAGGAACCAGTACACATAAGTATGGGTTGTCTAACATCCGCTGTCAACTTCATACAGTACATGGCGCTTTCCCATGCCCATATAGTTGACCATACTTTAATCCACTGTTCACCTTTATCAGTTAGTATAGTTACCATTCTTAGTTGGTGACTAACCTTTGAAACTAAATAGGTGCAAACTTTGGACATTTTGTGCACCTTTAGTTGTAGACTCCCTTCATCTTCATTAGAAGAATCATGGGGGGGTGTGAGAGAATAGGACCAAGGTCTTCTTTCTCATCACCAGCTTTAGTTTCTTAACTGCTAGTTTTCCCCTGCACACTGGAGGCTTCAAAAGAAGTGCCAATAGGCTGGGTTACCATGGTTGAGGTCTGAATGATGTAATCACTTGCAAAAGGGAGAGCCTATTCTATATGGGCCTCCTGAATAGGTTTAGGGAGGTCTACCTCAGTTGAGGGTTGATGATGTGGGCAAGATATAGGTGATACAAGAGCACTCATCTCTCCTTGGTTGGTTAAGGTCAAGCGACTGGGGATGGTAACATTCCCCTAAAGGTTGATCAATAGAGTTTTGAGACTTTATATGAAGGCTTAAGGCTAGGGTTGGGAGCTCATCAGGCTAAGCATAAGGAACCTCAACACTGATCATAGAAATGATGGGAGTGGTTTGCTCCTCAAGAGAAGTCAGATCTCTAGTGTCCATTGCTTAACCTGAGTAGACTGAGTAGGGGTTCGTTTGGATTTTCTTTGGTACGTGATGGTGATTTGTGGCTGTGTAGGGGTAGCAGATGTTGAAGGTGTGGGTTTAACATTGGATGGTGCTACCAAGTTGTCACCTTGAGCAATGAGCTCTAACATTTTTGGGACCAGGGCTGTTTCTACCCCTTAAAAGCCGACAGTTGGCTTTCTCATTGTCTTGAAGATACTGGCCTTCATTTGTCCCAGTTTAAGAACATTACTATTCCACTTAATTGTGAACTTAGTTCACAGTTAAGAATGTAGTGAACATATCTAGGGAACATATAATATTCTAGGGAGTCCAAGTTTGCAAGCAGATTTGTATATACAAATTGAGAATAACTAAACTTGACCTCTTGAACCATTCTATGGACTATGTATGAAAGGTCTTTAGGAATTTGGTCCCATCCTCTATGTTTGTTTGATATGGAGTGGATGACCGCATGGAGGAGGTACTTCCACTTGTATGAGACCTTGTCTTTCTGAAGGTTCTTATGAAGTAGTCCCCTTTATAGTGAATCTGTTGGAATGAGCTATTAACAGTAGACTTAGGGAAGGACAAGTCACCATCCTCATTATCCAGCCTTAGATAAGAGTTGATGGTGGCCGGAGTGATGAATAGTATCCTCCCCTACACAATGGCAGACAGTGCCTTCCCACCGTCCAAGATGACCTCTTGGTAGGTCCTCAAGAAATCCAAAAGTTGATCTTCATATAATGGAGGGTTGATTATGAGGGCGGTGAGGTGGTTGGTTAGAGATAAGAAGCGGTAAACGTCTGAGAAACAAGGATCTTTCTCAGACGACAACAGAGCAACTTGATTATGCTTCCTGTGTAAGTGCATGGAGAAATCTGGTTGGTTTCAAGGATCAGGGTTGGCCATTTTGAGTAGCTTTAAGATGAAGGTAGGTAAGAACAAGGTCGGTTTGTGACTGAATTTAGGGTTTGAATTATGCAAATGAAGGAGAAATTTAAAGAGGGGAAACCATTGTACAAATATATATATATATATATATATATATATATATATATATATATATATATATATATATATATATATATGCTATGGATTTGAGACAAAGTTAATACAAACAGATAAACTTTGAAATCCGGATGTCGATCCCACCTCTGAAAAAGTGCCCAAAAAGATAGTTTTCTTGGAAGTCTAAATCTTCCAAAGGTAATTTGTCTTCGAAAGGTTTGAGAAAAACTTCCAAACCTGATTTAGCACTGGAAGAGATTCCTTAGCTTTTAAGAATTTTGCTTCGAAAGAAAAATACTTAGAGTATTTTTACTTCCTAGGTAGATTTTGCTTCCTAAGGAATCAAATATCAGAAATTTTATTCAATGAGAGAATAAAGCTTTTGAGACTTAATTGCTTTCAGAAGAAATAGTCATTCAATACATATAAGTACTTGGTGACAGAATAAGCTTTCGAAGATATATCAAAATTACTTCTGAAGGTTAATTTCTCAGAAGTAGTTATTTGTTTTGAAGATATAATTTTCTACGGAAGACAATTGGATGTCTTCTGAAGGAAAATATATCTAAAATTCACAACTATGGGATATCATTTTGAAAAGTTACTTCCAAAGTAAACTAGGCTTATATGATGATGAAAGAGACAACTCAAGACACACATATTATTAAAAATAATCTTGAGTTTAGTTTAAGAAAAATCTACTCAAAGTTAATCATCTCAATAGCTGGTACAAGATATTTAAATCTCTGCTCATCAAAAGCTTTTGTGAACAGATTAGAATATTGTTCATTTATGCTAACATTGACTAGTTTTATCAATCCTTTTTCAAAATTTTCGCTAATCAAATGATACTAGATGTTGATGTGCTTTGTCTTTGAGTGCTATACAGGATTCGAGTCTCCTTGATATTGAATCCATAGTCTAGCATCTGATTCTGAATCCAAAGCACTTGAGCACAGCAGCTTGCAGCAGCAATGTATTCAGCTTCTGTAGTTGATGCAGATACATAGGATTGTTTCTTTCATTTCCATGAGATTATTATTCCACTAAGAAATTGACATCCCCTAGATGTTGGATTTGCAGTCATATTGCAGCCACCATAGTTACTATCCGCATAAGCATATAGATTGAAGGAAGAATTCTTAGGATACAAAAGGCCTAATTTGGGAGCACCTTTATGATATCTAAGAATTCTCTTGAAAGCAA
The DNA here is from genome assembly GCA_025506505.1 of Flaveria sonorensis. Classification (NCBI taxonomy): domain Eukaryota; kingdom Viridiplantae; phylum Streptophyta; class Magnoliopsida; order Asterales; family Asteraceae; genus Flaveria; species Flaveria sonorensis. The sequence continues at coordinate 43,178,602 of CM046437.1, read as the reverse complement.
CCAGGTGTGATATCCTAGGGTTGGCTTGATATCTTGCACAAATACATGAAGCAAAAATGATATCAGGCCTGCTGGCAGTGATGTACATAAGAGACTCAATCATAGCCCTGTATAGATGTTCATCAACACACTCTCCCTCAAGGTCTGGTCTTAGAGAGTGGTTTTTGGATATGGGTGTCTTCGCAACCTTGCACTCAGTCATATGAAATCTGGCTATGGGTGGTCAATGAAACAGTTTCACAAGGTGGAGATATATGAAACACTTAGAAGATCAAATAGGGAACCAGCAAGTGATGAAACAATGAACACAAGTAAAAGAACAAGAACTAAAACACTCAAATATGGTTTCCAAGAATGATGTATATTGCTCTCAAGTTCATACAAGTGTTACAAAGCATACATAAAAGATACAAGTACTTGAGACATTTTATACTACATCCTATAGCAGGCCATACTTTGAAACCTAGCTGGAAACACTAATCTAGACAACAAGATCAACGTAGAGTCAAAAGGCAGATTGCCTTTTGACTTGTGAATAAGATATGTCATAGCTCACATCCTAATATATTAGAAAAAAATATAAAAGTACATTGTTGGAAAGTTACAGACAAAAGACCTATCTACAGTTGACAAAAGCATGGACATTTCACTAACTCATATAAGTTGGCGAGTCTTCAGAAGTGGCAGCAGAAAGTTTTTCAGCTCTTGTCACCATTCAAAGAAAGCATGTATTCTCTTTCTTTGGAAGAAATCAGTCTTTGGTTTTGGAAGACTTTGTCCTTGAAGCTTCGAAAGACTTCATCTTTGGCTTCGAAAGATGTGGTCTTTTGGATTCGAAAGATTTGATACTTAGCATAAATCTTTGAGTTATATCAAATTTTCTAAAGTTACTTCCTTGTACTTCACATGTGCATGCTGAGAGCTCTTTGGTTGTTCTTTGGTTGCATCAACATCTAAGTGTATTCCTTACAAACGCCCCCTAAGCTAATTCTACCAAAACTGTAGATACCTTTGTTTCTTGATCATCATCTGTTAACAGTCCTTATCAAAATCAAGACCATTTCGTTTTATCATCAGTTGGTTTGGATTTCTCAGACTCTCTAAGTATCTTCTCATATCATAGAGATCATGTAGAGGGAGGTCAAGTATGTTTTGCCAAAAGTATAGCTCTTGACCCCTTTGATCTCTAGTGACATACCATCTATCTCAATTGGTGGCAAACATCCAAGACACGATGGGTCTCTCAGCAGCAAGAGGCTCTACTTGAATAGGTGTTGGATGTGCAGCGTCATCATGATCACCCTTGGGGTGTTCTGATTCTGAGGTGCAGAAGTGGATGCCTTGGACTTCTTCTTCTTCTTCTTGTCCTTTCTGATAGCCATTCCTTTCCTCTTTTCAACTGAGGAGACTAGCCAGCAGTACCAGGTCAGTCTTGTTTGTCTTCCTTAGTTGGGTCCTTGGCCTTTATAGGTTTTGAAGGAGAAGGATCAGGACCCTGCTATGGATCAGAAGATGAAGCTGCTATGATGCAGCACTGGGACCAGGTTGTGTTGTCTCTTGTGGTTCAACCTTAACCTCAGCTTCAGGTCCAGGTTGACTTGGTAGAGAATGCAAGTCAACCAGCTCACCCCTCTTGATCTTTTGCTTTATCACTCTTATATGCTCATCATGGTGGATAGAGATGGATAGAGACATTGGACCAAGTCTCCTTCTAGAGAATCTATACAGCTTCAAGAAGCTCACCATCTTCTGTCTATCCGTAGATTTCTTAAAGTTTGCCTTGATGGTGGCTCTTGACCTCGTAGCCTCTTCCCTCATCTTCCTCTATGCATCTTGTTGCTCTTTTTACACTTGTTGATCAAGCTTCTTGAGGTATTCGAACTCAATGTAGTCATATGTAAGGCCCCATTCTCGGGACGACTACAGTTGGTCAATCATAGCATAAAACATTTAAAACACATCATTTTGTAACGGAAATATACCTCTTCATTAATAATTAAAACCATGTCAAAACATCATGTCATTTTGTTTACATCTCAAAAATTCTATCAATACAATAACTATCCCAAAAATTATGAATGTCAGACTTGAACTTTCCGAGTAGCTTATGCATCCATGCATGCCCTCCTCAGCATTAACCATTACCAGCCAACTATTATGCATACAAAAAGTCAGCGAAGCTAAGTGAGTTCTAATTTTATAATAAAATACTTTACTTTTTGTTAAAACATTTCCATTACTTTCGTTCGTTATCATACAACATACATACATCTTGATAATAATTATTATTATCTTTCATCATCGTTCATCATCGTTTGTTTTCGTACATTCATTCATTAACATCTTTCACTTTCTCATAGGTCCTGCCATATGCTAAACCCCCTACATTGGGCACGAAGATGGTACTGTGTCGAGGCTTATAAATAAACCCCCCAAACATTATGCACGAAGCTAACACAATACCGGGGTAAAGCGACAATAACCCTATCGCATATGGTCACTCTCAAGGATTGGACACCTGAAGCACCTCCTCATGAGCTAGCTAAGCCGTACCTCAGTTGAGGTAACGACAACATGGTCGTGCACCTACATTCATTACGTAATACTTTACGTTCCAATTTTCATCAATGTTATATTTCACATTCACTACGTAATACTTTACTTACATATAAATAACATACCAAGTAAAGTCATATCATAAGACATATTGTTGTAAAACCATTTAAACGTGAAAAGATAACATAACACATAAAACAACAAACCATGCGAAAACTTAACCATACATCAGCATCATCTCGTGCGAGAAACTTACAACATTCAAATCCTCACATCAATTCATCACTGTCACGCGAAAACATACAAGTCGTGCAAAAACTTCCTATCGTGTGAGAATATACCTATCGCGCAAGAACTATTAGATTCAAATTTTGTACCGCACACCAAACTTCTCACGCGAAAACTACGGTTATCCCACCCAGTCATAACATATCATGTCAAAGGCTGTTCTATCATGCTTAACATCAAAAACAACATCAGCAAAAGCATATACAAGCATTCCAAGCATTTCAGTATGCATATTAGCCCCAAAATGTAAAAACATGTGTAAAAACACGCTAGAAACACACCTGGTCTCCGCAAATAAGTTCATCTAAAGTATGGTCATGGTACACAGTCTGCATATAAGTTGACATGCAAACAGGTCATTTTCTACATAGTTTCGGTAGCAGTTTCGCATGCAGTTTCACAGTCAGTTTCGCTGCCAGTTTCTCTACCGGTTTCGCTGATAGTTTCTCTACCGGTTTTGCATGGTAGTTTCGCCCAACTTTTATTGGAATTCCATGGCTATGAAATTTGCAACGAAACTATAGTTTCGCAGGAAGAATCTACAGTTTCGCTGGAAGAACTGACAGTTTCTCTAGACGAACTCACAGTTTCTCTAGATGCATAAAAATGACGATCTAGCACGTTTTTAACCCAAAACATCAAATTTTTACATCAAAATCCTTAGTTTTTCATCCATGAACTTATATCTAAGCTTTTTATATGATTTCATGCATAAAAACATGGCTTTTGTATGACTCTTTACCACTTTTCAAAACACCAAAACCCTAGAATCTGGGTATGATCTAAAGAGGTGTTTGGATAATGATTCTTAACTGGATTCTTGCTCTTTTCTTGTTGTTTGATGCCCAAAATGTAGATCTACAATCCTTAGGTCAATAAAGCCTCAAATCTTCAATTTTTCTTCACTTTCGCTCTCTACTTTCTCTCTCTAGTAAGTCGGTGAGTTGGTTTCAAATGAGAGGTAAATGGCTTATTTGTGTTTGTATACCGGGTGTTCACGGGACCTTAAACTCATCTAACACATGACTCGTAAGGTTAATTTGGTCCGCAATCCATCTTTCCTCTTATTTATATTAATCAACCCCTAACTAAGCCATTATTATTAATTGGCTCGTCTTGCCTTTTCCCGGGCATTACATCATATGGCAAGGGAAGAAGGGTGCTACCTGATAGAGACCTATGGTACTCAGGTAGGTGATCATGTTCTGTCTATCTTGTTCCCTACCTACCTTATTTTGTTGCTTAGTAGCCACTGTCTCTGTCTTAGGACTTTCTTAAACTGGGGAGAGGTAGGAGCTTTGTAGGTTCTCTTTCCTTTGTTTCTTCTTTGATCTTGAGACGTAGTTCTGCTGTCTCAGCTCCTTTCCTCTCCTTTGACACTTTCATTTCAACTAGTTCATTTAATTCCTCTAATGGGAGAGAGATGAGTTCATCAATTTTGTAGTTCCTGGACCCTAAATAGTTTAATCTTGTAAGTATGTCTTGCACATACTTTGACTGGTTTATGAAGATGCCATTGTCAATCTGGGTCACTTGAATTACTAGAAAGAAATTGAGTTCTCCCATGGCACTCAATTCAAATCTATTTATTATCAGCTTCTCAAAGTCTTTGCAGAGCATCGGATTAGTTGACCCAAAGATAATGTCATCCACATAAACTTGAACCAGCATCAAGTCATTTCCTATTCATTTGATGAAGAATGTTCCATCAATATTACCTCTCTTGTATCCATGCAGACATAGATACTGTGATAGTGTCTCGTACCACTTCCTTGGAGCCTAATGCAGCCCATAAAGAGCTTTGTCAAGCTTGTAGACATAATCAGGATGATCAGTGTCAACAAAGCCAGGTGGTTGTTTGACATACACCTCCTTATCAATCACACTATAAAAAAAGGCACACTTGACATCAAGTTGGTAGACCTTGAAATCCTTAGATGCAACTAAAGTCAGGAATATCCTAGCAGCTTCAAGTTTTTCCACAGGAGCAAAAACATCTATGTAGTAAATCCCTTCTTCTTGTGTGTATCCTTAAACAACCAGTCTTGCCTTGTTCTTGATGACAAGCCCTTTGTCATCCTTCTTGTTCCTAAATACCCATTTGGTACCTATAGTAGTCTTCTCTGGAGGAAGAGAACGTAGATCCCAAACTTTCTGTCTCTTGAATTGAAGCAACACCTCCTACATTGCTTCAGCCCAACTTACATCCTTAAGAGCCTCATCAATCTTCTTAGGCTCTCTCTGTGATAAGAAACAAGTGTGAAGACAAATATTTGTGTCATGGGTTTGTCCTCTTGATCTCACCCCAGTCTCAACATCTCCAATGATGTTTGTGGTGGGATGGGACTTGTGGATTCTCAGCTGAGGAATCACAGCAGGTTGTTTGGGCAGATCTAAATTGATAAAATTCAGATCTAGTGCTTGAGAGTCTCCCACCAGATCAACACACTTATCAAGTGAGACTTGATCCAATGAGTGTGTTACATCATTGATGTTGTCTTATATGGAGTAGTTATCAGGATCAAGAAATTCTTGATCACTATGACCACCTCCATCTCCTCCTACATTGGAAATTCCTTCATCTGAGTTTTGTGCCTCTGTGCTAGAATTTATAGGCACCTCAGATGTATCAACTACAAGGCTAGTTACCACTGGAGCTAAAGTAGTTTGAACACTTGGTCTTCTTAGCTTAAATCTTGGATCAAAATGTCATGTTGATAAGGTACATGTATATCCTGAAAAATATTCACAAGATTTGTTAAAACAGTTGGTAACTAAATCAAGATCAAATAGCCAATCAGGACTAGAACATTTCACACTAGGTGTGTGGTCATTGAAGGTCATATTGGTTAACTCCTCAACTATTCTAGTTTTAAGATTCTAAACTCTAGAAGCCTTAGCTTAGGAAGAGTATCCAATGAAATGTCCATCATCTGATTTCTCAACAAATTTGGCTATTTGATCCTTGGTATTCAAGATGGTGCAGGACATGCAAATGATCTGAGGAAATCAATGAAAGATCTCCATTTATGCCATAGTTCATAAGGAGTATTACCATGATTCATAATCACTAAAACTCTATTTTGCACATAGCAGGTAGTGTTGACTGCCTCTGCCTAGAAGGTGATGGGTAGTTTAGAGTCAGACAACATGATTCTTGCAGCTTCATTAAGTGTCTTGTTTCTCTTCTCAGCAACACCGTTTTGTTGAGGAGTCCTGAGAGTACTATAACCCTTTTCATCACAAAATGCATCAAGGATTTGGTTTTTGAATTTGGTTCCTTGATCACATCTTATGATCTTGACCCTGTGATCATATTGATTCTCAATTTTTAGAATGAAACTCTTCACAATCTCAGGAGTCTCATCCTTAGTTCTAAGGAATAAGACCCAAGTATATCTTGTGAAGTCATCTGTGATCACCAAGAAATATGAGGTCCTTCCTAGACTCATTACACTGGTGGGGCCAAAGAGATCCAAATGTAATAAGTGTAGGGGTGTTGTGATGGAGTTCATTTCCTTTGTCTGGTGAGATACATTGTGTTGCTTCGCTTTCAGGCATGCAACACAATGGTCATCATTTGTAAACTCTTTCTTTGTCGTTCCAGTTACCAAATCATTCTTAATTCATTTATCCATGTTCTTAAAGTTTACATGGCACATTCTTTTATGCCACAGGAAAGACTCGTCACTATTGGCTTTAGATAGAAAGCAAGAAACTTCTCTAGAAGGGGATGTTTCCTACAAATCCATCTTGTACATGTTCCCTTTCCTAGGGGCTCTAAGCAGGATATGCTCTTGAGTAATGATCACCCCAGGTTTGAGAATAATTCCCTCATGCTCAGTAAAGTGCATGTTGTGTCTCTGATCACAAAATTGGGATTACTCAGAAGATTGTACCCCAGCTCCTTGACAAAGTTTACCTTTTCAATATTGAGCTCACTATTTGTAATGTAACTACCAAATTCTTCTCCAAAAGTAAACTAGGCCTCCATCAATTTTCTTAAAGGTTTGAAGCAAAGATCCATTGCCAGTCATGTGCCTAGAATATCCACTGTTAATTATCCATACATTCCCTTTGGTCTTTAGCTGTTCCTACACATAAAGGGATGGTTAGTTACATTTGGAAACCCAAGCCTTATCGGTCTTGGGCTTGTCAAAGTGAATGGAAGATAATTCAATAGTAATTTATCATATATGCAAGTTCTAAGAATCATTTGCTATTGTTGATGAAGAACTTTTAGTCATATGGCCTTCCTTCATCTTCCACACCATCTTTGGAAGGCTAGACTTGGCCTTCAACACATCAGAAGTTTTGATGACTTCGAAGTTTTAGAGACTGGACATTCGGAAGCTTTTGCATCCACTACAACAGACTTTAGTTCTTCGAAAGCATTCCTTTCTCCCGAGACCAAATTTTCTTTTAAAGGTAATTTTTCACTTATTTTCTTCTTTAACTTGGAGCTTCTGAAAGGAAAAGATGCATTTAGACGTTTTCTTCTTGTTCATATGGATAGTACTTTTAGGATTGTAGATGCAATCCTTGGCAAAGTGAGAAGTACTACAATACATAGTTAGCATGCTTCTAAGAATCTTCATTTGAGTGGGAGGCTGAGCTTGATCACTTTTCACTTCCTTGCTCATCTTCTTAGATGATGCAACAACTTTCTTGGGATGAGGCTTGCTCTTGGAACTAGATGGTTCAAGCTGTGCGGCAGTGGTGCATATTTTATCAGCTTTCTTCTCTGAATTAGGATGATTTGAACATGAACTAGGACTCTTGGGACTAGAGTCCATAGTCGAGTCTTTAGTCTTTACCACTTCAAATCTAACAGAAATGAAAACATGCTTTTGCATGGACTTGAAAGTAGCCTTGATCTTTGGGCTTTCATGGACTTTCTTTTGGCTACCCTGATTAAGTTCTTCCTTGTAGACTTGGTCATCCTTGATTCTTTCTTCTCTCCTAGAGAATAGTGTCCCTTCTTAGGATAGCCATTGTCACTCACCTCAGGTTCATCCTTCACTATCTCCTCTTTATCTTCATCCTCTTTATGAATGGGATCTATGGAGGGCAGCTCATCTTGCTAAGTTCCATATCTTGGATCTCTTACTTATAACAATATGTGTGGAGGAGCTATCTCACTTGAACCAGATCCTTGCCTGTTCTGATAAAAAATCTTTGCATGCATGGATGAAGATATTATGTTCTTGAAGGTTTCCTCTTCAAGAACACATTTTCCTACCATAGCTTTGCTGATCACAAGCTCAATCTGGCATTCAGTTAAGTTGGTAATGAGATCCTTTATTTAAGTCTTGTAATTTGTGTGCTCATGCTTAAGAGTTGAAATGGTTTTCTCTAAATCTTCTATTTTAAGTTTATAATCATTTTCAGCTCTTTTAAAATCAGCCTTTAAAATGTTCAAGGACTCAAGGTTAGATCTCACTTCTATGTTATAGGACCTATACATGTTAACTTTAACAATGCATTCAAGAGTACAAAGATATGTGTTTAGCTTCTTCATGGTCAGCCATCATTGCTTGGTTTAGAGAAGCATCTTCTACCTGAAAGCTCCAGTCAAAGCCTCCTTCTTCAACAGCAACAACAACATGTTATTTGGGCTGGCTTGGTTTCTCAGTTCATGGTGTTGATCAGTGTAGTTTGGTCTAGGCTGTGCTTGGCCACCACTTATCCTTGATGTGTTGAACTCTTTAGCAAAGTGGCCCATATGGTTATAGGTGTAACACATCACTTTTCTTTTGTCCAGTCCAAACTTTCCACTGGCCACATTACTGGGAAATATTCTTCTTGTCCTCTTGTAAAACTTCTTAGCTCTGTGAGTGAGAAGATCCATCTGTTGGACTATCTCCATGTACTCTAAGTCATCTAGATATATGTAGTCCAGGTCTTCAAGTTTAAAAACAAAGTTGCCATAACCTTCATCAGCAGACACATAGGCTTGAGCAGAGCTTGTGTCTTGGAATGGGCTTCTTTGGATGTAGCACTCCCTTGGTGTCTCAGGGAAGGTTATGAAAGGACCCTTTTATGAGTTTTTAGGGAAGCATATGAGATAATGCTACGGTTCTATGCTATCCTTTTCAATCATATGAAGGGCTGAACTTTGCTAATTGTTGGAATAGCTGCTTGATGGATTTTGCAGGTTCATCTCCATCTGGTAACCACTAATGATACCATACAGGTATGTGAGAGTAAGAGTAGAGAGGTTTTCAGTTCTCTTGATGGTCACATAGTAGTGATTCCACTGTCTGGGAAGAGAGAACATGAACTTTCTCACTATATCTCCATTCTCAAGTTTTACTCCAACATCCATTAGTGTATCCACAATCTCAACATACCTGATGTATTGTTGAGTCATGGTTTCACCTGTCTTCTAGGTGAAGTTTTCAAACTGCTGCTTCAAAACGTCTTTCTTGTTCTCCATGGCTTCCTTAGACCCCTCATACATGAGATTCAGTGTATCCCAGAGCTTCTTAGCAGTCTTGCACTTCTTGAAGCCTCTTTATATGGAGTTAGGAAGAGCAGTTTGAAGGGTGGTCATGGCTTTCTAATAAACATCTATCTTCTTCTAGTCTTCTTTAGATTAGTTAACTATTTCCTTTGGTATCATCCCACCTCCAGTAGTGGCTGAAGAGGTGCTTGGGATGTGAGGTCCTTCAACAACAGATCACCACAACCTGCTGTCTTGAGAGTTGATGAACCCTTTCGTACGTAGGCACCAAGTATCAAAGTCATCAGGAATGATCAGTGGAGACTTTGTCATAGTACTAGTTTCCATATCAGCCTTAGAGATAGCTGCTATTTGAGTTGATAAGTATTTCATAAAACTGAAGGGATTTAAGATGGTGAGATATCAAGAGCTTAAAATGCACTTATACTAATTGAAGGACCGAGAAGGGTGGTCAATGTAATAGTTTCACAAGGTGGAGAGATATGAAACACTTAGCAGATCAAATAGTGAACCGGCAAGTGATGAAACAATGAACACAAGTAAAAGAACAAGAACAAGAACACTCAAGTATGGTTTACAAGAATGATGTATATTGCTCTCAAGTTCTTACAAGTGTTACAAAGCATACATAAAAGATACAAGTACTTGAGACACTTTATACTACATCTTACAGCCAACCATACTTTTAAGACAGCAGGAAACACTAATCTAGACAACTAGTTCAATGCAGAGTCAAAAGGCAAATTTCCTTTTGTCTTGTGCCTATGACATGCCATAGCTCGAATGCTAATATATTACAAAAGGAAAAAAAGTAAATAGTTGGCATGTTACAGACTAATGACCTTAATATATAGCTGACAAAAGCTTTGACTTTTCACCAACTCATATATGTTAGTGAGTCTTCAGAAGTGGCAGTGGAAAGTTGTTCAGCTTTTGTCAAAAAGGTGATTCAGAGAAAGCATGTCTTCTCTGTCTTCAAAAGAAATCGGTCTTTGGCTTTGGAAGACTTTGTCCTTGAAGCTTCGGAAGACTTCATCTTTGGCTTCGGAAGATGTGGTCTTTTGGCTTTGGAAGATTTGATACTTAGCATAATTCTTTGAGTTATATCAAATTTTTCAAAGTAACTTCCTTGTACTTCACATCTGCATGCTGAGAGCTCTTTGGTTGCATCAGCCTCTAAGTGTATTCCTTATAATAACTGATTTAATAAGGACCAATAAGCATAAAATTGAACGAAATTAACCATATGAAACCTTATATAAGACCTAATCGACTCTTAATGAACAAGTTCTAACAATTTAAACACTCTAAAGTGGTTTAATTTAAAAATTGAAAACTAGGACTTGTCGCATGCAAAAAGTTTTCAGAAAATGAGCAGACGTGAAAACATTTGAATTCACAAAGAACTTGTTGCATGGAAATTTTGACCAGTCGCGCGAAAAGTTGACAATTTGTCAAATGCAATTTCATGTGAATACTTGAGTTTTTGCACGAGAAGTCTAAATTTTTCAAAAATTTTCTATTTCTAAAAAATTAAATTATCTACTCATACAATTTTGCTTAATTTTCAGGTAGCAAGACCAATGGCTTTTAACAAGAACAATAATGCTGTTGCATTTCTTGGGGATATACCCTAGGACGAGGCTTTGTTCAGATCTATGATTGATGGCCTCAAGACATCACATATTCATCATGCTATCACAGCTAATCCCATCATTTATACTGATGTTATTGATTAGTTTTGGCTAATGGCTGCCAATGAGCAAGATAATCAGGGAGAACCATGTATATCAGCCATAGTTAAGGGAAAGGGGATTGTTATTACTGCTGAGGTGATCAATAGTGTTCGCTGTTGGAAGATCAACCAAATGCGTCAGTCAAGATTGATGATGACATGGCTAGGGATTTCTTGAAGAGAATGGAAAATGATCACCGATATCCTTTATTAGAGAAGAAGTACTTACCTACATTTTGGAAGTACTTATTTCACATGGTGATTCATTGTCTATGCAATTTAAAGATTGGGATGGATAGCCTTAGCAAAAGTTTGGATCCCTATTGATATCTCTCGTTGACGATCTACCCTACAACATATCCAAATCTATTTTCTTGGAGATACAGAAGAACGTCATAGCTTCTGTGGGGAAGAAGTTCATTATGTACCCCAGGTTCATACAGTTGATTGTGAATGCTGCTCATCATGAGTTAGCAATATCCGATTCATTCACCTATGTTGTTATGGTGATGAAGAAGGATATATTCAAATACTTGATGGGAGCAAAGGGTAATGCTTAGGATGGTTCACATTTTGCCAAACTTGGTAGATTTATTGAGGGTTATCTGAAAGAAGCTGAACATCCAAAAGATGTGGCACCTCAAGCTGATACAACCAATCTATCTACTTGTACTAGTCAAGAGGCTCCTAAAGTTCACAAGGAGTAGGCGTGTCAGTATATGCTGAGATTAATTCATGGTTCAGTTCAGGGAGTGAGACTAACAACGATCAGATAGGGAATGTGCCATATGTATTGCAAGAATGTCCCAGAGTGCAAGAAACTCCTACAAAACGCATTACTGAGGAACTAGGCGCTAATTTTGTCCTTAAGGATTCTCCATCAACTCAGAGGAGGAAGAAGAGGATGGCAAGGAAGAGTACTAATAGTCCATGTGGGAGGGGTAGAGCATGAGGTGTTTTGCATAAGCGTCGGATTCCAATGACCACTTTGTCAGATATTCCAGTTACAGAGACTCCAGTCACAGCTAGTGAGGCTATTCCACAAGAGACACCAATGATTGTTAGAGAGTCAACAACTGTAACAACATCTGCTATGCCCACTGCTGAGGATTTGCTTAGTACAACACCGAGGGATCAAGGACCTAATGATATGTTTGGCATGGATGACTTCATAAATACTACTCTTGACCTAAGGCAGTAGGTTGAGACTTCTACTAATTCACCTACATGGGTATCACTTGAGTAAAGAGTCAGTACATTAGAGACTAAGATGTTGGAGGAGACTCAAACGATTGATGATTTACATAGACAGATGTTTGAGAAGGATGAGCAGATCAAGAATCATGAACATCAGCAACAATTCGTATTCAGCTATGTTCAGATTCTGGAGCAGAACATCAAAGACCTCACTCCTCTTGTTCCTTTTTCGTTTACACATCAAAGAACCACGAAAGTTGGAGAGTCAAGCGGACAACATTCTGTTGATCCTGAAACTGCTTAAGATCCTGTTGATACTACAGAGCATGATGTTGATCTTGTTGTTATAGAAAGGACAACAAAGACTGTTGTCATTGATCAAGAGCCATCTACCAATGTTCCTACTACGGCTACTAAGGATCAACCTGTAGTTTATATTGGAGAGGCATTTGTACAGCCTGAACATGATGTACTAATTCCTGAGCCTACTAATGATGATGATGACTTGGAGATGCTAGATTTTAGTGGTGAAGAAGATGATATGGATAATGATGATGATGATGGTGATGATGATGAAAAGGATGGAAAGGATGATAAGAAGGATGATGATAATGATTAAGGCGGCGATATGGGTTCAGCTGCTGGTCCTTCTGGATCATTAGGTATTGCTAATGTCTCTAAACTAACTCCCGATGATACAGTTGTCTATATATAATTAGATCCCACTACTGAAGAAACTTACGAGAAAGAATTTTACACATTCCAGCAAAAGATTATCGCTGAGGAATCGGATGAGGACTTTGGTCCCTTCGATGATTTGGAGGAGACAATAGACTACACATATATGTTTGGAAATAGCCTTAAGGACTTATTTTCAGATATTTTGATTAAAGAAGGAGAGATTTTTAGGGAGTCTAGTGATCAAGAAACGACTGACAAGAAAACTGATTTAACTGGTAAAAGTATTGTACGTCAGGTCGGAGATCTTACAGTTGAAGCTCCTCCTCCGCCAGCTTATGTACACACACTAAGACATCCCAAACCTTTCACAATGTACGAAAACTTAGAACCTATTCATAGTTAGGCGTACGATAATGAAACGAAGATGTATGTGATCAAGAGAAAGGCTGCAGTAATAGAGTATTATCACGACGAGCACGACTTCCATACACTCAGAGCTATAGATTTATATGCTATGGGTCGTGTTCTGTTTATGAATCCAAGTAATTATGGAAAGGGGAACCGGTAAGAAATATGATTTGGAGACAAAGTAAGATGAACATCAAGAACTTTAAATCAGCCAAATCCAAAGTCATTGAAGATGAGATGCGTATAGACCCTAATACTAACAAGCCAATGAAGATAAAGGTTTATAGACATCCAAGATACGCACGAAAGATCCCTATACATGCTTCGATACTAGTTAATAGTTTCTCGAAGCTCATGTAGTGGAGTTGTAAGAAGGAAACGGGTCATGCGTTGATTCATTGTGTTGACAAATATTTCTGTATCATCGACCCTGTGGGTCTTCTCAAGTTTAGAAGAGAAGATTTGATGAGGTTGCAGACTTATCCGATTGCAGCTGATGAATCTCTTCATTTCATAGCAGTACAGTTTGGTTGGTTGATTACGAAGGCCCTAGACAACAAGATGTATGCTTGTGGGAGTAGTTACAAGGTTGCAGACTTGGACTTTTAAATGCATTGATTCAGCGAGCCTAGGGGATATTGTAAGGATTGAACCTAGAGGCTCGGAAAATCTAATCAAGATTATGAAGATCATGTCACGCGAGAACCTAAAGTTGCTGCGCGAGAAGTTGCATCTCGCGCGATAACTTGGAAGTCGCGCGAGAACTACGCAAGAACGTTTAGTTTAGTATAAATAGTTGTTTTGTGATGTAATTCAAAAAGATTTTGTCATTTCATGATTTTGCATGTACTTTGTATGTTTCAAATCAGAGAGCAATAGAAATTGAAGTTTATTTACACTTGTGTTCATCCTTTGCTTATTCAATCTTGTTTGCATGATGATTACATTTTGCATTCTTGTCATGAGATCGATCTGATATGTAATGTGTTGATCCTTACATAAAACAAACACGTTGACATTCGCGTGCATTTTATGTGTGATGGTTTTGATTATATAGTCATTCATCTTAAAGAAGTACTATGAGAGAATAATATTGCCAACTTATTTACCAAGGCATTTGATCATTGCCGATTTGACTTTTTGACTCAATCATTGGGGATGATTAACTTTGTATGATTGCATAGAAATTTTCACAAATAATATTTTCCTTTATCTTGTTTTGATAAGATTGTAATTTTTCTTTGATAATCATAATTTTAGGGGGAGAAAATTAAATATAATCAAAAAGATTTTTGGCCGTAGGGGGAGTGAGAACAATATTGAAAACTATCGAAAAGGTTTTCGGTTTGATAAAATTTTTCTATCAAGAATTTTCTATGTGCATAGTAAATGATAGTACATTTCGTGATTTTGAATTATTGTAGACCAACGTTTTAAAATTGCCTAAGATTTTGTTTAATATGTTGATAGGTTCTGCATTCAAGAATGAAAAACAACACGGAATTCGATTCAATGGAACAAAATGATCTATGTGTGAAGTAGAAAACAACTAAAAGAAAGAAAAGACAAAACAAAAGAAAATATTCAAAATTACAAATGAGCAAATAGATGCCAAATGCCATAAAGGAATAAAAGACTAATGTGCACAAAAAAGAAAATATATGCCAAAGAGCATACATACTATATGATAAATATTTTCTTTTTTGATAATATGTTTTGACATGGGAGACAAATTCGAAAGATGAGGCTTTTAAGACTAGATCTACTTGTAAGTCCTAAAGATGTTAAGAGGGCCAATGTAAGACCAACTAGCTGGTAGTAAGCTCTAAAACTTGTTATATTCGGTGTTAAAAAACATTTCTCAAGCAACTTATGTTAAAATAGCTATATTAGGAAAGACAATACTCTAAGAGATTGCTGACCATAGATGAAAGTTTTGACTCAAGTTTGGGTCAATTGAAATCTTAAAAGTATCTTGAAGTTGGATAATTGTTCTACAGGATGTCTCATTGTGAGATCCATTAAGTTTATATAATCAAATCAAAACATGCAAATGATCATAACATGTTTGTCTTAATAAAGATAGAGGCTTGAGTTTAAATAGACAATATATATTGATAATTAATTTAACTAGCCTTATTCTAAATACAGTTTTTAATAATCAATTTCGAAAAATATGATTCTAAAATATAAAATTTACAAAAAATTAATTTATTTAGTTTTGGTGGTGTCTGTAATATAAAAAATACCAAAAAGATTTTAAATTTGATTAGACAATGTCATGCAAAAACAAAATTACTTGTTAATTGTTCATTACTTGCTTAAATATCAAAATTGAAAAAGTTTTAAAAAAAGTTTTAAAAAAAGTTTCAAAATTTTTAAAAAATTTTAAAGGTGGTTTTAATAATTTTCACATGTGAACACTTTTACATGCGAGAGTAAAACTTTCCGTGTGATAACTTTTGGAATTATAAAAGGGGCACCGTCACACGAATTCTTCACATTTTGCATAGCTTTGTACCCAAATCTCTTTGGAATATTTTCTGAGCTTTGTTGTAGATTATCTTTGTTGTTGAGATCGCATTATTGTGTTGAGTGAATGTAATCATGTATAACTTGGTTATGAACATGATTTGAATATTTTTAAATATGAATCACATATGAACAATGGGAGTAGAGTGTTTAATAGACAAATTGAACTTAAATAGATGTTGAAATACTTGGATGACACATGTGAAACACTCATTTGTTAATGACACTCTATAAAATGATCAGAATTTGGTTTTCTTATTAGATGTTTCACGTGTACTGTTGCACGCAAAAACATCCTAGGAATATGAATAAACACGAATACTTTTAGAAAACATGACATGTTTTTTACTAGTCAAGCAAATTATTGACTGAGTTGACTAGAATAGTCATATACGAATACTCAACGTTTTTGCATGCCGAAATTTCTTGTCATGCGAAAACATCTAAAAACTAAATTCAAACGTAGAAAACTTTGTAAATTTGATACAATTGACAATATTTTTGATTATTTGTCTTATGAATAACCAAATCAGTAGGCCACTGATACATGCCATGAATCATAATAACATTACATTTCTTTTAGATATTTACGAAGACAAAAGTATATTTCACTAAATGATAGAAGGTTTGAAGTATTAGGCTATCTCTACCAACACAACTATTTACTTGGAAATCATCAAATATTTTTGGAGAACAACAATAAATGATAGATATGATCAAGGGAATTAGTGTATTACTACCATTATCAAAGGCAAACACTTGGGTATCCCTGTAGAGATACTAAATAGAGTCTTACATTTTGAAGATCTAGGGAATTCTTACATCAAGATAGAAGACGATGTGGTGAAAGACTACTTGGCAAGGATGGGGTATGAGTGCAAGTACCCATCTTGGAGGAAAAATACTTAGCTCCATATTGGAAGTATTAATTTCATGTGGTCTCTCATTGCCTAGGGTGCTTAAAGGCAAGATTGGATAGTTTGAGTGTTGTATTCGGTTCTCTAATGATTTCATTGATTGATGATTCCATATAACATCTAAAAACACATATTTGCCGAAAGAATCTGTTGGCTATTGGAGGAAAGAAGTTCCTAGTCTATCTAAATTTTATACAGTTGGTGGTTAACTCTATTCATCTAGATTTGGCAAGTCTTGAGTTACCAACCTATGATGTCATGGTTATGTAGAAAGACGTGTTTACCTATATGCTCGAACCACGAGGAAATTCTTGTTTAGGAGATAGATTTGCAAATATTGGAAGATTTTTTAAAATTCAACAATGACAACAATATCAACCTTAAAAACAACAATAACAACAACAACAACAACAATAAGCCAACAAGCATAGGAACAACAACCACATAGTTCTGAGACAGTTAGTATATGGTTTCAAATTCCCATTAACACTCCGGAAAGATCATGTAAAAGGTAAAGATAGTGGAAGAGGAAGAGGAATTTCATTCAAAATCCCCAGAACTCCCATAATTAGAGAAGCATCAAATCCGGTCATTTCCTGCATCTACAGCTAGGGTTAAAGATATACCATGTCAAACATAAGAGATTCTAGTCACTGTTACCGAAGCTATAACAGTAGCAGTTACTAAAACTCTATCTGTGTTAGCTCCAACATATTCAACACCTCCAAGAGATTAGTTTAAGAATTTAGACTTTAACATTGATGATTTCTAAATTCTCCTCCTTACCAATGAATGAATGTTGGTACTTGATCAATTTTGAAGTACCAATCAGATAAGATGTTAAATGTGTGTTCCTATTCACCATAAATTAGTTAGGGTAAGTAAGGTTGTCGATCCTCGTGGAATTAGTGGTCGGTGTATTATACTTTGATTTATAAGAATTGATTGAAGTATTGAATTATGAACTATTGCCTCTTGGCTGTAAAACTTGGATTTTGGAATGATTAAGAAATTAACTTACAAATGATTAAACTTGATTTAGAAGATAGTTACGAGAAGTAGTAATCAACTCCAGGATCCAGGTTGGTTTTCAGTAATCCTTTAGTTCAACTAGGTGAAAATTCCTTAACGGGGATTCTATACGTGCAATGATTAAGTGATATTGATAATCAAGACTTAACGGTCTTAATACACAATACCAATTCAATTAACAACAAAAACATTACAACCATACGATTCGCGCAACATCATATGATATTTAAATAAAGGTTAACTAAAACAATTGCTTAAATGATCAAAATACAAGTTAAACTTATAAAAGAACTTAACAGCTTCTAAGGTTTAATCCCAATTCATGTCAAACACAAACAAAAACCTAATCACACAAAACCTATTGCTCAAAGTCGATCACGTGAAGATTAGCCGCTAATTATTCTTTCATGATCTTCAAAATCAATGTTGAATAGCATAACAAATGATTGGATGTTGTTGGAGAGTGGTGGAATGGTGAATTAAAGGTCTAGAAACTTCCAAAATTTGTCCATAATCACCTTAGGTCAAATGGGGGGCAAGTGGTGGCTAAGAATTAAGAAAATCACGATTTTATAGGTGTTCAACGCTGGTCCTGGCGTAGCCTACG
Source organism: Flaveria sonorensis (assembly GCA_025506505.1). NCBI lineage: Eukaryota > Viridiplantae > Streptophyta > Magnoliopsida > Asterales > Asteraceae > Flaveria > Flaveria sonorensis. Next base: position 43,160,183 of record CM046437.1, on the reverse strand, counting down.
CTAGGACCTTTCCTGGAATGCTAAGAAAACATGCTGGCATAGTCTATGGTTGCTCTAGTAGGCTATGGTAGGAGCCCTTCTGCTACAATTTGAATATTTGTTTCTTGAATCATCCAATATCTTGTTTCACCATGTAAGCTTCGAACTTGATTATTTTACATACAAAATAACTTCCAACTCCTAGTTAGCCTATTCAACATAATCAAATGCATAAAACGAGTAATCATACTTAATATTGACCATTTAAACACCTAAAATACCATTATGACACACTCACATCACATCCCCACACTTAACCTTTGTTTGCCCTCAAGGAAATCCGTTCAAAACACTAAGAACATTATATAAACCAAGGTCCCTTACTATGTCTTAGCTATGGTCCAAAGTCAAACCCCATTCCAGAATTATAATAATCATGTTTGGCTAGCAAGTAAAGGATTTTACATGTATCTAAAAATAGAATCCGCCTAATTAAACCTAACAAGATTTTGATTTTTATTTTCATGCAACACTCCCCTCACCATTTTTTCTCCTCTCGGTTTATTTCTAGATTGATGAAAAGTGCACCAATAGATCACTCATAAGGTCCACGTATGAAACTTTGTTAACATATGTTTGAGTGACGATCAAACATCCACAATAACATGTTAATAATTCACATATCAAAAGGACTTATTGGACATGGGCTTAGGTTCGGGTAGGAATGTTTGGCTGTGAAAGTGGCTAAACTAAAAATCAAGGTAAATATCACTATTGACATTCTTATTAACATAACTACAACTCAAACAAAACAAAAACCACAGGTACACACTTAACCCATTACTAGCATTTTGTATTTTTCATTGTTTTTTTATTTTTTTAATTTTTTGTTTCTTATTATTTCCTTTTTTCTTTTTATTTCTTTCTTTCTTTTTTTATTTTTTTATTTTTTTATTATTTCCATTTTTAACCACTAACTATTATAAGAAACCAAATACTGATACTATAGGAATGTCATCAACAACAGTGACCGGGTCACATAGGGTAAAAATAATAATTTGTCTATCATCATATATTTGTAAGGGTGAATGAGTTGATTTGGGTTCTAATAATGTGGGTTTAACAAAAGAAAAGGTTTATGACTTAAAAGGGGCTACTAGAGGAAATTTTAAAAAAACTGGTAAAGCAAAACAACGGTGTTAAAAGAAAAAGGAATCCTACATTGCCTTTATTATCTATGTGCATTTATCAAGTCCACCATCTCAGCATGCAAGAAAGCACAAAAGTTCTAAAACAATGAGTCATATGGCCTATACACAACAACTAAAACAAATTTTTATGTGAACTAACAATCTAGTAGGCTTCAAAATTTCACCAAGTCAGGATTTAGAGTTGCTGATGTTAGCATGCATTTATTACACCAATAACCTGTTAACCATAATTAGGCAATTCTTAACTTTTTCTGAAAACCTTGCTAAACACAATTCCTTATGCTATTTTGGAATTAGACCATGACTAAGGACCCTTACATCAAACAAGGTAAGAATGAGTTGGTATGGTTTTCGTTTTCGTGTCCGATTGGATAACTTAAAAACAAAAATTTTAAAAATTTTCAATTTTTTACTTTCACTCATCCCCAAACTTGGGATACATTGTCCCTAATGTACGGTATTTAGTTTAAGTACAGTTTGTTTTTAAATCAATTTATCCAATCGATCCACACAAACAACGTTTCAACCTAAACAGACACAAACATAAACATAACCATTCCTGACACATAATACTAATAACACCACCAAAATCACATCACAAACTACTTAAACAAACACACCAAACATAAAGCATAAAAGTAATTTCTAGTTGCCTCCCAATTAGCGCTAAGTTTAAGGTTTTCAGCCATACAGTACCTGCGGCCGCTCATGGTGGTGTGGTAGGATGCTGGACTTTGGTATTCTTCAAATGATCTGGTGGGTCTTCAACTAGATCCTATTGTAGCCCAAAGATTAATGCTTCAAGTCTCTCTTTTATAGAATCAAGTGGATTTTCAACTTTTTTCTTCATTTAAGGCTTCTGATCTTTTGTTTCCACCTTCATAATCGGCTCTTTTATTTCTTTTAAGTCCATCAATTCCTTCAATTCTACATGACTATGTTGGGATTTTACATGTTTAATAGATCTATTTTATCCATATAAAATAGAAAACGCAGCGGAATTTCAGTTTAAAACTTGTTACAGTTAGCATATATATAAAACATTTTTATATTTATGTGTTAAAATCCCATATGGATCGATATATGAAATCATGCTTACAAACAACCATAGAAGGTTAAAAAAACAACCTTCAACAGTTAGGTCGGCAGAAGGTGAACGAAGATGGCAGCTTCCAAAATAGGAGGCCTCAGGCAGGTCTACCCACGTGCCACCAACAAGAACACCGGTTTGCTAGGATTTTCACTTGTGAAAACTCAGATGTTTCTCTTGACCGATCGAGAGAAAAAGGGAATTCTACACTTTTTGTTTTTACCAAAAGGTTAAGTTATCAGAGAGATCACAATACAATCTTATATTTCATGTCTTGGAAACATAAAATTCAGGAGAGAAAAGTGGGTGGGCCCAGCCCTTTTAACCCATCCGCATTTCTTGACATATCATCCACATTTGTAAATGCAGATGAAGTTGTTCTCCCGCATTTGTAAATGCGGATGAAGTAATTTGGCCACATTTCCAAAAATGCTCATCTGCATTAGTTAATGTGGATGAATATTTCCATCAGCATTTCCAAAAATGCTTAACCGCATTTCATTCATAAGCAAATGCGGATAGGGTTTCTTCATCCGCATTTGTAAATGCGGATGAGTAAACATTTGCATTTGTTCAACCGCATCAAATGCGGCTGTTTTAAACAAATGCGGATGAATTAATATTCATCTCTCTTTGAAATAAATTATCCATATAATTCATTTACAACACAAGTGTAAATATTTGGAAACCCAATTTTCAAATATTCTAATATTTATTTTATGATCATATCATAAAACAAATATCTTTGGTGTCTGTCTAGCTCGTTATTGGGTATGACCCGACTTGGGTCATAACGTACTAGCCACATCAATTCAATATGTATTTTAGGCAGATCATTTCCAACAATCTCCCACTTGCACAAGATACATAAAGGATTGATGCAAGTAGCAAATACCGCCTAACAACGGTTTACTACCCCTAATACGCATGACTAAGTGCCATTCAATAACATCATCCCTTTCAAGTCCCTTACTTGAAATGATTTAGGTGAATCAAATCATATATCCTTTTTTTTTTCAGATGTCATGTTAAATCCAGGGATACAGAATAATCATTCCCTGTTGATTTACCTTTATCAGGCCTTAGACATCTCACTCTCATCGAATAAGAGGAACAAATCCCATCTTGACTACATACGTTTCTCATAATCACCTTGTATCACACCTGAACATAGCCTTGTATGCTGTCCATTATTTCAGAACAGCGAAGAACTAGATCAAGGTATTATATTTGGTGAATATCAAAACCCAATATGTATCTCAGGTCGGAGGATACTATGATATTCTCCTTTACTCAAATTTGCTTATGATCTATCATAAGATTCCATGTAGTAAAATTTGAGGGCGGGTCAGTCCAATATTTATATCCTATGAATATCCACGAACCTTGGCAGCTAACCCTCGCTCTATATTCATACCTTATGAATATCCACCAATCCAAGTTCATGATAGTCCTACTTTCATATTTGTTCCCATAAATATGAGTGACAACGAACATTTAGAATAATTAACTTATTCACGGATTTAAACATGCTAAAATAGAACATAACTCAAAGTATCATAATTATACAAAAGAGTTAAAATTTACAATCATTCCAATATTTAAATACTGAAAAGATCAAATCCAATCATTAGAATATGGAAGTCCTAAGGCACAAGTATGATGCTTTGGCCTTTTAAGGAGCTTCGTGAGTGGATCCGTAATGTTTTGATCGGTGTGAACTTTGGAAATACATATCTTTCCTTTTTCAACTTCATCCCTTATGTAGTTGAATCTCCACTCAATGTTCCTCGTCTTTTGATGTGCTCGGGGTTCCTTGATTTGAGCAATCGCACCCTCGTTATCACAAAAGATCTCTAGAGGGTCCTGAATGGTACGGACCACCCATAGGTCGGCAATGAACTTCCTTATCCACGCAGCTTCTTGAGCTACCAATGAGGCAGTGATGTATTCCGATTCAATGGTGGACAATGCTACCACATCTTGTTTTGCGCTCTTCCAATAGACTGCTCCACCATTCATAATGAAAACATATCCCGATTGAGATTAAGAATCATCTCGATCAGTTTGGAAACTCGCATCTGTGTAACCCTTTACAACGAGTTCCTCCTCACCAGAGCCATATATTAGAAACATATCCTTAGTCCTTCTAAGATATTTCAATATACTCTAAACCGCCATCCAATGGCAATTTCCCGGATTTTGCTGGTATCTTCTTGTCATGCTCAAAGCGTATGACACATCCGGTCTAGTGCATATCATAGCATACATGATGGATCCTATAGCAGATGCATATGGGACTTCCTTCATTCTTTCTTGCTCATCTTTGAGCTTGGACATTGAGATGTACTCACTATTGTCCCTCTTTGAATAGGTACCATACCTTTCTTAGAGTTTTCCATCTTAAACCTTTTCAAGATTTTATCAATGTATGCACTTTGGTTTAAACCTATCAACCGCCTTGATCTATCCCTATAGATCCTCATTCCCAAAATATAGGCGGCTTCACCAAGATCCTTGATGGAAAAAAAACTTCCAAGCAAGGCTTTTACACCTTCCATGGTTGGAATGTCATTTCCAAATAGTAGTATGTCATCAATATACAATACTAAGAATGTAACAATGCTCCCACTAGCCTTTTTATACACACAAGCTTCATTAGCATTCTTGATGAATCCATATTTCTTGATCTCTTCATCAAAACATTGATTCCCATTTCTTGATGCTTGTTTCAATCCATAGATTTATTTCTTTAACTTGCATACTTTGTTAGGATGTTGTGGGTTGACAAAACCATCAGGCTGAACCATATAGACAGTCTTTTCGAGATGTCCATTAAGGAAAGCAGTTTTGACATCCATTTGTAAAATCAAATAGTCATAATATGCGACAATGGCAAATAATATCCTAATTGACTTTAGCATTGCCACGGGCGAGAAAGTTTTATCATAATCAACCCCTTGAGTTTGAGTGAAACCTTTTGCTACAAGTCTTGGTTTATAAGTATCCAAGTTTCCATGCATATCGGTTTTCTTCTTGAAAACCCACTTACATCTAACTAGTTTGGAGTTAAGTGGTAGTTCAAACAATTCCCATACTTGGTTTTCATGCATGGATTGCATCTCTACATTCATGGCTTCTAGCCATTTGTCATAATCCGAATTGAAAATTGCATCATGGTATGTAGTTGGTTCATCCGAGTCAACCACATAGCATCCATTCATGAAAAATCCATATCTTTCAGGTGAAATGCTAATTCTACCAGATCTGCCAATGTTTTGTGTGTATTGATCAACCACTTGATCATTATCAACAACCTCTTGTTGATCGCTAATTTCAACCAAACGTGTATTGGCTTGTGGTTCTTGATCTTTATCAAATTCCACTGTTCTCTACGTCGTTCCTTCCATAAGGAACTTAGTTTCCAAGAACTTTGCCTTTCGAGCAATAAATACCTTTTGCTCTGTTGGATCAAAGAAGTAATATCCCATACAGTCTTTGGGATATCCATCAAATATACACTTAGTGGATCGAATTTCAAGTTTGTTATGGGAGTTGCATTTGACATAAGCCTCATAACCCCATACCCTTAAATATGATAATGATGGAACCCTTCCATGCCATATTTCAAATGGTGTCTTGTCCACTTTCTTGGTTGGGGCCATATTTAAAATACGGACTGCCCAGAGCAATGCATAACCCTAAAATGATAGAGGCAATGTGCTTATAGCCATCATAGATCAAACCATATCCAATAGAGTTCGATTCCTCCTTTGGACACACCATTATGTTGTGGTGTTCCTGGTGGAGTGAGTTGCGAGATAATTCCACAACTCCTAAGATGATCTTGAAAGGCATCATTAAGGTATTCATCTCCTCTATCCGAATGAAGTACTTTGGTGGTTTTATTGAGTTGATTTTCAACTTCATTTTGGAAGACTTTGAACATTTCAAAGGCTTCATCTTTGTGTCTTAACAAGTACACATAACCATAACGACTATAATCATCGGTAAAGGTAATGAAGTATCTTTCACCATTCCTTGTCATTGTCTTAAAAGGACCACATACATCCGAATGTATGATTCCTAATAAATCTTTTGCCCTCTCGTTAGTACCACTAAAGGGCAACTTGGTCATCTTTCCTTGTAAACAAGATTCACACTTATCAAATGAACCATTTTCATTTGTTTCCAAAAGACCATTCTTTTGAAGTGCTTGAATCCGATTCTTGTTTATATGACCAAGACGACAATGCCAAAGATATGAATTACTTAAACCCACTTTAAGTTTGTTGGTGCTTGATTGGTATAATGATTTATTAAATGATAAGTCATCATGAACCAATTAATAGATCCATTAAAAGGCATAGCCTTAAAATTAAATGCATCATCCATAAAAATATAAATACCATCATTTACAAACTTTAACACATAACCATATTGTTTTAAAAGGGAAACATAAATTATGTTCCTAGTCAAACTAGGAGCATACAAAATATTTTTCAAAACAACTTCCAAACCATTTGAAAGCTTCAAAACATAATCTCCTTGGGCTTCGACGTCAACTTTTGCTCCGTTGCCCATGTAGAGACTAGTGTCTCCATTTTTGAAAAGCTTATTTCCTTTGAAACCCTACAACAAATTGCAAATATGAGTTCCACATCCGGTATCCAATACCCATGTGTTTGAAGAAATAACATTCAATCCAATATGAATCATGAAAGTTGTACCTGAGATCTGCCTAGCATCCCTCTTGTTCCTCAACTCTTTGAGATAGGTTGGACAATTCCTCTTCCAATGCCCTATCTCACCACACTCAAAGCATGGATCGTTCTCCATCACCTTTTGCTTCTTAAGCTTTGGTTTTAGAGGTTTGGCTCTAACCTTTCCCTTACCCTTTCCTTTGATGTATCCCTTTCCTTTGGCAACATTATCCTTGGGATCGGATGTGGTTTTTTCTTGTTACCTCCCTCATTGATCATGAGGATGGGTAAAACATTTTTACCCATCCCCGCCTCGGCCGTTTGAGCATTACGTGAAGCTCACCAATGCTCTTGTCCCATCCGTTCATGTTGCAATTTATGATGAACGTCTCAAACCTTTTGGTTAGGCCATTAAGGATCAAATCCATGGCCAACTCTTTCGAGATGGGACAGTTTAGCCTTTCAAGGCGATCAATGTGGCTCTTCATCTTAAGTACATAAGATGATACCGATTGAGTTTCATCCATGCGACATGCATGAAGCGCTCGAACCGTTTCGAAGCGCTCTACCCTTGCTTGTTGAAGGAACATTTCCTTCAACTGGTAATCATGTCATACGCCCCATGATGCTCCAAATCCTTTTAGAGCTCGGGAATCATAGTTCCCAACATGAGGCAAGAAACCTGCACCGAATCCTCAGTGTGCTTAACCGAATCGTTATAGGCCTCAACATCATTAACTTTGGGTTGGTTGGGAATGGGATCGTCCAACACATAGGACTTTTTCTCTTGCTTGAGAACAATTCTCAAGTTTTGAAACCAATCCATAAAATTATAATGGTTAAGACGATCCCTTTCTAAGATAGTTCTTAGTGATAGGTTATGGTCGGTTGGGGTGGTAGTGAGTTGTTTGCGGCCACTTCTACAAATATTAACAAAGTTCAATTTTAGTATTTCCGGAAAAAGAATTTTAAATTATTAATACCCTTTTATGTCTCAAAGACAATTAACAATTAAAATCTAGAATCCAACGTTACATTTAAATAATGGTTAGGTGATCTTTATCCTATTATTTAAATTAACAAGGTAGTCAACACTTGACAATTGCAACCCTTTGCAACTTCTAGTTATATGGGATCGGTTAAACATCTTTATGTTTAGTTGGCATGTTTAATCCCATCAACACCATTGTACGTCATGCTTCGGTGACCCTATTCACATGGTTTCCAACTCAAGTCGTCATATTTACACACACGTGTGAGTTTAGACATACAAGTGGTTAGGTGACCTTTATCCCACAAATACGTTAACCCCACCTCAAACACACAAGTTCCCTAAAAGTGGTTAGGTGACCTTTATCCCACAAATAGTTCCTAAGTGATTCGAGTGTTGTGTAAAAGGATGGTGTTAAACTTGTTTGAAAGGGATTTCACTTTTCATTAATTCTAGTTTTGAAAACCATTTTGTACCTAACATTTGCATGCATTCAAATGTGTGGTACTAGTGTGAAAAACAATTTTTCAAGGTTCTTTCAATAAAACCAATTTTATTGTTAACACATTAAATTTTAATAAACCCTTTATTAACCATGTTAATGTTTCATAAGAACCAATTTTATGCTTGTTGTTGATATTAAATTGTTTAATCATGCATATCCATATATCATAAAACAATAATAAATCAACCACACAAGCATCACATGAGTTCATAACCGTAGCCTACTAAACATAACATCACTTGTTGACCGAAACAAGTGAGTTAATAAGGTCATTCCTAAGGGTGAATATGACACAACATTTGTGTCGGTGAACTCCCACTTGATCCCGCATCCAAATGCATCAAGTGTCCACTTTGTGTTGTGACTCTTTCATTCCATTTGGGTTTCCAAGTAGGCTTTGACTTCCATACCAAACTCCTTTGGGCCTTCATCTTCTCCTTTCGGTTAAAACCGAGAAAGGTAGCCTCGTTGCATCTTCTTTTACAAAATATATCCTAAATACATTTTTTTAGTAAAAGTAAAATGCAACTAACCTATTTATTTTACATGCCAAATAAAAAATAAATAAATTACATACTCAATAGAAAAATAAATACTTTTAATTATTACAAATCATTTGAATAATTAAATACAAAACATAACACATTCAACCATGGGTCTCGGCTTTGGTTATGAACAAATTAAATACATATCCATATATGTAAGCAAAAATCCAAAAGCATCACCTTGAACCATAGATTCTCGGCTGAAGCATAAACAGTCGAGAACCATGGTTTTGTTTCCAAAAACAGAATCATCTGGATGATATAAATTACTCAAGATTACTATATGCATGTTTAAAGAGATCTTGAAAAAACAGGGAACACTAGGGCTGAAGGCTCTTGGCTTTTTGGTGAATCATCACCAAGAAACTGAATTTTCAGTCCAAAAGAAGCATGTATCAATATAACCGGCTCTGATACCATTGTTGGGATTTTACAAGTTTAACAGATCTATTTTATCCATATAAAATAGAAAACGCAGCGGAATTTCAGTTTAAAACTTGTTACAGTTAGCATATATATAAAACATTTTTATATTTATCTGTTAAAATCCTATATGGATCGATATATGAAATCATGCTTACAAACAAACATAGAAGGTTAAAAAAAACTACCTTCAACAGTTAGGTCGGCAAAAGTGAACGAAGATGGCAGCTTCCAAAATAGGAGGCCTCAAGCAGGTCTACCCACAAGCCACCAAAGAACATTGGTTTGCTAGGATTTTCACTTGTGAAAACTCAGATTTTTCTCTTGACAGATCGAAAGAAAAAGGGAGTTCTACACTTTTCGTTTTTACCAA